>JAQPZY010001165.1:720000-1055000 GCA_029931535.1 Margaritifera margaritifera
TATACTTTTAGCTGTGCTTATGTATAGTTTGGTGTTGTGGAGTCGCAGAACTGTGTGGTTTCTTGTGACGTGTACGCTGTGTCTGGTGACGTTGGTTCGGAAGAGTGTACTGGTTTTCTCGATGCGAGGGACCAAGGCTTCTCGACCAGCGGGTCTGTGTTAAATGTGAAGGCTCTCGAGGGACCCTTCAACAGACTGGGAGGGGTGGACCATGCGTGGTGGCTCCTTGACCATTGACTAGAGCGGGTAGAACCGGAGATACATCTTGGTCGTCAAACGGGCGCCACGATAGTTATACATATTACGTGTCCCATTTTATTGTTATTTTCAATATTGCTATCTGTGCACAATTACATGTATTCACATTTCAATATCGCTATATGTGCGACAGATTCATAATTTCATGCATTCCCATTTCAATATCGCTATATGAACGACAGATCCATAAATTCATACATATCCCAATATCGCTTGATGAATTGATAAATTGATGAGTTAATAGATTGATGAATAAATGAGTATCATATTGATAAGTGCATAAATCACGTGCTTTGGTCACCCTTGGTACTTAATAAGACCTTGTTTATATTAGGGTGTAGATCATATACTCTTATTTGTTGATTGGTAATAGGATGTTATTCACGTTTGTTTAAAATTCCATTCGTTAAATTCATCTTTGATTTTTCTCGTTGAGTTACTTGTTGTTGATAGTTCCATGTTAGGAACTTTATAATTTTCCTTATCTTTTTGTTATAATGGTGTCAGATTTGTTCATCTTTAAATTGCGTTTATAAATAAACATCTTATTAACGCAGTTGCTTTCGGTGTCTTCACTAATCCAGTCCCAACCCGGCTTCATCCTGGGACATGCCGGTTGCTCCAAACTATCAGATACACAGCTGATACAGATTTAGATTTCTCGCTGTAAAGGATACGTCACTTAACAACGGTCGTCTGAAAGGGAGTAGATGGATGGAATCAGCGTAATAGAACAACAAGAACATAAAGACTTGTCTTTTTAGTATGAAATAATTGTTTAGGGTATATAATAAACATATGATGCTTGTATCGCGTCTAGTGTAATAGCAAAAGGTCATCTGATCACGTTCGATCATTCGGGTCTTGCGAGCTTCAATGTCCTTCTGCTATCGCACTTCTCCCGATACAACTACGCAGATCAAGTTACTGTACTGACAACATGTATTTATCATATATGAAAATTTGCGTGCACTTAAATAGTAAATAGTAAAAACCATTTCGCTTTCTGCTTCCTACAACCTGATATGTCAAGCTTCCCAGTGCAAATTACTCAACCATGCTTAGCAACTGTACTAAATTACTCCAAAATGACCCATTTATTGTTATTTCTCGTAAATCAACAAATGACACTGAAAGTGACACTGAGATGCACGTGCTTTTTATCGATACACACACGAGCCACATTCCTATTGGGATCGGACCACTAATTCATTTCCCATCAAACTTTATGTTAATATGTTAAAAAATATATATAATTTGTGCATAAGATTGACATACGAACCACACATGCTTTCATTCATGAGACGTAGAGAACTTTTTTTCATCTTTGAAAAGTAGATGTTCCGCTGAAATCGGCCTCTGGTCTGCACCAAATGGCATAGCCTCGCACCATGAGTTCATATAATATTTTGTCAGTAGGAAATTAAGTACAGGATATCAAAATAAAAGCAAATGATTTCTTGTCAACTAGAGTATATAGATTGAAGTTCGTGAAATTAATAATTGAAAAATATTAAATCCATTTCGCAGCCAATCGGTGCATCTCGAAGCATTTATGTGGTACTTTTTTGTTATTTCCCCCACCCCTATCAGTAGGTTCCCTTGCTGTAAAATAATCATTAGTCCGATGCCTATTTTAGGAAATTGTTCTCTCTGTCTACGTATGTTAAGTCTACTTTTCTCAACATGAACAACCATAATACTTTGCGCCATGGTCAGTAGGGCACATGAGTACATGCTGTTTGAGCATTGCTTTATTTATTGAAGGGATCATTCAATAGTAGAATGGGATAATTAAATATACAACTATTAAACCAGGCCCCGGTTTCATTAAAATCGTTAAAATTTCTCCTCAGATTGAAATTTATATTATCTTGCTTATGATACTGTCAGAAAATATTACTAGTTTAGTCAGAGGAAGAGATAGTAGAATGAGCGCAAAATCACGTTTTAGTTTTACAATTTCACACATGGAAACTATTTTAATATTGAAACAAAAGTTAAGTAATTCTTCAAATCTGAGGAAATACTCAACATTTCCTCAGTGATAAGGAAAGACTCCTTTATAGACAATTGAAGATTTATTAATGTATTTTAATCCTGGAGGTCTAATGAATATTCTGTTATTGTTACAACCAAGCAGGACGGGCTACACCTGCTCCAGTAAGTAACAGTAGATGGTACTACCTGTGACTGTTGACCCAGAATGGACAGCTACATCAGGCTTCCTCTGGAAAGTAACAGTAGATGGTACTACCTGTGACTGTTGACCCAGAGTGGACAGCTACATCAGGCTTCCTCTGGAAAGTCCTCTCTTGCGGATCAGACGGTCGAGCAGATATGCTCATCCTCCTGGCTGTGAAGGCAGATGGCAAAAACTGTGTGGACAGCGCAGAGAATCCGCTCAGGCGCTCAGGTGCAGTAGGACCTGATGGCTATCCACTGCATCCGGACTCGTCTCCAGACGTCTCGACATTGTCGTGCCACTGGATTCAGACAGGTCTGGATGAAAGTGAGGGTGACTCTGTGCAACTTTCCCTGACTTAAATGCAACTCACGCGCAAGTCATGACATCATTCTCCTCTCCCACTAGATACCATCAAATCATGTGGTGATGGGCGATCAGCAAAGCAACAGGTGTGGATTCACTGGGAGCTGTAGCTGCAGACCTGCAGACAGGCGGCTCAGGGCATAGGGTCGCTTGTCACTGGAGAGAAGCAGCAGTGGAACTCGGCAGCCCCCTGGACGACTGAGCAGCACTTTATAGGATCACACTGTTCACCTCCGTAGCATGAGGAAGTGGCTAGAAAAATGCCATAAACATTGCTTCTTTCACCTTAACCCTGGTCAGCATACCACGGCTGACGGGGATCCCAACTTAGCGTCCGAACATCTAGCAAAAAGACAAAGGTGATGATGCAACTCGCCATCGGTGCCTGGAATGTGCGCACACTAATGGACAGCACATCAACAGATAGACCAGAGAGAAGAACAGCTCTAGCTGGTAGAGAACTGGCCAGATTCAACATCCAGATAGCAGCCGTGAGTAAAACTCGCCTAGCTGAGAAAGGACAACGCACCGAAGTAGCAGCCGGCTGCACCTTCTTCTGGAGTGGCCGAAGTAAAAGAGAGTGACATTAAGCTGGTGCTGGCTTTGCCACAAAATCACAGCTATTCTGCAAGCTCACAAATCTTCCAAAGGGCGTGAATGACAAACTAATGCAGAGACTCCCGCTGTCTGGACAAAGACAGGCAACTATCATCAGCGCCTATCCACCCACCATGACCAACCCAGATGAGATCAAGGACAAATTTTATGAAGACCTGGAGTCTCTTATTGCACAAGTACCGAAGGCAGACGAGCTTATCATCCTTGGTGACTTCAATGCTAGAGCTGGCACAGATCACCAGACATGACCAGGTATCACTGGCAAAAATGGCTTTGGCAAATGCAAGAACAACGGACTCCTCCTACTGAGGAAATGCGCTGAACACGATCTCTTAATCACTAACACAGCCTTCCGCCGGCAAATAGCCGGCAAAATCCTCGCCAGAATTCTGCTGAATCGCCTTGTGCATCACATTAATCACGGGCTCCTGCCTGATAGTCAGTGTGGCTTCAGGATAGGACGAGGTACCACAGACATGGTGTTTGCAGCTCGTCAACTCCAGAAGAAATGCCAGGAACAGAACTCCAACCTGTACACGACATTCATCGAAATGATTAAAGCCTTTGACACAGTCAGTCGTGGGAGCCTCTGGAAGATCATGGTAAAATGCGGTTCCCAGGAGAAATCATCGTGATGGTTCGGCAATTCCATAATGGCATGCTCGCTCGTGTCGTGGACGATGGTGAATTATATGAACCATTCCCTGTCACCAGTGGAGTCAACCAAGGCTGTGTATTAGCCCCAACCCTCTTCAGTATGATGTCTTCTGCCAATGTTACTGATGTCTACCGTGACTATGACACAGGGATTGACATCAGATACCGGACTAATGGTAAGTTCTTCAATCTGAGGAGACTACAGGCAAAAACTAAGTTATAGGAAGTGACTGTTCGTGATCCATGTCCCGACGACTGTTCCCTGAATGCCAAATCTGAGTTTAACATGCAACACAGTATGGATCATTTCTCTTCAGCTTGTGACAATGTCGATCTCACGATCAGTATCAAGAAGACAGAGGTGATGCACCAACCTGCACCAGGAAAGTCTTACAGTAAATGGCCAAACCCTCCTTCAGTTGATAAGTTCATCTATCTCGGCAGTACACTGTCACATGCAGTCTACATCGATGATGAAACCAAAGCCACAATTGATCAATCAAGTGTGGTCTTTGGCAGACTACACGCAAATGTGTGGGAGCGAAGAGGGATCAGTCTGTAAACAAAACTGAAGGTCTACAAAGCCATTGTGTTACGGACCCTGCTGTATGCATGCGAAACCTGGACGGTGTTCAGACGCAATGCAAAGAAGCTGAACCATTTTCACATGGGCTGCCTGAGGAAACTGATGAGGATAAGATGGCAATACAGGGTCCCAGACACTGAGGTTCTCACACAGGCAGGCATTCCAAGCATCCACATTCTGCTGATGATATCACAGATGAGATGGGCAGGCCACGTCACCATAATGTCAGAAGAGCGACTACCAAAGAAGATCTTATACGGTGAGCTGAAGGAGGGAAAGCTATCTCAGGGTGGTCAAAAGACACGCTTCAAAGATCCCCTCAAGTCATTCTTGAAACATTTCAACGTTGACCCTGAGTCTTGGGAAGACCTCGCACAGAATCGCTTCACTTTGCTCAGTCTCATCCATACTGGAGCTACAGAGTTTTAACTGAGGAGAATTGCAGAGGTGGTGCAGAAGCGCAACGTAATCTCAGAACTGCAGCACGTTCTCTATTGATCAAGCAACCCCAAGCTGCATCTCCTGCCCAGTGTGCCACAGACAGTTCAGATCACAAATTAGCCTGATCAACCACTCACGTAGTCTCAGAAACCAAACCAGTTAGTGATGTTATGATCGTGTTCGAGCTCAAAGGACGAACAACAACAAGTTATTCAAATATCTCAATTTGAGGAAAAACGTTTTAAATGTTTAGTGAAACTGGGACATGGTTTACAAGATAATCTCGTCTTGTAAAATGCACTTTTTTATTTGCGTGTATAATTCAGTGTATGGAAATAGAATGAGAATGGATTATGAAGGAGAAGAAACCATTCTGTATTAAAAGTTTCAGCAGTCTATTTTTCCTTAAAACAACACATGAGCTGTCTGTACTGCATTACCAGTTCATGACGAGGATATCACGTCCTTTCTGCAGGTCAGTTCCAAGTCCAGAACAGTCAATAATGCTATGTATATAAACCTGTTTGAGCTTAATCTTGACTGTGTTGCAAAGAGAACTAGACCCACATTTATGAGGAGCACTTGTTGACAATTTAGATATAGATGACGAATAATAAGTAAAATACTTCTTTATGTTTAAGTATGTAATAAAACTATGATTAAAAATTGACTAAAGATGCAATCCATAATTACTTTAGACATCTTTGCTTGAAAACTAATAATATAAATATCAGAAATTCATATTGTGCGTTAAGATAATTTATTAAAAATTAATATTCAGTTTAAGTTCAGTTCAAAGGGCTAATTGAAAATATATCTAAAGCAAAAATCATTGAGTGCTAAGTTTACAGACAAAAAAAAATAATGCATCTGATAACACGAAGATCTGTTTATTCCCATTATTTACACATACACACACACACACACACACAGATATATATATATATATATATATATATATATATATATATTGATACGGAATCATACCTCTTTTTCCTTTTTATAATGATTTAATTTATTAGTTTATGATCTCTGTTCCTAGTCTAAACTAAGGTTACCATATGAGTATACATACGACAACCTTTCGATCGATAATGGTCACATGACTAAAATGCGCGCGAAAGGAATCGATCTACTTCGTGTACCTTCAGAAATTAACATTGCAAGGTCACATTCCAATACAACAATAACATGATGTTTACTGGTTAAGATCTTAAGAACGTGGGAACGTAAACATTATGACGCATAACCTAGTTCCTGATTGGTTCGTAGAGGGTTGCATTATTTTATAATACCATGTTATTAAAGACGGAGAAAGGGTTTTTTTCAATTTGATTCTGCGCACTTAGTAAAGTATATATAGGAAATAATCCTATATTAAATCATTCTAGCAGTTACTTGAGAGAAGAGAGGTCATATTGAGATTTATTGTCAGTTCAGTGTGGGAATTACTTTCAAGATTCATTATTAATACAATATATTTAGAAGTCAGTATTGTCTTCATCTGAAAAAAAATACAGTTCCGTGGAATTATCGGGAACATTTCTAATACTTGTGAGATTCCAGACTTACAAGGATTATTTGGATTTACTTGAAACTTATCAACACATTAGCACATCAAAGACTATTACATTCGGAATACTTCATCCGGATTATTTGGATTAACTTCCGGAAGTGAACTTTAAAACAATTTAGGACTTTTTAGGATATTCCATACTGTAAGTTATTTTTAATTGTTTCACTTTGATTGTTTGTTGAACTATTTAAAAGTTTTTAATACTTTAGAAAATTAAAGATTTGCATTTTAATCTTGAAAGCCTGTTTGTGTCTTTTATCTTGTTACATTACCTCTAGAGTCGTAACAGGATAAATTGGGGAGCTCGTCTCGGGATTAGAAATTTGAATAATTTCGGGATCTGAATTTAAATATTTTGGAATTTAGATTTAATTAAATATTTTCGAAGTTTTAATATTTCAGAGATTTTGATACTTCGAAAAGTTTTCTTTTTGGGATTTGAATTTCATTGTTTGAAATTTTAGTGGTCTGTTGATTTCCAGATTAAGAAATAAAGAGAAACGAACAGGCTTTCATAATGACATCCAGAGTAGAGAGTTTCTTAGCTGATCCTACCCAGGAGAAATTTGAGTCCTTAAAGAAGGACGAATTACTTGAAATTGCTCAACATTATAGTCTGACTGAAGCGAAGGCTTTCTATGTTAAAACAAGATATTAGAAGTATCTTGATACAATATTTGGTACAAACAGGTATTTTTGAAGAGGGGGTTTCAAGTGTTAAGAAAAAATCTCAGTCTAGTTTGGGAAAAAAATCACAGATAGCTAAGGACATAGAGATTGAAAAGATCAAATTACAATGGGAACAGATGCAGATGAAGGAAAGAAGGGAGGAAAGGGAAAAGATTAGGGAAAGGGAGAATTAAGAAAGGGAAAGCCAGGAAAGAAGGGAAGATAAATTAAGAGATAACGAAAGAGAAATTCAGAAGGAATCAAGAGAGGGAGAAATACAGAAGGAATTAAGAGATAGGGAGGATAAAGTAAGGGATAATGAGATACAAAGGGGAATAGAGAAGGAAATAAGGGATAATGAGATACAAATAAGAGAGAGGGATAAAGATAGGGAATTTAGACTAAGGGAATTAGAATTGACCAGCAAAGGGCACTCTCATGACAATCAGGGTTCATACTTTGATTTGGCCAAACATATGAGACAGGTTCCCCCTTTTAGAGAAGAGGAGATAAACAAATATTTTCTCAGTTTTGAGAAAATTGCCGAGAATCTGGAATGGCCAAAAGAGAAGTGGACCTCATTATTGCAGAGTGTGTTAACTGGCAAAGCTAGTGATGTTTATACTGCACTCTCATCTGAACAATCTGCTGATTATGAAGTGGTCAAAGAATATATCTTAAGAGCTTATGAGTTGGTACCTGAAACTCATCGTCACAACTTTAGAGAATGTAAAAAGGAAACTAATCAGACTCATGTAGAGTTTGCTTGGGAAAAGAAACGTTTGTTTACAAGATGGTGTACGTCTAAGAAGGTTGAAGGCAATTATGATAATCTTGAACAACTGGTATTGATTGAAGATTTCAAGAATTGTGTCAGTGATGGTTTTAAGGTATATCTTAATGAGAAAGGAGTTGAGACTTTAGAAAAGGCAGCCATCACAGCTGATGAATATTCTTCAATACACAAGGTTCCATTTGTAACTAAAACTTTTTCTCAACAAGCTTATGTTAAGAAATCATTTCAAACTCGTTCGAGTAATTTCAGACCTCAGGGTAATGTAACTGTGAAGAATCAAAATTCTGATAGGGAATATCAGAAAACCTTATCTCTACCCACGTGTTCATATTGTAAGAGAAAGGGACACGTGTTTTCCGATTGCTTTAAGTTTAAAAATAGACAACGGAATTATAATGGAGCACTTCCAAATGCTCTAGTTATTAAGAAGTCAAGGTCAGGGTCATATATCAAGAATGATATTTGTTTGGAGGCTAGCTTACCTCGGTCTGATTGTATAATGAAGAAATACAACCATTCATGTCGAAGGGTTCGGTGTCACTTGTTGGTGACTTGGGTACGACTACTCCTATTAAGATATTAAGAGACACAGGAGCTTCTCAGAGTCTATTATTAGATAGTACTTTGCCGTTTTCTGAGAAGACTTCTACTAGTGAAAGTGTATTAATACAGGGGGTAGAATGTGGATGTATTAATGTCCCTCTTCATTGTGTTAATTTGTCATCAGACTTAGTTTCGGGACCTGTGACCATAGGAGCAGTGGCTTCTTTGCCTATTAAGGGCATCCATTTATTACTAGGTAATGACCTAGCGGGAGATAAGGTAGTGGTTAATCCACTTGTAACTGACAAGCCTAGAACGGATCAATTAGTTGATCCTATTGAAGTAGAAATCCCTGGTTTATATCCGGCTTGTGCAGTTACTAGAGCTAATGCAAAGCGTGCTCTTGAGAATGATGTTGTTGAACAGGATGTATTTCCTTTAGCGGACACCTTTTTGGGTCAGGCTTTTGATGAGGTCACTTTTGCTCCTAGTAAAGATCAATCAAGTATTGATCACAGTGATACTCTTTCAGCTACACAAACTCATAAAAATAATCAGGTTGATAAAAAACAAAAACTAGTTGTCTTACAACAGGAGGATCCAGATATCTCCTGTTTGTTTCAGGGGGCTATAACTGAAACTGAAGCCACGCAAGAAGGAACTTGTTACTTCTTGAAGAATGAAGTCCTTATGAGGAAATGGAGACCACTCAGGGTACCTGCTGGTGACGAGTGGTCAGTTATTTATCAGATAGTAGTTCCTAAATCCTATCGTCGGGAAATACTTAGTTTAGCCCATGAAACACCGTTGTCTGGTCATTTAGGAATAATAAAACCTATCACAAGATACTAAATCACTTTTATTGGCCGAAAATAAAAAGTGATGTTACTAAGTTTTGTAGATCTTGTCATACATGTCAAATGGTGGGAAAACCCAATCAGACGATACCCAAAGCTCATCTGTCACCTATTCCAACATTTGATGAACCATTCAGTAGAATTATTATAGATTGTGTCGGCCCTTTACCTAAAACCAAGTTAGGCAACCAATACTTGTTGACCATTATGTGTGCGTCCACAAGGTTTCCAGAAGCTATTCCTTTACGGAATATCAACGCTAAGACCATAGTGAAAGCTTTAGTCAAGTTTTTCACATTGTTTGGTCTTCCTAAGTCTGTACAATCTGATCAGGGATCTAATTTCATGTCTGGTGTATTCCAGCAGGTCTTGCATGAATTAGGTATCCAACAGTTTAGATCCTCTGCCTACCATCCTCAGAGTCAAGGTGCTTTGGAAAGGTTCCATCAGACTTTAAAAAATATGATTAAATCATATTGTTATGAGACAGAAAAGGATTGGGATGAAGGTGTACAATTATTGTTGTTTGCTGCACGAGAGTCAGTACAAGAGTCTTTAGGATTTAGTCCTTTTGAACTTGTGTTTGGACATTCTGTTCGGGTTCCTTTAAAATTATTAAAAGAAAGACTTCTTTCTACTGAAGAGTCAGAATTAAATCTTCTAGACTATGTCTTTAAATTTAAAAAACAGATTGGCAAAGGCTTGCGAGATGGCAAGAAAAAATTTAAAATCTGTTCAGTCAAAAATGAAGTTGAGGTATGATAAACAAGCAAAAAATAGGAGTTTTCAGCCAGGTGATAGAGTATTGGCTTTGCTACTTATACCTCAAAATCCTCTTCAGGCTAAGTATTTTGGTCCTTATACCAATGATACAAAGGTGAGTGATTTGAATTATATTATTAATACTCCTGGGAGGAGGAAGCAGAAACAGCTATATCATATTAATATGTTGAAACAATATGTAGAGAGAGATAGCCATATAAATTATCAAATTACTTTAGTAGTACCTGTCCCACACATTCAACATTTAAATGAAGATGAGAAATCGGATAATGACGATTTTGAAGTCACTAGTCTTCATAATTCGGAAATTCTGGACGATCTGGACCAGAAGCTTTAGCATCTTCTGCCACTGGAGATTAATGAACTCAAGCAATGAACATTTATTTCCGGACATTCCCACACGAACCAACAAAATTTTCCATGATGTCGAAATAATAAATTCAGCACCTATCAAGCAACACCCTTATAGGACGAATCCTCTCAAACAGGACTATCTGAAGAAAGAAATTCAGTATTTACTGGATAATGACTTTATTGAACCCAGTAAAAGTGACTGGAGTTCACCATGTATATTAGTGCCGAAACCAGACAAAACTTTCCGTATGTGTACAGATTACAGAAAAGTAAATAGCGTCACCAAGACCGATTCATTTTCAATTCCTAGAATTGATGACTGTATTGACAGGATTGGAAATGCCAAATACGTCACAAAATTTGACCTATTGAAGGGATTCTACCAAATTCCACTTACGGAGAGAGCAAAAGAAATTTCTGCATTTGTAACTCCAGATGGACTTTACCAATACAAAGTCATGCCATTTCGGATGAAGGGTTCCCCAAGTTCTTTCCAACGTTTGATGAATATGGTGACGTCTGGAATAAGAAATTGCGATGCTTACATCGATGACGTCATCATCTACAACGACACGTGGCAAGATCATTTGAAGACAATTAAGCAGTTCTTCAAAAGACTCAGCGAAGCGAACTTAACCATCAATTTTAATAAAAGTGACTTTTGTCGTGCCAGTGTTACCTTTTTAGGGCATGTTGTGGGACATGGGCAAATAAAACCAATAGAAGCTGAGGTTACGGCTATTTCTGAGTTCCCTGTGTCTGTCAGTAAGAAGCAACTGATGCGATTTTTGGGTATGGCAGGTTATTATCGTAAGTTTTGTTCCAATTTTTCCATGATAGCCGAGCCCCTGACAAATTTGCTTAGTAAGAAGACCAAGTTTATCTGGTCAGAAAAATGTCAGGAGGCTTTTGATAAGTTAAATGCCATACTCAAGAGTGCACCAGTTTTGTTAGCTCCAGATTTCCGTCAATCTTTCAAAATGTCTGTGGATGCTAGTGACATTGGGGTTGGTGGAGTGTTGTTACAGGAATACAGCAATAGAGTGGATCATCCTGTGTGCTATTTTTCAAGGAAATTGAATAAGCACCAGAAACATTATTCCACTATAGAGAAGGAGTGTTTGGCTTTGATAATGGCCTTGCAACACTTCGAGGTGTATGTTAGTGCATTTCTTCTCCCGTTGTTGTCTTCAGTGATCACAACCCCCTCACTTTCATTACTAAGATGAAGAATAAGAATCAAAGATTGTTACGATGGAGTCTGATGTTACAACCATATAACATCGAAGTCAGGCACATCAAGGGAAAGGAAAATGTAATTGCTGATGCACTTTCACGTGTATAATACTACCGTTACACTGTTTTGTGTGCATGACTGTATCATGTATTAATTTCTTTTGCAATTAATTATTTATATCTTGGAAGTACATATTAAAAAAAAGGTTTTATTGTATAAATCCTTTTTTTTCGTCGAAGGGGGAATGTTACGGAATCATACCTCTTTTTCCTTTTTATAATGATTTAATTTATTAGTTTATGATCTCTGTTCCTAGTCTAAACTAAGGTTACCATATGAGTATACATACGACAACCTTTCGATCGATAAATGGTCACATGACTAAAATGCGCGCGAAAGGAATCGATCTACTTCGTGTACCTTCAGAAATTAACATTGCAAGGTCACATTCCAATACAACAATAACATGATGTTTACTGGTTAAGATCTTAAGAACGTGGGAACGTAAACATTATGACGCATAACCTAGTTCCTGATTGGTTCGTAGAGGGTTGCATTATTTTGTAATACCATGTTATTAAAGACGGAGAAAGGGTTTTTCAATTTGATTCTGCGCACTTAGTAAAGTATATATAGGAAATAATCCTATATTAAATCATTCTAGCAGTTACTTGAGAGAAGAGAGGTCATATTGAGATTTATTGTCAGTTCAGTGTGGGAATTACTTTCAAGATTCATTATTAATACAATATATTTAGAAGTCAGTATTGTCTTCATCTGAAAAAAAATACAGTTCCGTGGAATTATCGGGAACATTTCTAATACTTGTGAGATTCCAGACTTACAAGGATTATTTGGATTTACTTGAAACTTATCAACACATTAGCACATCAAAGGCTATTTCATTCGGAATACTACATCCGGATTATTTGGATTAACTTCCGGAAGTGAACTTTAAAACATTTTAGGACTTTATAGGATATTCCATACTGTAAGTTATTTTTAATTCTTTCACTTTGATTGTTTGTTGAACTATTTTAATACTTTTAATACTTTAGAAAATTAAAGATTTGCATTTTAATCTTGAAAGCTTGTTTGTGTCTTTTATCTTTAAATAACTTACCATTTAATCGTGTTTCCTTCTATTATCTTACGACATGTTTTGCATCTACTCGGACCACATTTGGCTACTCGGGCCTCTCTTTCAATGAAGTTAAATTTAGACCTGGTAAGAATTCGTTTCAAAGTTTTGGGTTGTCTCCTGCTATTAATAATTTCATTCTTTCCAAAACATTTCTCATTTTATCATTACATCGAAGTAACTGTTCACATGTTCATACTGTTGGGAAGATATTAGTGTTCTGTGGGTTATAAGTTGTAATTAAGGTATTCCATTTGATGATGGGTTAATCTTTTCACGGTTATCTGCCTTGATCGGTCCATTTCTTTTCGCTCTGATTATTCTCTGACGAATAATTTCATCTGGGTAGGGTTTTTTTTGCATGCGAAGATATTGCTGTAATTCCGCTAGTCTCTGTTCTTGTATATATTTATCGTTTACAGTTGTTATCACTTTTGATGCAAGATTGAAAGGAATGTTCACTTTTATATGTTTTGCATGACATATAATATATTATCGCCCTATAAACAATGGCGTAAATGACATAACAATGACGTCAAATTGTTTACTTACAAAAATACTTCTAAAGTATAATGTATCTACCTGAAGAGCATCACAATGATCATGATGCGAAGGCGCTTGAATAAATAAAGGATGAACATGACTTATATCCTGTTGAATTTACAAATTTATTTCTATATACGAACCAGCACGTGGATCTATTCACTTTTTCACACACACACACACACACACACACACACACACACACACACACACACACACACATACACTTATGTATATATATATATATATATATATATATATATATATATATATATATACATATATGTGTGTGTGTGTGTGCGTGGTTAAGACATACATAGATTAAAAGACAATAATAAAATTACATTCTTGGAAGACAGAAATTTAATATAAACCTTCTCTAAATATATTAATAACATATTATCAATCTTGCCAAATTATATGTTAATCTTGGTTACACGAAATTATATGCAAATCTTGGTTACACGAAAGTATATGTAAATCTTGGTTACACGAAATCATATGTAAATCTTGGTTACACGAAATTATATGCAAATCTTGGTTACACGAAATTATATGCAAATCTTGGTTACACGAAATTATATGTAAATCTTGGTTACACGAAATTATATGTAAATCTTGGTTACACGAAATTATGTGTAAATCTTGGTTACACGAACATCCTAACTGCGCTTCAAAAAGTTATAAATCTAAACAATTATAAATGCATCACTGGTTCAATTGCTCTTTCTTTCAACAATTGCTCTTTCTTTCAAGAAAACACTATCATTTACCGAAAAATGCAGGGCGAATAATGTTTCATTACAAATACTTCGTTGCATTTTTCCATTAAATTATAGAAAAGTGATTATTTTGTTCATTGACTACAATAGAAATTGAATTATGTGCTGAAAGGACCTGCTATCAGGTAAGAAATCACTTTTATTCTCCACTCGATCTAATCCTCTGAAAAACACAAGGAACGGACTACGAATCCTTTCACCTTAATAAGTTTGAGAAATTATTACATTCTTTGTCATTATATTTGATGGGAAGAGTCAGAGTTATATATATGATTCATAATCATTTGAGGGGGATTAGATCTACATATACAATTATCAAATTTAGTGGCAATATTATTTTTTTAATAATCGCTTCCTAAACAAATGAATGATTAATGAGCATTTATTGGTTTACAAGTTTTGAGGATCACTGATTCGGCATAGCTTTGTGTTAGATGACTCCTACCAACTGGTTGGTTTGAAAGGGGGATACAACAATGGCTGAACCCTATATCAATAATAAAATTCCAATTCTTCAAACATATCAGGCAAATAGAGTAGTTGGATTCCGCATATAGCTGGAGGGGGGGGTCTCTGTAAGTTCTTGATAGGTGTCGTGTTATCCCAGGGACACAGTTTAATTGTCCACTACAGATAAAGCAAATTTCTACGTTGAAGTCTAAAAATAAAATGAGACCGAGATTGTATACGAAAATTTGTAGCGAAATTCTTTTCACGTTAAAGAAGAGTACCTTTACGTTTTCGTATTCTCTCAACAATCAGTAGGTTTTTTATAATCTTTTTTTTTTTTTTTTTTTTGAAAAATGAAAACTGATACAAGATTTTCGCATATTATATACATACATATTACTTGACGAATCCTGCAGTTAAGAGAAGTATCTTCTTGTGTTTGAAAATCTTCCAGACAGTTTGATGTACAATTTAATTGTGTGAAAATTATGTAATAACAGACTTGATGGGAACAATGGTCCTCGAATAAGAAAAAGTCCAATATTATCATTTACATTAAAAGCCACTCAATAATTCCAAATGGTCAAAATGCATGCTTGAAAATCATATCAAGAGTTTTGTTGACCTCGTTTTAAGAAACAAGATGGAATTACATCATTGCCCATTTAGTAATAATACAGAGTCTAATTTAGCAATAATTAAAAGCATTCAGCAGAGATATTCCGAATTAGATTAATTAGGATTGCATTAATCATGACATTCCGATCACTGATTCCTGATCAAATGCAAGTTAGTGAACTCGTCGTTTTGTGTCCTAAATCTAGAACATATCACAAGAGACAAATAAAAATAAAAGACAGCACTGGTTTGAAGATTCTTTTAAATTTTAGTACAATAAGTGCACAACAGGAATAATCTTGCCGTCTATATTCGCATATAAGTTGGACCAAGATCTACTGTCGCATAATGCGCAGCATATCTGGATCTATGCAGTTTGTTAGGAGTAATCAGTAGAATAAACAGCATACTCTGATCTGCCAGCGCATTATGCGACAGCAGATTTGGCTCTATGTTGTGTATAGTTGGACCCAACTTATATGTGAGTGAATACGGTACTTGCAACTTTATCTGTGTCGAAAGAACTTCAAATAAAGCTCGCACACATACCACATAGAGACATTTAAAAATCTGAAATTATTTAGCATAAGATCTAAATAAATTCTTTTACAAATGTATTTCAGCTCTGAAGGAAAAGAGTTCTAAAGTTTTCCAATATTAAATAAAGTCCTAATGTTTACGTACGATAAATATCTTCACTCTTCATGTTACGATCATATCAGTCAAAAGGACCAGGCTGGGGATTTGACTGATGATTTTTAATTAGAGCTGTGCAATATTCATCATTTTTAATATTTTGAAGGATTGAGTGCAGCAGCCTGGCCTCGTTTGCGGATTATTTTGTGGATGACTTCATTCTTGTTTTTGTACATTTACGACGGAAATCGACTGTATCTCATGAAATGCAAATACAATAATCTAGAAGTATAACGTTCTGATATTCTTTAGGAATAGTATCATGTTCTATAATCGTTGTAACGTTTATACTTTTTGAGGATCATTAAATATACCATTCTTCATATAGCACTACCCCTTGCAAAACACCTACTTGTCCCCCAAAGTTTCGAAATTTGCGAATGTTTTATTTCCCCAATATCGTGTGTGGTCACCATGACTGAGAGTAGTATCCGAATGAGATTTAAATAGTACAAAATATGTAGGTTTTTTTTAATACAGCCATTATAATTTTTACACACGATTTATGGATATGATTAATAGAGTACATCGGCATTGACTTTCCACGGCATATCGCATGACAATTTATCAACAGGACTATTCTCGGTTTTAGAGGAAGACGATGGACCCATTGCGTAATGATCAAGCGAATGTTCCGATGTGAAATTGGTACGAGTCTGTGCAGACGATGTGTCTTGATTGGGTGTTCTCGTACGTCCATCACACAACACACTATCACCTACTCCCATCATCTCTACAACTGGTGTGACTTCTGAAGCTTTGGGGTTAATTCCTGGTTGTGCTAGTACTTTTGTTCTATCGTTAAATGCACCATCCATGGTCTGACTGCTGTATGGTGTCGAAGATCTCAATAGTAATTTCATGTCATCTGTTAAACCCTTTTCTGTCAGAATTGTCACCTCTCTAATGTCACAAGCTTGGTTACAAATTTCTCGACCTTCGTTTGTGAATCCACTTGTGTCAGAAATATCCGCTGAGCGACTCGTGCCGACCGGGTCAAACAAACATAACTGTCCGTCAGTATGCTGTACGTATGTATGCTGTCCGTCTGTATGATCTACAACAACATTGTAGTCGTGTTGTGAGACGTTTGCATCCCTGCTTGATGAAGGACAAGAAATAACTCCATGAAGGACAACATTGTGCAAATCATGTAGATGGGAAGCTTCCTCAGTTTTTGTTGAAACCGTGTGTACTTCTGAAATTGTCCCATCCATTATTTGTTGTTCATCTAGCGTATCATTTCTTTTTTGAAATTCATTCATAATCTCCAAATCCTCAGACAAAATGTCCATTTGAGGCGTAATGGAAACTACCCTCGGATATACTTGTTCCGCACTTGCAAATTTTGTCTGTTCATCATCCAATCTGCACTTAAGAAAGAAATCGTCAATTTTCTCCCCTTCTAATGCTGATGAGGACTGAAGGTTTTGCACGGCCTTCGGGACGTAGCCACACATACTGACATTTCGCTTGTATATATGACCCTTCTTGCTTTTCTGTCCATCTTCTTCAGATGTCTTGCTGCACCCAAAAGAGGAATTTTTACTGTTTCTAGACTGAATGTATGAATGAGCGGATCGAGGTGCAGCTCTTGTAGAGAAACCACTGTGACTTGACAAATATTGGGAATTATCATAAGAATGATTTGAAACATCTTTTTGGACTCTCTTCAACCAAAAAGGGTCCCAAATCGAACTTTTCTCATCCGAATTGTCCTCCTTCTCAGAAGATGAACTGTTAAAGACATCTTGAAGCTTTCCTCTCTTTTGCATTTTGTCTTGGCCTAAAAGCCTTTTTATACTGTCGTGGTAGACGAAACTGCCTTGTGACATCTTACTGTGAACGCTGCCAGCATGCGACCCGGAAAAACTTCCACTCTTCTCAGGGCATGACGCACCATCAATCTCAACACTCCCAATGTTCTCTTCGTCGTCCAGAAGGTTTCTCCTTTGTAAAGTGACCTTTGTCTTCCTTTCATTTTTCTTGTATCTCCTGCTTGAATAAGACTGAACATGCTCTTCTGATATTGTGGTGCTGTAGTTCTTTACCAAGCAAAACAAAGCACCCCAATGACACGGCATGATTTTGATCGCGACACTTTACTTTATGAAACTCTTTCCTTCGCTTTCACATTCCATGACGAAACTCATGATTTTCACGGGGTCCTCGTCCTCTGCAATTTAATAATAATAATAATAATAATAATAATAATAATAATAATAATAATAATAATAATAATAATAATGTGCAAACTGTGTCAAAAAATAACCCAAGCTACTGTAGTGAATAACAAGTTAATAGCAACATATTCTTCAGTCTCGAATCAGCTGAGGCAAACATTACAAAACAAATTGCAAAAATAATGAGACGGTGCTGGGCAATGTCAAAAAAATAAAAATATAGTTTCGTTCCTTGTTGGCATATAAAACTCCAGTAAATATGAGACGATGTAAACTGGCAGAGAAAAGAAAATAACAGAAATTATCCATTCAGAAATTCCCCTGCGTCCTTGAAAATATAAAAATAACATAAAATGCAATAAAATATTTAAAACTGCTACTGCATTAAACAAACCTTTTTTTTCTACTAGTTCGTGCATTTCTAGGTGCAAAATGGTTTTCAGCGCGTGAGTTAACAAGGCTGAACCTTGCACGCAATCAGTTAACAAATAAATGATAATCAAAAATAAACGCTGACAATTGTAGATTTGTTTCACCATTCTGCACTTTAAAGTGCTCAAAACTAGTATAAAAATTTATTTTGTTCAGTGGAGTAGCAATTTTTACGTAGTTAAAATAAACACACAAAAAAACAGAAAAGCTAGCCTCAAGTGCCAAGTCGCCGGGATCAGGTAACACTGCTGAAAATGTCGATTGATTTGACCTTAGCTCTGAAGTCCCTACTATGACTAAAAGTAGCATGGAACATTAATTTTGCTTCTAAAGTCATCACTATGACTAAAAGTAGCATGGAACATTGATTTCAGCTCCAAAGTCCCCACTATGACTAAAAGTAGCATGGAACATTGATCTTAGCTCTCAAGTCCCCACTATGACTAAAATTAGCATGGAACATTAATCTTAGCTCTTAAGTCCCCACTATGACTAAAAGTAGCATGGAACATTGATCATGGCTCTAAAGTCCCCACTGTGACTAAAAGTAGCATGGAACATTGCTTTAACTCTAAAGTCCGAGCACCTATGACAAAAACATTGCGAGGGACTTTCAAAGCTATGGTAAGATCAGGTAATGCGTCTCACGTGGAGACCGAAAGGTCCGTTCTTTGTCAGACGTGTGTGTGTGTGTGTGTGTGTGTGTGTGTGTGTGTGTGTGTGTGTGTGTGTGTGTGTGTGTGTGTGTGTGTGTGTTGCTGACACATAACAATCGTGTTAATATAATTGATTCGAAACAGAATTGCTGATGATATATCTTCCTGTTCGGTGTTAATTAGATCAAATTTATTCTGCTCTTGAATGTCTCTTTATTTTGAAGCTATATATGTCCGAAATTTGAGATTTCGAATATAAATACAGCACATTCCTATCAACCACCCCCATCCCCAAAAATTAAAGGAGAAACGAAGTTAGATTTTCAACCCGAAAGTCGCTGTACTTATGCTCGATGACTCGCCTCAACAACTATTGACATATATGTGTGTTAAAAAGGAGAAAACCACATTTCAAACGGTGGTTATAAAAAATAAACCAGTCATTGCCTTTAAGACGAACGCCTCCGCCATGACGTTGTACTCTATAAATACACATCCGATAAGGAAAGAGCTATGAAGGTTCCGATCGTGTAAAGGCTCAGGTTCCAACTGCAGAGTGTTTAGGCGTTTTAATTAGAAAATTGTTTCACCTTTAACTGCAGAGTGTTTAGGCGTTTTAATCAGAAAATTGTTTCACCTTTAACTGCAGAGTGTTTAGGCGTTTTAATTAGAAAATTGTTTCACCTTTAACTGCAGAGTGTTTAGGCGTTTTAATTAAAAAATTGTTTCACCTTTAACTGCAGAGTGTTTAGGCGTTTTAATTAGAAAATTGTTTCACCTTTAACTGCAGAGTGTTTAGGCGTTTTAATTAAAAAATTGTTTCACCTTTAACTGCAGAGTGTTTAGGCGTTTTAATCAGAAAATTGTTTCACCTTTAACTGATGTACGTGTGCGTTAGTAACTTTGGTTTGGATGAAGAGAAATAGATTCATGTTTAGAATTCAGCCGAACCAAGATCACCAAAATTTCTAAGTGCTGATTTAGGTCAAATTATAGTTCTGGTAACATGCACCAAATTCACCCCTACAACCCTCAGGTACTCTTGCTTTTCTCGAGCAATTACTGCCACAACAGATTCTCTCCTGCAATGATTTTTCAGAAAAAAGAAGAGAAAAAAAACTCTGGATTTTACCTTGTTATGCAAGTAGTTTGGCTAAGATACCGGAAAATAGTTTATCGTTTGAATTGCATATCTTAGCCTTTATCCACTTTTCTTCCTCAAAATTGAATTTTAAAAAATGACACCGATAACAATTAAGAACAAGGCGTACCTCAGAGTCAGATAATTTGTGCACCGGATATGTCCCTTTACCCCCCCCCCCCCACACACACACACACACAGCCCTTCTACATATGCATTTAATTTGATTCCAATGATCCTAACTCTTGCTCGACACCGGTTGGAATATCCTTTTGTCTTCCAAATCGTCACTTACCAAATTATTGTCAACTATTGGACGAAGTCACGGAAACTTCCGTTTCGGTGGCAAACAAGCCGACGTTGAAGAACGTTGTTAGACGTCTTTGATTTTCCAGATCATGAGACTTGTTAAATGAATTTAAACAACTGAAAGAGACATGGGCACATACATAATTTGTTTAAAAGTACCTGGAGTGTCTTATCATTTGCAAGACTCTTCTCGCCAAAACTTGGCCACAGCTTTAAAATATGCGAGCTAACATTGCGTGTATTCTCGCCTACATAAGAGAAATTATTAACCTATTTCGTGCGCTTACAAACAAATCACTCTACACTTCGACAGCACACTGTCTTTTTTTTTTTTTTTTTTTTTTTTGTAAAGAATTCTGTCGTAAATGAATAGCGCGTGTTTACAACTATCTCACATTATTGGCTAATGCATCTTCCAAAGTATCCGCTCCAATTTAGAATTTTTGAAAGATTCTTTTTTCTTTAAACGACCGTCTGATATAAAGAAAGTACACTAGTAAAAGATACACAGATTAACAGATGCACACACACGCGCGCACACACACACGCACACACACACTTGAAAGCATATATGGCAAAGCAGATGCACTTGAATTATTTATGTGCATACAAGCGTGCTTGTGTACGTGTATGTGTGTCTGTGTGTTTATGAGTGAGAGAGCTTAAGTATGGCTTAAATCTGGAGTAACATTGTTTACAACATCCGTAATAGTGCAATATTAGGAAGCAATCCATATTTACTGGTGTGGAGGCAGGAGCAGTGTAATTGCAAAACACATTGAATAGACATTAGGCCTCCTCCCCCTAACGCTGTTGCAAAGAATGTTATACCCATCATGCTTCATTCAATGATTCTCATCTTTTAGTTTTGCACGGAGAATTGTACCCTACATTTTTTCAGTACGCAAATAAACAATTTTTAAAAAATCACAAACCATACTACCATTCCACGGTAAATAATGACCACTTCTTAATAAAGTAAATCGCTAGAGTTAGTAATCGGCGATCAATTAAGCTTATACCCGTATATAATTACTTCTGACACTGACATAATTAAAAGCTTGTACCCGTATATAATTACTTCTGACACTGACATAATTCAAAGTTTGTACCCGTATATAATTACTTCTGACACTGACATAATTAAAAGTTTGTACACGTATATAATTACTTCTGACACTGACATCATTACAAGAATTTGGACCTCGCTACCCGTAGATTTTTTTTTGTTTTTGTTTTTTTGTTTTTTATTTTATTTTATTTATTTTTTTTTGTTTTGTTTTTTACATATCATGTAGTCAAGGAAATTTGACATAATTGTATATAAGTTTAGCGCACTTGTGATTGAGATCCTATACACATGATATTTGCCAATATAACATGAAAATCAGCGACTAGAGAATTGAGTTTGTGACAGATTGGTACTAATGCTTTTTAAAGCAACAACAAATGGGCTAAACGTCTGGAGTGTTTTGAATCAAAGAAATATCTGCGTGTCTAAAAGATAAGTGGAAGACAGTAAAGTATGAATTTTAAAACTCTGTTGACATATATTTCACTGGTGTGTGTATGTGTGCGCGCATAATGAAAATTTACATCACAACAATTTCATACGCGTAATAGCAACGCGTAAAGTATGAATTTTAAAACTCTGTTGACATATATTTCACTGGTGTGTGTATGTGTGCGCGCATAATGAAAATTTACATCACAACAATTTCATACGCGTAATAGCAACCAAACTAATTTACCGACTTCTTTCAAAGTTCAGCGACACAATCACGAACGTGGAAAAGGTTTCAGTTTGGTCGCAAACAAGTGACATTTGACCGGCAAGCGAGTTAGTGTTTGGAAATGGGCACAGACAGCTAAATTCAATTCCAAATAGACTGTAGTGGTAATGTTTAAAAAAATACGTTAACGGTAAGACCAGCAAAAACACGCTTACATTCTATGCATGATATATCCAAGAGTAAACTTATAAAACGATGAAAATGATACGATGCTTGTTTCGTGTGTGTGTGTGTGTGTGTGTGTGTGTGTGTGTATTTTCTTGTAGGTGCCCACTACCAAAATTCGGTCTGGTAGTGATCTCTCCGTTATATTCCGTTACCACCTGTGCATCAAAAACGATAAAATGAAAATGGTTTTAGATCCAAACCCACTGTTGTGAGTAATTTACCGATACGTAGTTTTCTTCTAAAAAAAAATTTTTTTTAAAATACGCTAATATTTTCCACTTATTATTTTGACCCAATCATGTACTTTTTTTTAAATACGGTAT
The DNA here is from genome assembly GCA_029931535.1 of Margaritifera margaritifera. NCBI lineage: Eukaryota > Metazoa > Mollusca > Bivalvia > Unionida > Margaritiferidae > Margaritifera > Margaritifera margaritifera. The sequence goes on from JAQPZY010001165.1 coordinate 743,162, forward strand.
TTAATATTCCATAATGCAGAGGCTGGTTCTGTACCTCGTACAGTAATTAGTTACCTGTGACGAAATAGGTTGAAAAGCAAGGGAGGTTCAAAAGTGAGATGCGAGCAAGCGATTTCAATCAAGTGATATTTTGGAAGTTTGCTGGAAAGCTATTGACGTTTGGGATTGGTTGATGTGTAAATTAATATTTGAAACTGATCAGCAACAAAGCAAAGTTTGAGATTGGTTTACAATCATGAAATGGTTGGATTTGGTTGATAAATTAGCGAATTGACGACAAGCAACTGATAATTGAGACTGACTGACAATAAAATGACATTTTAGCTTGTTTGACCAGCATTTGTTGTTTGGGACTGGTTGAGCAGCAAGTGTTGTTTGGGATTGGTTGACCAGCATTTGTTGTTTGGGACTGGTTGACCAGCATTTGTTGTTTGGGACTGGTTGACCAGCATTTGTTGTGCGGGACTGCTCGACCAGCAAGTGTTGTGCGGGATTAGTGAACAAATAAACTATGATTGGGATCGTTTGGGAAGCGACTGATATCAGTTAAATGATGTTGCAGAAATGTGTTGCCAAATGAGTGATGCTGACACCAGTTTGCAAACAAATTGTAAGTAGGAATGATTTTTAAGGAACGGATGTTTTCTAATTGGTCGTCAGGAGAGCGATATTTGCATTCGGTAGGCAAATATATGATGGTTGATATTGGTTAGCTATTTAGTTCAAGCACTGCTTTGACTTCTTGGAGGGAAAACAAACAACAATATATAAGTATTTGCCTTTAATTTTCAAGGAGAATAAATTACAAAATACAGATCGGAACTTGGCCATTCAGCTTAAGAATGATAGCTTGTGAAATGTTGGAGTATTTAACTTTACAAAGAAAAAATGGATATTTTTACAAAGCTAAGGGTCAAGGCATTTAAAAAGGGTCCAGGCATTTTTAAAAATCACTAAAGAAGGTATTGGTTGGTGTGCATTTTTGTTACGCCACTCTTGGTTATATATATCCACAAGAAAGGGTTGTTACGCGACTCTTGGTTATATATATCCGCAAGAAAGGGTTGTTACGCCACTCTTGGTTACATATATCCACAAGAAAGGGTTGTTACGCCACTCTTGGTTATATATATCCGCAAGAAAGGGTTGTAACGCCACTCTTGGTTATATATATATATATATATATATATATATATATATATATATATATATATATATATATATATATCCACAAGAAAGGGTTGTTATGCCACTCTTGGTTATATATATCCACAAGAAAGGGTTGTTACGCCACTCTTGGTTATATATATATATATCCACAAGAAAGGGTTGTTACGCCACTCTTGGTTATATATATCCACAAGAAAGGGTTCTTACGCCACTCTTGGTTATATATATCCACAAGAAAGGGTTGTTATGCCACTCTTGGTTATATATATCCACAAGAAAGGGTCATTACGCCACTCTTGGTTATATATATCCACAAGAAAGGGTCATTACGCCACTCTTGGTTATATATATCCACAAGAAAGGGTTGTTACGCCACTCTTGGTTATATATATATATATATCCGCAAGAAAGGGTCATTAGATAGAAAAATATGGGGAAAAGTACAATGTCACTAACTGTGTATAAAATAATTGCTGAATGAGAATTTTAAAAATTCGTCAAATTAGCACAGGTTGAAGATCATAAATTCCTCTCAACAAATACGCAAAGAAATGGGTATTGTGGTGGATGATCTGTTTTAGTATGACACGGTTGAGATTACATCGGTTTTCCGCAAAAGAAAGCATGCTAGGCTGATTTACGACAGGTCATAAATCGCAAAGATTTCTAAAGGTCTCGTATACATTTTGTTGACTTTATTATTTTCTTTCACATGACTTTTATTGCGATTATTAAAATTGTAAAGTTTTTCTTTCTTATTATTTAGTAAGAGACCGAAATCGCAACCATGTCATGTTACGTCCAATCTTTCCAGAGTTCATAGTTCTACGTTATCCCCAATCGGAACCTCTTCAGCCTTTTCCATCGCATGCTAGAAAAACCTCCGATGTAAAGAATGACCAGTTAAATTGCCGTCTAGCTCGTTTTATGTCATAATAACGTCAAAACGTCACAATGAATAGATGGCGTGTCATCACTAACAGCAATATAAGCAATGGCTCCAGACAATCGAAATTGAATAATTTCTTCAATTTTTTTCATTACAAAGTTTCAGGAATAACATTAAAAATTCAATGGGAAGGTATTTCATTGATTGTTGCAACGTCGTCGAGTGTTATTTTCAAGGCCTATCATGTTATATGACTCTGTTCTGTGCACATCTAGCCGGATGTTCGTCCGCTAAAAACTTACCAATTTGGGTTGTATCATTACGATTACCTCCGAATATCTTCAGAGAGTCGAAGTTATTCGAATCGCATCGGAAAGAGACGAAGATGTTCCGAATGTGTTATCAATACGTAAAAAATGGCGTGATACAGATAACTTCATAATGTAATGGTCATGTCATTTCGAGCTGCGCAGCAAGTATTGCTTTATTAAAAATGGACTAGCATGACATGCCCGTTTATGAGAAAGTTACCGTATCTTCCATTTTATTATATACCTACTAATGATACATAATTCTGGTACGACTCTATGGTCTAGAAAAATGTAACAGAAAGAAAGTGAAACCAACAAATCAAGTAAAAATCGACAAGCAATTTATTTCTAGAAAATTAAAATGAAAAATCAAAAAGACACTTACAGTAATGTGTATTAAAATCCAAATAATCCAATAAGAATTAGTGTTCTAATCACAAGTCCTAATATAGAATGTTCCGAATTCACGACTGTATCCTTAAATGTTATGATATGCCAATGGTCTTCAAACTCCTGATGTACTAGTAGTCTTTCATGTGCTGATGTCAAAATGAAGTACTCCAAAATATCTCTGAATAAGTTCAGATAAATTCCAAAATCATCAATTAAAAATCCAAAATCCAAAAGTTTATGAGCACTGTTATAATCCAATGAATATTTAAATAATTCCTCTCTTAGAATTTGGAATGACTTTCCACAACTGTAATAGCTCTTTACAAGACTGATAGTAATGTCGAAACTGAAAAACTGTCCACTAAACATGGTATATATAAAGATTGGTCACATGACAGAATGTTCTAGAATATGTGTCATCTTAATAGAATTTTACTTGTGTGGACATGACTTTTACACACAACTCTAAGGATTTTCCAGTTTATCTGTAAACAAAATCAACCTTGACCTCAAATTAAGAAAACATTATGTTTATCAAAACTATGCTTGAACTTAAATTTGAAGTAAACAACCTAACTCAAGGACACTAGTTAAACATGTTTTTCCTGACAAACAACACCAAGATCCAAGCAAATACCAAAATCAAGAAACACTTACAATTTCCCAAAACACCCACAATATTATATAAACATCATACATAACAACTCCAACTAATCATTTTCCGATAACCTAATACTGACATCTGTATCACCTACAGACATTTTCCATTCCGTATCACTACAGTCCGAAAAAATGTCGTAAGCCATGGGCGATAATCAGGTACGCTCCTTTATCACACATTGCTGCCTGCGCTGAAATTTCATCGTTTTTTTTATGAATATGCACCAGCACCGTATCGTCCATTTTATTATATACGTACAAATGATATATAACTCCAACTAATCATTTTCCGACAATCTAATACAGACATCTGTATCACCTACAGACATTTTCCATTCCGTATCACTACAGTCCGAAAATATGTCGTAAGCCATGGGCGATAATCCGCTACGCTCCTTTATCACCCATTGCTAGCTTTGCTGAGATTTCCTCGTTTTTTATGAATATGCATCAACAAAAATACGTCCTCAGTAATACAATGTAACAATCTCTTACACATCAATGAAAGTGCCTGTTTTGGCGATCGATATATGACTGTGCTTGGAAGAGAAACTTTGATTGGCTTATTCAAACAGCGGGAAATGTCGTGTTGTGTCACAATGGGGAGAAAATTTACTCGCGCTTGATTAAGCAGGTTTATGGATATTCCTGAGAAACGAGGAAATCTCTGCACGTGCGGCCATGGGTGATAAAGCAGATTATCGCCTGTGGCTTGCGACAATGACACTGACACCGAATAAATCCAACATATACATATTCATGAGAATGTACATGTTGTGTATACAGAAATAGGAAAGAACATCTCCACATGTTTTGTTGCGCCTCATCACCAATTAATAAACCTCCGTACACTATAAAAAAAAAAAGTAATTCCAATACCAAATCAAAATATTTATCTAAATGTAATCTAAATGTATATAATAAAAGTACAATCAGTATGATACGCTGTATCATCTCTCATGAGTATGTGACATCACACGCTCGAGATGATATAGCTTTCACGCCCAAGCAACCCCCGCAACTGCGAATGGGGGGGGGGGGGGGGCAGGCCGAGTGGGGGCCACAAATTATCATCAAGCAACGTTTTTACTGAGTTATTGTGAAGGGAACCCAGAATTGGTGTTACTTGGGGGGTGGGGGCAGAATTTCTTGCTACGCCACTGCTTTTACTATCAACGTAGTATATACGATTGTATCCAACAGTTTTAAGCACTTGAGTTGTCAAGACCTTTGGACGATCATTATCAATTTACATAGTGTTAATTGAAACTATGTAATTACTATTTCAGCATTAATTATGGATATCGCATTCCACTGTTTTGCATGCAGACCTAGTATGTTTTATCTCTTCTTTTGTTAAAAAGATCTCCTGATCTTTCAATGTGTGTAGTATGTCAATTGACGAATACGGGTATTTGTGGTATTATATTACAAACAAGAATGCTGCCTACAATGAACGAAACACGTAATCAAGAAACCGTGGGGGCCAGAGTATTTACTTCGAGATTTGATCAGCCATAGAGGTAAAAACTGTATGGCCAAAAAATGAAATGAAAACTGGAATTTTACAAATGAAATGAAGACAAACAGAAAGACGATTGAATACTGTCCTATCTTGACCATTATATGTCACTAGTTCCGAAACATACTCCTAGATTCTGCATGAGGTGGTATCTCTGTACCTATGTATATGTATGTATGTCTGTCTGTGTATCTATCTATTTATCTACTTACCTACTGACCTATATATCTGCCTACTTACCTACTTACCAGTGGCGTAGCAAGAAATTCTGCCCACCAACCTCACCCCACCTCCGCGAAACTTATTTCTGGGTGTGGCCCATCCCAATAAAAATGTTGTTTCATCGGAATTCCCCCCCCCCCCCCCTTCAGTTACTGGGGATGTTTAGGCGGTTGCCACGCCACTGCTACTTACGTATATATTTATCTACCAGTCCCTTGCGATTAGCACTTGAGTTATGTTTTCTCATCATAGCAAATGCAAACAAAGTAATTTATATAGTGTTTGTCATAATGAGTATAAAACTGTGTTTTGTTGGAAAGTGAATAGAATAAAATTTATAAATTATAAACAAAAATCTCAACGTTTAGTTGGAAATGTAATAAATAGCACCATTTTGCATTTTCATGCACTATGATTTTTAGGAAAACGTACAGCATGTCACCGCTTGGCCCGTATTGTAAAGATTAGAAACGAACAGAATAGAACTTATTGATTTGACGCATGCAAAAGGAACATAGTCAGTACAATACATAGTGCATATATAATAGATTGATGCATACATGAATGAATAATGGTAATAGAAAATCTGTGTACACACGTAAATTCTCAGAGAGAGACTGTTATCTTAAAGCGCGACAGTTACAATTATGATTTAAATCTAAATCATTCTAGCACATGTTTTGTGTAGGCTGTATGGAACAATTCCTGTTGGCAATAAGTATAACCGTAGGTCTTACTCAGTTTGCTACAGACCATACAAATTATTATTATTATTATTATTATTATTATTATTATTATTATTATTATTATTATTATTATTTTATTTCATGATGTGTGAGAGAGAGAGAGCTATACAGAAGATAACCTAAGTTGGAATGCATTAAACACATATTTACCTAGGTCTTTTACAGTTGTTGAATCTTCGTTTTTAAATAATTATAATAGTTTATACACACTTGGTTTCTGCAAATAATGAGGATCATTATAAGATTATCTAAGTGAGAGGTATAGAGGACATATTATCTAAGTGAGAGGTATAGAGGACAGATTATCTAAGTGAGAGGTATAGAGGACATATTATCTAAGTGAGAGGTATAGAGGACATATTATCTAAGTGAGAGGTATAGAGGACATATTATCTAAGTGAGAGGTATAGAGGACATATTATCTAAGTGAGAGGTATAGAGGAGAGATTATCTAAGTGAGAGGTATAGAGGACATATTATCAAAGTGAGAGGTATAAAGGACATTTATCTAAGTGAGAAGTATAGAGGACATATTATCAAAGTGAGAGGTATAGAGAACATATTATCTAAGTGAGAGGTATAGAGGACATATTATCTAAGCGATAGGTATAGAGGACATATTATCTAAGTGAGAGGTATAGAGGACATATTATCTAAGTGAGAGGTATAGAGGACATATTATCTAAGTGAGAGGTATAGAGGAAATATTATCTAAGTGAGAGGTATAGAGGACATATTATCTAAGTGAGAGGTATAGAGGACATATTATCTAAGCGATAGGTATAGAGGACATATTATCTAAGTGAGAGGTATAGAGGACATATTATCTAAGTGAGAGGTATAGAGGACATATTATCTAAGTTAGAGGTATAGAGGACATATTATCTAAGTGAGAGGTATAGAGGACATATTATCTAAGTGAGAGGTATAGAGGACATATTATCTAAGTGAGAGGTATAGAGGACATATTATCTAAGTGAGAGGTATAGAGGACATATTATCTAAGTGAGAGGTATAGAGGACATATTATCTAAGCGATAGGTATAGAGGACATATTATCTAAGTGAGAGGTATAGAGGACATATTATCTAAGTGAGAGGTATAGAGGACATATTATCTAAGTGAGAGGTATAGAGGACATATTATCTAAGTGAGAGGTATAGAGGACATATTATCTAAGCGATAGGTATAGAGGACACATTATCTAAGCGATAGGTATAGAGGACATATTATCTAAGTGAGAGGTATAGAGGACATATTATCTAAGTGAGAGGTATAGAGGACATATTATCTAAGCGATAGGTATAGAGGACATATTATCTAAGTGAGAGGTATAGAGGACATATTATCTAAGTGAGAGGTATAGAGGACATATTATCTAAGTGAGAGGTATAGAGGACATATTATCTAAGTGAGAGGTATAGAGGACATATTATCTAAGTGAGAGGTATAGAGGACATATTATCTAAGTGAAAGGTATAGAGGACATATTATCTAAGTGAGAGGTATAGAGGACATATTATCTAAGCGATAGGTATAGAGGACATATTATCTAAGTGAGAGGTATAGAGGACATATTATCTAAGTGAGAGGTATAGAGGACATATTATCTAAGTGAGAGGTATAGAGGACATATTATCTAAGTGAGAGGTATAGAGGACATATTATCTAAGTGAGAGGTATAGAGGAGAGATTATCTAAGTGAGAGGTATAGAGGACATATTATCTAAGTGAGAGGTATAGAGGAGAGATTATCTAAGTGAGAGGTATAGAGGACAGATTATCTAAGTGAGAGGTATAGAGGACATATTATCTAAGCGATAGGTATAGAGGACATATTATCTAAGTGAGAGGTATAGAGGACATATTATCTAAGTGAGAGGTATAGAGGAGAGATTATCTAAGTGAGAGGTATAGAGGACATATTATCTAAGTGAGAGGTATAGAGGACATATTATCTAAGTGAGAGGTATAGAGGACATATTATCTAAGTGAGAGGTATAGAGGACATATTATCTAAGTGAGAGGTATAGAGGACATATTATCTAAGTGAGAGGTATAGAGGAGAGATTATCTAAGTGAGAGGTATAGAGGACATATTATCTAAGCGATAGGTATAGAGGACAGATTATCTAAGTGAGAGGTATAGAGGACATATTATCTAAGTGAGAGGTATAGAGGACAGGTTAAGAAAAAAATGATATTCAACTTCGACATCATTATTTATACAAAGTTCACATGTCCTTTCATGCCTTTCGTTTCCTACACGTCTACCAGTCGCAATGCTTAATGGGTGTGATGAAATCCTTAATTTACTTAAAGCCTGTCTGTGGTTAGCATTAGCAATTAATCTAAGAGAACATAAGAGTTGACCATTTAATTCTGCCCTCGTGTCTTCTGCATATAAATCAATACTGTAAGCTTGACTTAAACTAAATGAAGCTGCACAAACATATTAGACAAAAATGACGTCATAACCATGATAACATCATATAATATTTAGCGTATTCCATATCGCTTTCCTGCATAGGCAGATTGTTACATATAAATATAAATAACTATATTCCCTACGAATCTGAAGAAGATACTCATGTATGTGCATCTTGCGATGAAACAAAATTTTCAAAAAGTAAAGAGAAAGATCACTGGGTTTTCACAGAAAACTATTATCTCGCTTGAAGAGAGGGCTATTACCGTGTACTTGTGCATAATCCGAGTTCAAATGCAAACAACATAATGCACAGACAGATCAGGGTCTATGTTGTTTGTTCAACTGCTTAGTCCATACAAACTGCATAGACCCAGATCTGCCAGAGCATTATGCGACGGCAGATCTGGGTCTATGCAGTTTGCAGTTGGTATCGGATTATACGTGAGTATATAAGGTATATACTCTTCCAACTGTACCGTTCCTGTACATGATTTTCACAAATTCGGACATAGAATCTTCACCCATACCTCTCTATCTAATATGTAAAAGAAGAATATGTCCCATCTCGTGGAGTTTAACGAGGCTCAAATCAAATATGTATAGATCATTATCTTACAACATTTTGTCGATCGTATGATATATGTATATCTGAATGGCACAAACGGAAACTCAATGAAGATTTCAACATTTTACAAACAAACTCCCCGTGGGCTCGGGAATGTAGAAGAAGCCCGATGCGCCCTCGTGCATTTCGTAAGAGGTAATTAAAGGAGACAGGAGCCGCAATAGTTCATTGATTAGCGTTCCGGACCTATGATCGAAAGGGTTCGGGTTCGAATCCTACAATTCGATCATCCCCGGTCGCTACCCTGGTCTTTCTTTCTGTAACGCGCTTTATTCTGATTGCCTCGGCACTAAATAACCTAACCAAACCAATTCAACATTATACAAAAAGATATCTTACTTCATCATGCCAGCAAAGTCTGTTATAGGCGAAATATGATTTCAGTGTAATAATAATATTTAAAATATTAGTCGTCATCATCATTATCATCATCATCATCATCATCATCATCATCATCATCATCATCATCATCATCATCATCATCGTCATCAAAACGACAACAACAATTACAATAATAACAACAATAATTATCATCATAGTCATTATTATAATAACAACGATAATAATAATAATAATAATAATAATAATAATAATAATAATAATAATAATAATAATAATAACCTTGAAAACTTGGCAACAGGATGCATATTCGCTTCCTCTCTAGAAAATAATAGATAAAAGATATACTCGAACTTGTCTTTGCGCAAAGATATCGTTTCCAACATTACGAATAGACACATATTTCAATATAATGAGACCTTACCCTAGCGGACACCGCTATATAGAGGACACATGATTATGAAGAACAACATTTACAAACTTATTTTGATTATCTTACCTGCACATTTCACCTCCATTTAAATGATATTTGTCCATAAAAGACAAACATGTGTGTGATACTTGTCCATAAAAGACAAACATGTGTGTGATACTTGTCCATAAAAGACAAACATGTGTGTGATACTTGTCCATAAAAGACAAACATGTGTGCGATACTTGTCGATAAAAGACAAACATGTGTGTGATACTTGTCCATAAAAGACAAACATGTGTAATGTCCCTTATAGGTTGGTTTCGCTGTAATAATGAATAATACATTGCTTGTTATGGCGCCTTGCAGCCAAAATAATCAAACATAAATTTAAAAAAAAAGATTTCCAACAAGAAATATGGTTCGCAAACTGAAATTTCCACGAATAAAGTCACAAACTCTTCTCTCTGTAGCTGCTCGTCGTTTAACAAACACAAGGGGGGGGGGGGGGGGTCCATAATATATCTTTCTTCTCATTAATTAGTAATAATGTTTCACACAACAGCAACAAAAATACCGACTTAAACATTATAATGTCTGAACATCGATATTTAAATGTGCGTCTAGTGCGATGACTAATTGTTATCGATCCAAACCCATAGATGATCTTAAAACCATGACGTCTAATAAGTTTCTTGTTCATTCGAATCTAGTGTTGTCATTAAAATGTCATAATTTGATGGACCTAATAATACTACCATCTTTACTAATTTTACTTACCTTCTTTTTGGTGATACACTATTAATTAAAAAGACAAGTTGTTGAGTAAGTTCGTGCCAAGAACTGATCTCATAGAACAGACGAGAATTTAAACCACAGACGACAACAGTGTTATTGTCAATACGTTTCAAATAGCACTTGTACAGATCCCCGGTTCCGTTACTGACCTTGATAAAGAAATCAATGAGCGAGACAGATCTCAAACAAAGCAATACATAAATAGACTATATTTACCCGTCTCGCTCTTTATGATATTTAGTACTGAGAAGTTACTGTGGGATTGACCCAATGCCGTTACTATTTGTATTGGAGTCGTACATTTAAATGGAATAAGAGAAAGGAGATTAAAGGTAGTTTTCATTCGGTTAATGGTGTTTGCTTGTATATGCAAACATATACTGTATAACAAAACAACATTACCCATGACAATTTGATTTACAGGTATCGTAGTAGTGCAGATCACTTTACTACTATAGTACCATGATAATGTTCCTGTGGTTCTTCTATCCCAAATGCCAAGTACCTTGTTCGAGAACAGTTAAGAACCTCGTTCTCGGGTTGAGAATCCACACCATCTCTGAGACGGGAGTAGACAATGACAAAGATGGCGGAACATGCCATGGCATTTGGGTGAAATCTTGGAACAGGTCGTCCAAAGACGCCCACGGTTTATTTGAATAATTTTCCAAACAGGGATGGGTGGGTGGAGAGGGGGTCGATGGATGAATAGGTCAGCATGAGCGTACCTTCAGATCTGTAACAAGGTGTAACAAAAACGTCCAATGTAATAAAATCAACCCTTTGTTCTTCCTTCCTTTCCCTTCATTTCTTTCTACGTGTCATGCCAATATAATATTGTAAGTAGCATAGAGGGCTTCCGTGGGGTTAAATGGTCCGGTATGGGGTCTGTGGCATTTAACATTAAGCTTCTAGTTTGAAATGGAAAGGTATGAGGTCAATAAGAATTTAATATTAGTCCACAGAATTTACATTATGGGCAGTTATAGAGTCAAGGAAACATGACAGTTAAAAACGTCCAGAGGAATAACATGATGGGTCTGTATGGTGTCAAGGGAAAAGAAACAATGTTAAAAAAGTTTAGGTAAAATAGTAATGTGAAAAACACTAACACCTACTGACGTGCATACATAAATACTGACCAACACCCACACCTACCGACCAACACGCCGTCTTAACGACCAGCACCTACACATATTGACCAACACCCACGCCTACTCACCAGCACACAGTGTGAAAGGAGATGCAAAAAAGGAGGTAGAGTAAGGAGGAGCAACACCTAGAGTAGACAAAATTACATCTCGCACTCACACCTACTTACATACATCCCTTCAATGGAGTGTAAGGAAAGAAACAAAAGAGGAATATTCACACATACACTCAATCATACTTATATACTATCACCCATGAAAAGAGTAGGAGTGCTTACACATACACAAAAATACTATCATACGTATATACCATCACACAGAAAAGTGGATAGGGATTTAATGTTTATGTTGAAGAAAAAATTATAGACAAAAGATAAAGACATACAAGCATAAAAAACAAAGACTATCCATATTCTGAGTGATATGTCTGTTTCTGAAAGATCTGGGTGAACCTGAAAATGGCCGTTGGATTTAGACATGAGAAGGGCCTGGGTTTTTTAAGCTACACTTGCCTAGGCTGTACAACACGCACGTGGATTTCCCCATTAAGAATATCTCTAAGGATCTATGGAGACAGAGATTAAAAGTAGGTTCATCTGTTTTTATTCCCCAGTTTTGCACCTGTGTCATTAGATGTTGTTCTCGCTGCTGCTGCTCCTGGTGATGATGATGATGCAGTTGCTGCCAAACGTCTTCCCTCTGACGAAACCTCTGTTACATCCTTTCCCACTTCTGAGAGACGTCACTGCTTCTTCTCCCACTTTTGCGCTCCTGCTCCGCTTCTCCTCCGCCCTGCATCCTTGATCTTGGTGGTCTCTTCGTTGATGACTTTTATGATTAATCCTTTAGCTGACCTAAAGGAGACAATTTCCCTCTGACCATGTCTAGAGCGGTGGTAATACTCCTCCGCCCAGCGCATGAGGTGTTCTGCTCTTTACAAAAGAGCCAACGACTCGCTCAGTTTGCCTGTTCCTGCTGGTTCACTTTTTTTTTTTACGTGACGAGTCGACGATGAATGGCAAGACTGGCGAACGCACTGCGTTATGTGCTCGAGGCTCAGACATGACGGTAAACATCCCTCAGATCTGACATGCGGACGTTAAAGAAAACATCTCCTTTTTCACAGATTCATAGAAAAGATTGACAGAGAGAAAATGAAAGAGCATGTCAAAAACTTTTTTTTTAAATCACATACCAACCACCACCAATTGTCAAAATAAACAGTTTATAGATATATACAGTTTCACTTTGACTGTCCTGGAAACCCATACACATCAAAACTCCTAGATTCCATTCACGTTTTCAACCTCAAACAGTCAGTTAGCCAACCCACCCATAAACATAGTCACATTTTAGACTGGATTCTTCATAGACCTGATGATAATATTTTACAGTCCTCCCTGGTGTCCCATGAACTTGCATCAGATCACCTCTGCATTATATGCCATCTTGACGTGTCAGTCCCTAACCCTCCGCCTTTATTTGCTACTAAGAGAAACCTCCGTATGATAAATAGAACCAAACTAATGCATGACATCCAAGCAATCCTAACAACTTTGTTACCTCCTACAGCAGAACAACTTGATAACTGCCTGCGTTCATTGCTTGACAAACATGCCCCAGCAACAAAGTGCAGAGCATCAATTCAAAAGTGTTCTCCGTGGTATAGCAGCGTTAGGGACCAGCTTCGCACTGCTAAAAGAGACCGCCTTAAGGCTGAGAGACTTTGGCTTTCCACCAGACTCACTATTCATAAGCAAATCTATGAAGCTGCTAAAAAGAATGTCACAAACATAGTCCATGCAGCGAAATCAGCCCACTACAGTACTAAGATCACTGAAAGTTACAGCTGCAAAGAGCTCTTCGAGATTACTAACAAGCTAATGTCAAGGAACAAATGTACACCACTTCCAACTACCTTCTCTCCAGTAGACCTTTTGGACCAGTTTGCAAATTTCTTCCGTGACAAAGTACAAACCATTAGAGATAAGCTTGACGACACAATTTCAATTGACTCGTCGTCACCATACAGTTGCGATACAGAATTTCAGCGGCAACCGTTAGCAGCATTTTAACCTGTCTCTGTGAATTTAGTACTTGCAATCATGATGAAGAGTGCCCCAAAGTCATGTGAACTTGATCCGATTCCGACATCACTGCTGCTTGAGTGCTTAGATCCAATATTGTCTTCACTAACTGATGTTATTAATACTTCTCTCTCATCCGGGGAATTCCCATCATTTTTCAAAACTGCCATTGTAAAGCCTCTACTGAAGAAACCAACCCTTGACCATAACGATTTAAAGAACTACCGCCCAGTTTCTAACCTCCCATTCATGTCAAAAATCTTAGAAAAAGTTGTTCTATCCCAACTTGTATCTCATCTGAAGTCAAACAGTCTTTTTAGCATTTTAGCAATGTACAGTCTGCATATCGCCCTCGCCACAGTACCGAAACTACCCTTCTGAAAGTAGTTAACGACCTTCTCTCTGCTTTGGATAGTGGAAAGATTACAGTCCTCACCCTCATTGACTTGTCCGCAGCATTTGACGCAATCAACCATGATATATTACTTCACCGTCTTCATCATGTATTTGGCATTCGCGATACAGCCTTACTATGGTTCAAGTCCTACTTGGTCAACAGGACACCAATTGTGTCCGCAAATGGAAAACACTCCCGCCCAGTTGATCTATGTTTTGGTTTTCCACAGGGTTCTGTTCTTGGACATGTTCTCTTCATTCTATACACTAAGCCGCTCTCAAGTGTCATAGATCATCATCCAGTGTCTCACCAATTGTACGCTGATGACACCCGAATATACAAATCTAGCCAACCAACTGAAGTTGATGCTACCATCCAAGGTGTAGAGAGGTGCATTTCCGATGTGAAATCATGGATGACATGTAACAAGCTGCAGATGAATGATGATAAAACTGAAGCCATTCTGATTAGAACACAAAGATTTTCTCATTCACATCCTTTACCTCAAACAATAAATATCAGCAACACCAACATTAAATTCACACAGTCAGTACGAAACCTAGGTGTTACTCTAGACAGTATTCTCTCATTGTACCAACATGTCATGAACATATGCAAGGCTGCATATCTTGAGCTGAGACGCATCAGCTCCATTCGCAATTATCTTTCAGTTGACGCCACTAAAACACTTGTGTGTTTCTTAGTACTTTCAAGATTGGACTATTGTAACTCAATTCTATCTGGTTCGTCTCAGTATCTGCTCCAGAAACTTCAAAAAGTTCAAAACACAGCTACTCGGATCATTCTTAGAGTACCACGAACAGAGCACACCTCCCCCCTGCTCTATACCCTACACTGGCTACCCATTCAATCGAGAATCAAACACAAAATGTGTTCTCTGTGTTACGTTTTATTGACTGGCTCCAGTCCAACATACCTATCTCGCCTCACCCATGTGTACACACCAGCATGATACTTAGGCTCCTCTTCCGACACTCGTATTCTCATTATTCCCACTATGAAAATGAAGTCATACGGACAACGTTCTTTTGCATACCAGGGCCCAGCAACGTGGAACGAATTGCCCACTGAACTTAGACACAAAGACACAGTGATCTCATTCAAGAGTGCTCTTAAAACTCACCTATTTCGACTGCAAGAATAGACTTAAAGACTTAATAATGTTTCCTTACCTTAACTATTTTCAGCATGTTTTTGTTTCTAATTTCATGGTGTTTTGTTTTTCGTAATCATATCATTATATATGTTTTTAGGTGTTATCTAATGTTGTAAAGCGCTTAGAGCTTCTAAAGATTAGGCGCTATACAAAGTCCTCATTATTATTTTTATTATAATTATTATTATATATATATATATATATATATATATATATATATATATATATATATATATATATATATATATATATATATATATATATCGCTCTTCATTCTTTTATTCGTGTTTCACTTGGTGAAACACGAATAAAAGAATGAAGAGCGAAGATTAGAGCCAGTCCATCCTCTTCATGGAAAAATATTTTCAAATACAAATTTATTTTTTTTTAAAATAGCATATTTACAAGGTCGACAACGTTAGGTAGTAGAACTTGATTTCCATTGATCTAGGAACTTGTCGTTTTGATGTGGACGGACACTACGTTTCGGAGCTAAAGAAAACAGATAGCCACAATGATCCCTAAACCGCATTTCTATTTTTACATCGTTTCTAGATAAATCACGTCCAAAACAAGTCAATAAATGTTCTAATGAGAATCCAAGGCTTTGTTGTTGAAGAAAATACACACAATTTTATTCACAGACCATCAAATCTAATCTTACATTATTGAATTATATGGATACAGCATTTCTTCTCATAAAGCCTTCGAGAGGATGTAATCCATAGCTATCAAAATTTTCCACACTGTATTCTTTGGGGAAGTAGACTGTCACCCAAATGGGTTCCTGGTCGATGATTGTCGTGTTGATGACATAAGCTCGAACGTCTTTAGGTTTTCGAAGATGAAGTTCATCTTTAGCACACACCACTGGATTCCAATGAGCTATGTACAAACTGTTGGTCAGATGGTGATTACAGAAACCAGCCAGAACTAGTCTACTTGATACCGGAACTGTTCCATCAGTCGTTACAACCGGTATATATATATATATATATATATATATATATATATATATATATATATATATATATATATATATATATATATATATATAGGTTTGTGTGTAAATTTGCATATACAATTATGAGAGAGAGAGAGAATACCTATTATTTCCTTTAGTTTTGTTGTTGTTTGTTTGTATGTCTGTTTTCCGGTTTGTTTGTTTTTTGTTTGTTTTTTTTTTTTTTTTTTTTTTTTTTTTCAGTGTCATTTACTGCCGTGCATATCATTAATAACAGTTGAGTAAATGTGGAGCGATGAAGCATGACAAAGGACTAATTACAACAAGAAAAAATCGAATGAAAGTGAAAGTGAATATAAAAGAAATTAACATTAACTTGCGATATATGGACTAAGTGAATGCATTATGAAAGCAATTGTTATGATCAAATGTCTTGATTATAGCAGTGACAGGCTATTTGGATGAACAGTTACCACTAATTTAGTTTTCTGCAATTGCGTCATAAGACAAACAATCGAAGACATGGAATGGGTAATTTAAATCTTTAAATTTTACATTTTCTGTATTTGTTTTTTTTTTTACTAATCAAAGCAAACAATACTAATGTATAGTAACAACAAATATTACATCTGCTATGGTATCAGATTCCTGTGCCGACAAATATACTTTTTTGACAGAGTTTTTTTTTTTAAATTAATACTGGAGACCGGCCAAGGGATTTTTTTTAAAAAACTAATGAATATTGGCATTCATTTTCAAGATCGATCAGACACAGCATCGATAAAGATGTTTTGTGAAAGTGTGTGTGTGCGTACGTGTGTATGTGCATTGCCACGAAATTAAGGAAAAATATAATACAAAGAGCATCTTTAATTTCCAGAAGCAATGGGACAAACACCAATATTTTCGGTGAACACGATAACTCAGAATCCTCTAGAACCGCTTGATTATCAATCGTATCAGCCACAAATGTTAAATAATATAGTCAGGTTACCAGCTTTTATTTCGGGTCATTTTTAACAAATTAAACCTTATTTTGTGCAGCTTTATACCAGAAAAAAAAAATACAAATACATAATGTCATTTTAAATTTAGTGAATAGTTATGAATAGACAGTATCAATGAGATACGCGAAAAAAATATTTTCTTAACACACTGTATCCATGGCAATCAGCGCAGGAACACAAAACTTATGGCAGAAATTAAAACAAACCATCTCACACGTGTAATGTATATCATATGAAGAAAATTGGAGAGAGGGCAGAAAACGGCCCTTATTCAATATAATCCTTCAGTCAGCATATTAAAGTGATGACGAAAATACAATGCCTCCAAACTTTGACGATTGAATGCAGCCATAACTCTAGAGTGGTTTTGGAAATTCTAAGGCAATCACTCAAAAATACACAAGACATTCATACAGAACAAAACAAAAAGAAGAAAATATGAGTTTTTGTGAACAGGCAAAACTTTGGTGGTCATGTCTTTGCATGAAATGGTGATAAATTTGCTAAGGGAATTTGCCGCTAAACGAAATCCAAGAAATTCAGTCACTATAACACAAAAGACACATCATCCTAATTTCAAATGAGTAGTCGTCTTGTGGAATCAGTTCTGTTAAAAGAACTTGGTAATTCTCTAAAAAAGTCTTGAATCGTTTCATTGACTTTCTCCCACGGAATCCGGTGTAACACTGATTGCAGAAGTTGTGGCTGGGCGAGTTTTTAACGTGTTTGCATGAGCTTCATAACGTGTTGACAAAAGAAAGCTCTCTTCCTGATTGTGATACAGCCTTCTTCAATCAGCCTTTTTATAGCAGTCAGATAGTAATGGTTGAAACGTCTATGCCATTGAGGATGCAATGTTCTTTGCGTTTCGCTTAAATCTGTACAAAGACCCTGTAAATACATTCACGCAGTTCCAAAGGTAAATTCTGAATGTGCTCTTCTAAACTGGTCATTCACCAAAATGTAATTCGGTGCCACACTGATTACAGATGTCGTAGCATCGAGTGCCTGACATCCATGTCGAATTTTGTGTCCTAGTCTTCCCGAGAATCAGCCTTTATATACTATTAAGATAGCAACAGTTTACAAATGTAGAAATGATTTTTCGTTTGCGTTTCTCTTGAATCTGTATAAAGTAGTAGTAAATTTGTTCTCATAGTTCCAAAGATATATTCTGAATGTGCTCTTTTAAACTGGCCATTCATATGAATGTGGTTGTGATGCAGTAGTCATACGTTTTCCAAGCGAAGCTCGCCGGAAAACCATATCCAAGAAATTTAGTTATTAACTAACACACGACAACACTGTAAATGAGTCTCGTCTTGAGGCAATACTTCTTTTAAAAGCACTTTGTAATCATGTAAGTTTTGAACCATTTCCTCCGAAGGAATTCGGTCTATCACTGCGACACTGTATGTTGAAGTTGTGGCATCGAAAGTTTTACAAGATGCGAGTAACACTTTCAAAGTAATCAGACTTTTTATAGCGTTCAGATACCAACGGTTACAACATCTATGTCGTTGAGGATGCAGTGCTCTTTGCGTTTCACTTGAATCAGAACAAAGTCTCTGTAAACGCGTTCTTTTAGCTCCAAAGGTAAACTACGAATCCTCTCCCTTTCTAAAGTATGCATGCGGTTAATTATCTGGACCCACCAAGGGAAGTTAGTGACAGACCGGAAGGTAGTGACAGACTGGAGACCATCTGGCATGTTCAAGGTTATACTCCCATTCGTGGAGTTTCACACCACAAATGAAACCTTGTATTTGGTCTCCTTGTAGGTCCATCCATATATTTGGGTCATATCCCTTTGAACGTGTTGAATCGACTGGAGAAATCACAATAGCTATGATATTTCTTGGAACTCTCTCCTTATTAATACCGGAGAGCGATACCCGTGTGCTACCATGTTGTGATCGGGAAGTCGTACTCGTTTCTCGTAGGCGATCTAACACACTTTTCTCTAAGGATCGACTGAGGATTTGGTGATCAGACAAACGTACAATCTTGTGAGGATCGTACGTTTTGACGTTTTGACGTTTAGACACGAAAGTCTTTATCTTGACCTGACTTTAAGGTTCTTTCAATAGTCAAAGTTGAACTATATTTCAGTGTCAGTCCTTTCACTCTACATTTGGTATGAAATTTTACTTTCTTATCTCGTTACCGATAGCCATAAGTTTTAGGTCCGCCACTGGCAATACTCAGAATAATCTCTTCGGGTTGTTTGTCTGTCCACGCTCCTAAACGTTCGTCTTCGACGTCAGGGCGATAGCATCCAGGTCGATACATGCAACTATTGATATCAAGGTAAAGGACGTGGTCTCCTAAAGTCCCAACAACATTTGCTGTCCCGTAAGCAGCCATGATGATATTGCCAAACTCATCGAGTGGAATAAACTCCATGAACTCTTCGTGATTCACCAAGATCAAATCTTCACGGATGATTTCCACGTATTTAACAGGTTTTCTTTTATCGTCAGTAAGCTGAAAGTATTGACTTGGATCCACCAAGTATTCAGTCTTTGGCAACATCGGACGTTGAGCCAGTTTTCTACACAAACAATGTAGCATGACTTAAGCAAACGATCGTTTTCCTTCGTTCTGTTCCACGTTTTCAAAGTCGATCGGAACATTTGTTTGAATTGGTCTTTTTCTTCTGAAGTGTGACACTAAGAGTGACAGCCGCTGGCTTCTTGTTTCAGTTTGAGAAACTCGTTTATGTAGTCTGAAAAAAATCCTTTGGCTCGAGTCGTCGTCCAGTTGGTATTTGTTCTGTGGTAGAAAAGAGACAAATTTCGTAAACTTTTAACAATCGGTATCAACAATCGAGACCATGAAATAATTCTACACACGCCCATGTTCCTTTTAGGACGCGTTCTTGGTCATCGTGTCGACAAGGTTGGTGTTGATTACACGTTTCAGTGTTTCAGCGCACGTACGGCATAAAGGAAATATGTTTTCCGTCGAAATTCTGGATCTGTTTTCAAACGTCGATCGTACTCGTGTTCCCACATTTCCACCACGCTGTATCCTTGAATACCCAAACTGGCAAGTTTTGTCGTTCCAATCTGCTATGGTGAACCCTGTCAAGGGATTGTTAGTTCTCGGTGAGGATAACACATGGGACATCCACGAAATAAACATCCGTGAAATACATACATAATCTGTGACTTTTCCAAATCACAGCCATCAACAGAATAAGGTCCAAACTTCTTTTCTCCACCGTTTCTGGCATGTTGTATCCAACATATCTTGAGTGTGGCACAAATAATGTACCCAACGCAAAGCTTTGACCGAATATCGACGGCTGAAGGATTGATACGACTGAGGTGGCATGATGGCTAGTTTGTTCTAGGGCACGAACTTCTTTCGGTACACTAATCCACAAGCTTTGGTAACGGTGGAAGCTTCCTTCAAGGGATGGATACCTTCGTTCTCGAGAAATAACTGTCAACATTTTCCGAAACAACGTCATAAAATGTTGACATTAGACCGACAATATTTCTTCTTGAAAATCAAAAGGGTCTGAAGAGTGGGCTTCGTACCATGGGTAGAAAGCTTCTCGCTGCTCTGTTCGCGTACCGTCGGGGTCGTAGTAATAGGCTTCAAGCAAATGCGGGAGCACAACTAGTTGATTTTCTTCAGTATTGAAAAACTGAAGAAAATGTCATTTAGTCATTTCCGTCATTCCAAACTTTATACTCACTTTATTCAAAGGTTCATGGAATCTTTCAATTGTACGTTTCCCACACTGATGTAAATTATTTTGGCTCCATTCATTTTGGCTTTTGGAGATTCGGTTTAATGTCCTGAAAATGTTCAAAAGAAATTGTTCGTCATATCCTGAGAAATTATGAGCAATGACTGTAGTGTATTGATGACAGTTTCCGTAACGGTCGACCTCATCTCCGTCCCAGGTGCCGTCCGTGGGGTCCAAAACCCACTGAGCGAAATCCGAAAGAGCATGAGAGCCACGAAATAGCTTTTCACGTCCAATCCGAAGAACGCTACAATTCAAACAGTGATGAATAAAGGTTCTTGAATACAGTCGTGACAAGCGCAATCAGCGATACAAAAGTTAGGAATGTGAGTCACTCTCACTTAAGAACATTCAAAGTTAAAAAAAAAGATCACTTCTTGAATTTTCTGTATTTTGTGAAAAGTCTCTTTCAAAATATCTGCTTGTTCCAAATGGAGTATTGCTTCTCTTCGCTGTTTGGCTCTCCCGTGATCATTTCCATTCCGCTCTGTTTTCATTGCATAAGCTTTAGCTACCACGATCACGCGGGTATCGTCAAGATTGACAACGATCACATGTGTCACATCTGACCCGGATCGTTGTCAATCTTGACGATACCTCGTTAAGTAGTCGCGAGTTGATCCACAGATAAAACCTTGCCTTTTCCGTTGCCAGAACGAGGTGAAACGTGTGTCATATGAAGGGTGGCTTTTCCATCGATCATGTGAAACTTATCGTTGGGTTGTTTTACACGTTGAATTTTGTCCAAGATTTTGGAAGGGTTAATTCTGCAGGTTTACTAAATTCGATCCAGACGAGAGATTTCAAACCGTCGTGAGTAATCGGTAGTTTCAAACCATCAAGATCTTCAGCTTAGTACTGCCGTTTCAACTTCTCAGATACAGACACCAATAAGTAGGAAATAGATGCAGCTGCTTTCTCTGGGGGTACTTGAGACTTTAACTCTTCAAATTTGACCGTGTAAGTATAAGTAGTGTTCCTAAATTGTATGGAAATCATTTTGTAAGTAGCCTGAATTTAAAAGTAATCTTAAGGGGCAACCTAACGACTTTCTTGGCCGATCTTAACTATCGCTGTCTTGGGGATGTGGAGGAACTGGATGGTGTTGAAATGAATCAATCATTTCCTCTTCAACATCGTTACGGTGAACTTCTACCAAATCTTCTCTGAGGGTAGTGGGTCACACAGAAAGCCGTCGATTTGTTTCTGGTTTCTCCTCGGAAGGGTGTGATCATTTCATGACGGTAGACAATTCAAGGTTTATTTGTCTAGGGCTCTCTCTCTCTCTCTCTCTCTCTCTCTCTCTCTCTCTCTCTCTCTCTCTCTCTCTCTCTCTCTCTCTCTCTCTCTCTCTGTATAACCCCTCTACTACCATTCAGTTCTACATTCAACCTGTGAAGATGGAAGAGCAATCCAAGATCACACTTCTGATTAGAGATTTACAGAGTCATTCCAAAATACACATCCAACAAGACTCGTGAAGACTACTTTACTTGAGATAATAGTGAAGATACCTGTTATGTACGTCAAGAGAAAGCACAATAGGACACAGAATGTCCACAACGTCAAAGAAAAGGAACCTCAAAGAAAGGAGAAAGCATACCCAGAGACAAAAGTAAAGATACCTGTTATCATTGTCACGAAAAAAGATATTGGACTTCAAATTGTCCCAAGAAAGTAAAACAATATAAAAAAGAAGATTTCAGAAGCAGAAGAACCCATTCCAGGGAAGAAATTCAAGCAATAAAAAAGAACGAAACAGCAGAAGAACCCTTTCCACCGAAGGAATTAAACAAAGCTAGACATGAAGAAGAAAAAGAAGGAGAATCAAACTAAACGGACTTTTGTGATTTGCTTGAAATCTATTTGCCATTCATATTCACGAGAATATACCAAACGCGTAAGTGTATCCATGTCTTCCTTTGTCTTTGATTCATAAGATATTCACACACACACACACACACACATGCATCTTTTGTGGAGGGATTTTGCTTTGGCAATCATTGTGTAGTAGATCTTTTCTGAGAGAATGAGTCACCCAGAAAAGGGACCTTAAGTTTGAAAACGAAATCATGGACTTTTCAACGTCAGCTGCAACTGTCTTAAACCTTTTCCACGTCCAAGTCATACTCCTGTTGCGGTAGTCGTTGAGGCTACTGCTGCCTCAGTCTCGGTAGTGGAGAGTTTGGGTGCAGGTGTAGATCTATTTCTCTTGGTTTTCGATAAAGTGACTTCAAACTTTCCTCTCAGTTGTTTTAGCTCAGCCAAAATATCCTGGAATACATGGACAGTTTTGTTTTCACTGCCTTCACTTTGTTGCATGTACATCGTTTTTATCTTATCTTATTGCTTGCTCTTTACCTCTTCTTGTTTTTGAACAAAAGTATGTTCTTCTCTTTGGCCTTTTGAAAATATATCCAACTTTTCCTTCTTTTTTTTTTAAAATCATCATGTTCTGGCAGTGATGGCAGGAGAAGGTGAAGGTAGTACCGGCTAAAATTCTTGCGTGGATAAGAAATTGCAAAATGTCAAATCCAAATCCAAAGTCATTCTCTGGAATAATACTAGCTACATCAGCATTAGTCGTGTTGTCACGCTGGGTATAAGTATCCACTGCAGGAAAACCACTGCACAAGGTCTTCGTCTACGCCATATTTTACTGTGCTTGCAGTATTCATCACTTAAAAATCGTATAAACTCCCATGACGTCACGCGTGTGCTGAATTATGATTGGTAGATAGAGAACACGCCCTGACTGAATTATGTCACACGTGTTCTGACTCTTGGAACCTTCAAATTCAAGTAATTCCGGTCTTAAACTATATATAAGAGTGTGTTCACCCCTTGTGTCATCTGTTCGCAAGACAACCCACACAGTTGAATGTTAGCGTAGATACTTCCACCATTATTTTCACCATGTTATTGAATCCGGACTACCCAGTGTATGTGAAGGCAACGTGGGCTATCATAAAGATCACTGATACTTCTGTATGGAAAAGAAGAGTGTATGTAGACAGACAAGGGTGCCTCAAGTGATTGCTGATCTATGGACCTGCAGTACAAATAAGCTTCAGACGAAGAACAGTGAAGAGCTACTGTCAATGTTAAGAATCTTTTGTTATATATATATATATATATATATATATATATATATATATATATATATATATATATATATACACAGATCTCTCAGAAACAGACTTACTACTCAAAATATGACCAATGTTTGCTGCTACGTTTGTTTGTTTTGTCTTTTATCTACTTCAAGACAAAAATTAAACCCCTCTCCACTCTTCTCTCTTATATGATAGTATATAAATATGATAGCATGTTTGTGTATGTGAGAGCACTTCTACTCTTTTCATGTGTAATAGTATCTAAGTATGATTGTGTTTGTGTATGTGTGAGCACTTCTACTCTTTTCATGGGTAATAGTATATAAGTATGATTGTGTTTGTGTGTGTGAGAGCACTCCTACTCTTTTCATGGGTAATAGTATATAAGTATGATTGTGTTTGTGTATGTGTGAGCACTTCTACTCTTTTCATGGGTAATAGTATATAAGTATGATTGTGTTTGTGTATGTGTGAGCACTCCTACTCTTTTCATGGGTAATAGTATATAAGTATGATTGTGTTTGTGTATGTGTGAGCACTTCTACTCTTTTCATGGGTAATAGTATATAAGTATGATTGTGTTTGTGTATGTGTGAGCACTCCTACTCTTTTCATGGGTAATAGTATATAAGTATGATTGTGTTTGTGTGTGTGAGAGCACTCCTACTCTTTTCATGGGTAATAGTATATAAGTATGATTGTGTTTGTGTGTGTGAGAGCACTTCTACTCTTTTCATGGGTAATAGTATATAAGTATGATTGTGTTTGTGTGTGTGAGAGCACTCCTACTCTTTTCATGGGTAATAGTATATAAGTATGATTGTGTATGTGAGAGCACTCCTACTCTTTTCATGGGTAATAGTATATAAGTATGATTGTGTTTGTGTGTGTGAGAGCACTCCTACTCTTTTCATGAGTAATAGTATATAAGTATGATTGTGTTTGTGTATGTGAGAGCACTTCTACTCTTTTCATGGGTAATAGTATATAAGTATGATTGTGTTTGTGTGTGTGAGAGCACTTCTACTCTTTTCATGGGTAATAGTATATAAGTATGATTGTGTTTGTGTATGTGAGAGCACTTCTACTCTTTTCATGTGTAATAGTATATAAGTATGATTGTGTGTGTGTGAATATTCCTCTTTTCTATCCTTACACTCCACTTAAGAGATGTAGATAAGTAGGTGTGAGTGGAGATGTAATTTTGTCTACTCTAGGTGTTGCTCTTCCTCCTTTGCATCTCCTTTCACGCTGTGTGCTGGTGAGTAGGCGTGGGCGTTGGTCAATATGTGTAGGTACTGGTCCGTAAGACGGCGTGTTGTTCATTAGATGTAGATGTTTGTTATTATATTTGTGTGTACGTCAGTAGGTGTTAGTGTTTCTCACGTTACCATTTTCCCTGGACTTTTTTTAACATTATCTTTATCCCTTTACCCCATACAGACCCATTATGTTATTACTGTGGACATTTTTAACATTATCTTTTCCCTTGACCCCATACAGACCCATCATTTCATTCCTATAGACGCTTTTAACATTATATTTTTCCTTGACCCCATACAGACCCATCATTTCATTGCTATGGACGCTTTTAACATTATATTTTTCCTTGACCCCATAACGCCCCATAATGTTAATCATATGGACTAATATTAAATTCCCATTGAGCCCAGACCGGCCCATTTCAAAATGGAGACTTAATGTTAAATCCCATGCCCCCATACTAGCCCATTTTATCCAACTTGCTCAATCTTAAGTTGGGTTATACCATCTTTTAAGTACTGTAATATTATCATATGCACATTGCAGATGTATCTCAGTCGACCATAACTTTGAAAGGGTTTGGCAGTAAAAAAAAAAAAGGAGGAACTTAACTAAGTAATTGTCTCTCTTGCTTTGGCGGTGAAGAGAGCACTGAATATGCACCTTATTGGTCAATTATGTGCCTGATTGTTCTGACAAGCAAACCTGGCCTCACACCTGCACATATCTGACCAAAAGTTTCAAACTTTCACCTAAAGGCTTTGTGATCGCACCCGCTGCATCCACCTTGACTACACGTATGGGCAAAATAAATCTTAGTTGTATTTATAGATTTGTTCAGAACTGAAGTCAATGTCATTTAGAATCCAGCATCTCAAATGTTTTAATATCATATTAAAACTAATGTTGACTTATCTGATAATTGCATCTTGTCACCATAGCGACAATAAACTAAACTAAAAGTTCACTTCAAGTGCTTCGTCGTTTTCCTTTATGGACAATTTAGGGGGCGCTCTACAGATATTAGGTACTTCTAACAGAATGGCAGGTGTAAGGTGAAGTTGTTTGCATTTTCAACATGCAAAGTGGAGAGAATGTTGGCATACCTCTATTCTACTTTCAAGTACTGTGGCTGATATTTCTTTACATGTTGTAGTTGTGGAAATTGTACATGATCTAAGCACACATCTGATCAAAATTACGGCCCCCATGTCCTCCAAAAATCAGCTTGAACTAGTGCAAAGTACACTAAACGTTAGCAGGTATTAAACTATGGAAAACGAATTTTGCCAGAGTAGGTAATACCAGCGTCTTAAAGTGCAATGAATGAATTAAAAACTATATAAAAAGTCCATAAAAAGTTATCAGCTCATTTTTTTACAATTTACCTTTGAGGTTCAGGAAGTAAAAATTACCAAGCGGAGCTAGCAGTTTTTTCAAAGGTGCACATCTGAAATAAGGCCAAGCTGTGTACTCTATAACCCAAATTACACCCATCTATCATACACCAAAATAAAGGGAATTAAAAGTTCTTTTAACAATACTAAAATATAGAAGGTATTTTTTAAATATCCAGGATAACCAGTGAGGAAAACCTGGGAAATTCTTTCTCTTTAAAAATTAAACCATATACAAAGTACGAAACTGTAGAGCGCCACCTTATACGTGCTTGTTATCTACACTTACCGCCACGTGTGTTATTGAAAACCTCAAAAGACTTCAAGCCATGCTCAGGACTTGTACTTCTCGTTTTCAAATAATCAGTGCTAGTGTGGTCATTCTTAAACTAGATTTAAGAGTGACATTCACTGCGCGACAAGGCCTAATCAGAAAGAAATTGACATACAAAGGGAAACACTTATTGCAAATCAAATTTTCATGAAACTAAAGTTACCTCCCTTGTCACAAAATTCATTTAAAACATTACGGTCTGGATTTAGATAGCAAAGAGATAGAAACAGTTGTCAATATCATATCATCAGCCGACAAACACAAATTAAATTAATCTCAACCTTAAAAGATTATTTTTCACAATATAATTATATTGTTATTACAAACAATAAAAGACAGCCCTAAGCATAAATACATATAGATCACTTGCTACGTTTGCCTTACGCCCTACTTCTGGTGCTGTAGTCAGAAGAATTAGAAAACAAGTCACTACGTATGTGATCAGGTTTCGAATCTTGTGAAATTAAAACTACTGGATGTAAAAATTTAAAATTAAAAAAAGCAAACAAATAATAAATGGAAATAAATGCTTTTCACTTTAAAATTTAATCGGGTGGTCCAAGCATCTGAAGACCTTCAAGCTATAAAACAAATATAAACCCTAAAGTTTAATCTTTAAACTAGTTTTATCATAGGGCTGATGAAAACTGAATCATACCATTACACAAGCTAGTTCATGCTCCACATTTTGATAACGATAACCATGATGAACAGCTTCTGTATGTGGTTTCCAAATTTGAAAACTTCGGAGTCTTCTGAAAAAGGTTCTGTAATTTCCATGTGGGTTTTTTTATTTCTGTCTCAGCGATACGCCTTTTTGCGAAAAGCTACTGTTCAAATTTGGAAAACAGTTTTAGTCTGCTCCGGTACCAGAAGGTAGGGCAGAAGTAAGACCATTGTATTGGACGTACGACCCATGTATACTTGATACTTGCCTCCAATTGAGGAGAATTAACCTACGTGCTTGAGCTGAACAATCACGGCCTCGTATTTAAAGTAGAATACACGTCTTTCTACGAAAACAAAAACAAACCAAAAAAACCCATCAAGAATACATGTTCATAAAATCCAAATGGCACTTACAAAAAAGTAATGTCCTAAAACGTTTCTCATTTGATCATAAACACCGACCACACGCATATATGTTACTACACCGACCACACGCATATATGTTACTACACCGACCACACGCATATATGTTACTAAACAAACAAGTGAATGGTTAAAGGCTGACTAGTGACTAAACCTCAAAATTACAGAATTTTTGTGAATAACAATCGACGGTAAGATTAGTGATACCGGTATGTGTAAATATAAGCAAAAAAGCAACGCTTAGCGATCAGGATAAGAGATAACTTGACACACCCTAATAAATATATGCATAATGATCAATTTATACCTTGAACATGAGTTTTTCAAGAATTCGAGGCCAAATCAGGTTTTTAAGAACAAACAAAGTTTAAGTACATTTCATGCCACCTCCAAAGCCTATCGTAATCTTCAACTTAATACATTATTTTGGAATGAGCCTGAAAAAAATCAATTGGATTATCATACTGACATGCATTATCCCTTAGCTGGAAATTATTCTGATAATTTCCTATTTATTTATTTGCTTTTTGTGCACAGAATTCATTCACGGGTGACTAACTAAGCACAATAGAATAATGTCCACATGGGAACACTTTTGATTTTACCGCTGTAGTGTTGAAATTAGGTAAAATAAGATCTAAAAAAAACCACATAGGAAACAAGAATCAAAATCATAGCAAAACACATTTTCTATCAATAACTTTCTACAAGTTTAATAAAAACTACAATCGGATGCAAGACACTTCGTCAAAAAATTCATATATACACTTCGTTTGCAGCCACTTTGCCGAGAGTTTTTCATCTCGACACGTTTCTCGACTTATTAAAGAACTCACACGCATATGCAACTTTCTGTAACTTATTACGGTTATTATATTTCCGATTTACTGTTTTCAAGCATTCTACGAAGTGGCTGTCTTCTGAACAAAGTGTCGTAAAACCTGTACAAACGAGGAAGATACTTCGGAAGTCTATTTTGCATTTGGTCATGAAATTATACAATAAAAAAATAAAACAAATCCCTTCGGTTTGAAAAAAAATGTATTTCACTTGAAACACATTAGATATTTACAAATTATAAAAAATGCATGAATTAAATAAATAATGCAATAAATAAGAACACTTTTAGTTGAGATAGTTACACATTTACAAGAGTAAACCACGCGAATCGAACGTGCAGTATTGCGTGAATACAGTCGATAAGAAATGTTCTTTCTCCTGGCTAGGCCATATTTTTTCCTGACACCAAACGTCACAGTCTAAACATCACCAGAGAGAGAAAGAGAGAGAGAGAGAGCAGTGGCGTACTAAGGGACAATGGCGCCCGGGGCGACGATGATGGCCCAAAGGGCCAGAATACGAAGCCCGAATTGTTATCAGCTGTTTTGGCGCCCCAAGTTCTCTGGCGCCCGGGGCAACCGTCCCGTCCGCCCCCCCCCTTTTTAGTACGCTACTGAGATATATATATATATATATATATATATATATATATATATATATATATATATATATATATATATATATATATATATATATATATATATATATATAGGTTGTCCTCTATATAGTCATCTACTGGAACAACATCAATACTGAGGTATAAACTAAGTTTGGCATAGTTTTTCTATGCATCTGAAAAGAGTGCAAGTCAAACAGACCGCTGTCAATCAGGACCGGTTGCGCACGTTGTTGGGTAGATCTCACGCTAGCTGTTAATATAACCACTGTTGGCAGGAAGACCCTGCTGTTGTCGCCATACTGCCAACCGATGTTGAAACCATTTCTGAAATGGGAGGAAAAGTAATTTAAAGATAAATAACGCACATTTTGTATCTAAACATGTTTCATTCCAAATACAGATAAAGATAATCAAACAGTTTGTTGGTTGGTTGGATGTTCGTTTTTTTTGTTGTTTTTTTGGCTTTTTTTCGGCACTTTTAACACGTTATTGGCTATATCATGGCAAGGAAATGGGAGCGAAGTGCCCTTTTCCCCATGTACACAATGAGGCAGCCAACCCAGGAACCCGGGACCTTTGCATTACGAATTTCACGCTCTACCAACTGAGCTATCGTGGCTCCCGATAGGTAAACCGACGATAAATCGATAAATTGTTGAAACATATGTCGAACTGGTTAGGTAGGTAAGTAAGAATACTGGCAAGCAAGTATAGGTAACCATAAAGAGGCATTAGCTCTGCAACTTTTGCTGCCATAAAATGGAAAATGTCAACTGTATCATTCAGTAACTGATAATGTCTACCATAAAATGGAAAATGTCAACTGTATCATTCAGTAACTGATAATGTTTACCATAAAATGGAAAATGTCAACTGTATCCTTCAGAAACTGATAATGTTTACCATAAAATGGAAAATGTCAACACCGTATCATTCAGTAACTGATAATGTTTACCATAAAATGGAAAATGTCAACTGTATCATTCACTAACTGATAATGTCTACCATAAAATGGAAAATGTCAACTGTATCATTCACTAACTTATAATGTCTACCATAAAATGGAAAATGTCAACTGTATCATTCACTAACTGATAATGTCTACCATAAAATGGAAAATGTCAACTGTATCATTCACTAACTGATAATGTCTACCATAAAATGGAAAATGACAATTGTATCATTCAGTAACTGATAATGTCGTTAGAAAGAGATAAAATTTGAGGTTGTAGAAGAAAGAAATTGATACAAATTATTTAAAAACTTTCTACGGATCGTAACAAAAAATTTCGAGGACAGCTTCCTGCATCCACGCTGCATATATTTCTGGAATGCTCCAGAAAAGAAGATACTATATAACTGAAGATAGGGGCCAAACGTAACAGTGCCTACTCTCTCAACACATTAGTTTAAATAACTAACTGATATTACAATTTAAAATTAACACAATTATAAAATGTTTATTTATTATTAATTGGGCAAAAATGCACATTTGCTAAGTAATTAGGATTTCTATCGAAGATTTTGTTCATCTGCACCATGTGTTTCAGATGAATTACATTAATTTTTCCAAATGTGGATCAACCTACAAGACCCGCCTGTTTTTACCTTTTACTAGAAGTTATCAGGGCATGGTCCAACCGATAAATAGGTATAAAGGTGTGCACGGAGTGTGTATTGTTTATGCGAGCTAGTCCATGTAATGCCCTACTTGTCGAGTGGGCTAGGCCCATGATGAATATTCCACTGAAGTTCATATCGAGAGTTCATTTTTGTATATCCCTATCTTCGTGTTCTCTACCTTTACGTAAATGGGGGTAGGGATAAATTAATATGTATATATGGCACGCACTCGGCCTAAAAATAAAGGAGAATAGGAAAACAATTATAAACATCACTTTAGTACAGCTGAAAAATACAACTGATATCCCTTTAACAGACCAACTAACTATCTCTGGTCCTGTCTATCTTTTCCGTACTCATTCATAGTCACGGTGATTTATGAATTAAACTTCATGTTGTCTTCCCATCAAAACAGCCAAGTTATATCTCTTTTTGGTGCCCCTCGGAGCAAGCCATACAAATAGTTCAACTAAAAGCTGAAGAGGAGAAACCGTTAACATGGAAACAGTGGTTATTTATCATATTACGAATAAAAGAGAATATCTAATAACGGTACTTAAAAGAGGCTGATGCTGAAAAATAAGGGATGGATTCAGAGTTACATAAAAAATTATTACACTCCAAGAAGATAGCTCCGTTGTTGTTAATTGAAATTCAAAACTAATCGATGATGACCTCGTTGTGTTCAGGTTGGTTATTAAATGACATCGTACGATAGGTTTATAACTATGGTGGCTGATTGGGGCCTCGGTTTTATTTTATTATTCTTATTTCGATTTTCTTGTAGTGTTCTATTTGTCCGTAGTCTGTTAAGCTGCCTAAAACGTGGTTTTTCAACACGATGCCATTAGGTATTTCTGACGTAACCATTAAGCCACTTTACATGATCGTAATGCACGTAAACCAAGTTATTATTGGGATATATGATGGACTTACTCTAATGGCTGAAAGGTGCAGACGGAAAACAATTTGAGTCAATCTGATTTTGTATATATGAAATAAAGACGCATGATTTACTTTGTGTTAAATTGTCCGTTCCGATTTTGGTGAGTGTGTGTGTGTGTGGGGGGGGGGGGTCTTTTCTTTCTTTTTTTTTTCTTTTTTTTTTTTGTATCATCAGTTTATCGACGGTCGCTACAGGACTCATGGTACTAATTATCTGGAAGAATGGGAGCCTGTCTAGAATATAAAAAAGTAAAATTTTAGTTTAAAAAAATCTTTTGAGAGCTTATCCAATTAGTAACTGAAAAAATAGCGTCAATGTTTTATTGGTGGAATTTCAGTCCTTTTACAGACTTAACTTTATAACACTCACTAGTGAAATTAAGACCTGATTATTTAGGTGCGGAATTGAAAACACGTTTCAAACACATGTCGATAAAAAAAAATGCCGAGGGACATATGCCTTTCTCCACACAAAAGTTTGCATCAAGGATGGGTCTATTATACTGAGAAATATAGGTTTCATCATGAGCATTCAGACATTTAAAGTTATTGCATTTTTAATATCATGTTGTTTCCATAGGTTTACTATTGGAGCTGAATTAGTACCGTGAGTCCTTCAGGGACCAAAAAGCGGGCCTGTGTAATATACACTGATCTTCTAATGCTGCATATGGATTGGAAAAATGCCAACTTAACCTCCATGCACAGAAGACTGCAGTACAGAAGCGCTCGCATTTCCCACCAAGGGACATCAACCGATATCCTTGTTGCAGATCCCACACCCACTTCCAGCACAAATTAAAATTTTTGAAATACTGTGCGCATCAAAACATGTGATTTAATATGCACGCTATTTAAACAAAGGTTGCAATAAATATATAATGTGCTTATAACGTGACATTATCCCACGTCGTTATCAAATTTGTGAAACTCCAGGGCGTTTACTTATCCTCTGTCGAATTTACCCACTCACCAAGATACCTTCATACCTAACTGAGTACTTACCAGACTATCTTTCTGGCTGATATATGTAGATATCCCACAGTTCATACATACATACATACATACATACATACATACATACATACATACATACATACATACATACATACATACATACATACATACATACATACATACATACATCTGTACACAGGCAGATAAGCGGACATACACACTTACACGTGGATATATGGAAAGATTGATTTACACATACATAGATTATAGACAGAGACAGACAGTCAGATAGATAGATAGGCAGAATTCTTGCTCTTTTTCGAATTGAAAGTCCTATTCTGGCATAGGGAAAAAATTAGTATATGTTGTTTGCGGAATCTATGTTTGTCTAGAGGTACCGACTTAATAAATTGTTTCCTGGTGGAGGTACAAGCTATTACACTTGTCAATCACTCTGATGTTGAAAATCGATTAATGGCCATCAAAAAGGCTTGTACAAACTTATTTAAAGCAGATGTAGATATATGTATTCAGTGTTTCAATAGGTTCAAATATATATAGTCAATATCTCTACCTACTGTTTACAATACAATCACAAAACTTTGATGTATTGATAGCAAGTCAAATTTACCTTGTAGTGATCCATAAGTGATGGTTTTACTACTGTTTTCCTAGATCAACAATTTTGTGTCAGCAGAACTTTACTTCTTTAAAACAATCCGTAGATAAAACTGACAGTAGATACAATTGTTGATTTAACTCTATACATTTGCATACTTCATCCAACAGGAAAAAAGAAAAGATATTGCGACACTGTCCGTACGTGCGTACAAGTGCGTGAGCCATCCGTCTACGGCCGCACGTGTGTAGTGTCATCGAATTCCTCCTGTACCGTTAAAGTTAGGCACATGAAACTTGGGTCAGTTATAATCCTATTGGCACAAATTGTGCCAACACTATTGGAATTTTGATCTTGCTCCTATGAATAGGGCTATAGAGGTGGGGGTGACTTTACACAAATTTCAAATAACTCCCGAGTTGTTTATCTCGCGTATCTGAGAATTGGCATGTGTCAGCAATAACCTAATTGCCACCTAATTAACTAAGTAACGCATGTCAGACTGAGCCGCCTGGGTCATGTCTTGCGGTATTTCCCTACCCCAAGAAACTTAGCCCCCATGGGTAATAATATAGAAACTATAAAGATCCACACCCTATAACCATATATATATATATATATATATATATATATATATATATATATATATATATATATATATATATATATATATATATATATATATATATATATATATTATATATATATATACTTACAAAATTTAATAATTAATCAGACAAATGTATACATGTAACTGATATTAACGCTTTGGTCTTTCCCTGCCTTTATATGCTTAACGCCTGTGTCATAACTTGTAAACTATTTACATCTCCATCATATATATATATATATATATATATATATATATATATATATATATATATATATATTATACTAAATGGACACGAAAAGACGAATTTGTACATGAAACTGACACTGACCCCGGGATCCATCCTTACCACCAAGGGATTTAGACCTGGGGTCATAGCTTGGAAAATAGTGAGATCCCCACACTATAACAATGTATATACCCAACACTATAATAATGTATACACCCCACACTATAACAATGTATACACCCCACACTAGAACAATGTATATACCCCACACTATAACAATGTATATACCCCACACTATAACAATGTATATACCCCACACTATAACAATGTATATACCACACTTTAACAATGTATATACCCCACACTATAACAATGTATACACCCCACACTATAACAATGTATATTCCCCACACTATAACAATGTATATACCCCACACTACAACAATGTATATACCCCACACTATAACAATGTATATACCCCACACTATAACAATGTATATACCCACACTAGAACAATGTATATACCCCACACTATAACAATGTATATACCCCACACTAGAACAATGTATATACCCCACACTATAACAATGTATATTCCCCAC
Source organism: Margaritifera margaritifera (assembly GCA_029931535.1). Classification (NCBI taxonomy): domain Eukaryota; kingdom Metazoa; phylum Mollusca; class Bivalvia; order Unionida; family Margaritiferidae; genus Margaritifera; species Margaritifera margaritifera. Next base: position 778,472 of record JAQPZY010001165.1, read on the forward strand.
ACTATAACAATGTATATACCCCACACTACAACAATGTATATACCCCACACTATAACAATGTATATACCCCACACTATAACAATGTATATACCCACACTAGAACAATGTATATACCCCACACTAGAACAATGTATATACCACACTTTAACAATGTATATACCCCACACTATAACAATGTATATACCGCACACTAGAACAATGTATACACCCCACACTATAACATTGTATATACCCCACAATATAACAATGTATATACCCCACACTATAACAATGTATATACCCCACACTATAACAATGTATAGACCCCACACTATAACAATGTATACACCCCACACTATAACATTGTATATACCCCACACTATAACAATGTATAGACCCCACACTATAACAATGTATATACCCCACACTATAACAATGTATACACCCCACACTATAACAATGTATATACCCCACACTATAACAATGTATATACCCCACACTATAACAATGTATATACTCACTAAGAATGAAACGACAAATGCCCATACCCAACTGATGCTTGTCCCTAGGGCAATCCTTACCCAAGGGAATATACCCAAGAGGCTCAAACTTCGGGGTGGAGGTCAAACAGGGGAGGCGTGTTTTACAAACACAGAATAGTCTTTTTGGTAATACTATTGTTTAAATTAACATGATTGCACAACTTCTGTAACAATTTTTTAAAAAATGTTACATCTACTTTTAATTAAGAAATGAAAAAAACGTCATATGCAAGTTCGCTAGTTGGAGGTGGAGGTCAAACAATGGAAAACACGGGGAGACGTGTTTTACAAACACAAAATTCTCTTTGATGATATGTGTATTGTTACAGTTTAAACAAACAGGACTACACGACTTCTGTAACGATAAAAACTGGCTACAGCTATTTGCATTGCTGGGTATATTTTGTTTGTGGAAATTATGTTTGTTTAGGTTTTCATACTTCAAACATGTTTCCTGGTGGAGGTACAAGCTATTACACTTGTCAATCATTTTGAAGTTGAAAATCGATTAATGGCCATCGAAAAGGCTTGTACAAACTTAGCTAAAGTAGATTTAGATATATGTATTCAGTGTCTCAATGGGTTCAAATATATATGGTCAATATATATGCCTAATGTTTACAATACAATCACAAAACTTTGATGTATTGATAGCAAGTCAAATTTACTTCGTAGTGATCCATAAGAGATGGTTTGTTCTACTCCTTTTATACATTAACAATTCTGCGTCAGCATAAAATGTACCTCTTCTTTAAAAAAAAAAAAAAATCCGGACATAAAACACACTGTAGATACAATTGTTAATTTAACTCTATACATTTGTATACGTCATCAAATAGGAAAAAACGAGGATCTTGCGACACAGTCTGTACTTACGTACAAGTGCGTGCAGATCGGTAGTACATTGTACGTGTGTAGTGTTATTGAACTCCTCCTGCACCGTTAAAGCTAAACACATTAAACTTGGGGTCAATTATGGGCCTATAGGTGTAAATTGTGTCAACACTACTGGAATTTTGATCTTGCACCTGAGGATGGGGCTATAGGGGTTGCGGTGATTTTATCAAAATTTCAAATAACTCCCGAGTTGTTTGTCTCACACTTCTGAGAATTGGCATGTGTTTTCAATTACCTAAATGTCAACACATGTTAAACTTTGATCCCTTGGTTATGTACAGGGGTCTTCCCCTACCCCCAAGGAACATAGCTCGTGGGTAATACAGTAAAATCCATTGAGATCTCCACCCCATAACCATATATACATACGTAATGGGCATGATAATATGCATTTATATATGCAACTGACATTAACCCTGGGGTCTTTCTCTTCCCCTTAGTCCCTGAGCCATAACTTTTAAACTATTCTAGATCCCCACATTATAACCATATATACACTAAATGGGCACGAAAGGACATATTTATACATGCAATTGACATTGGCCCCGGGTTATACCCTCAATCCCAAAGGACTTTGCTCCGGGATCATAGCTTGGAAAATGTTGGGATCCCCACAGTAGAACCATGTATATACTTACTGATCATGAAAAGACAAATGCCCATATGCAACTGATGATTGCCCATGAAGCTTTCCTTACCCCCATGGACATACCCAAGAGGCTCAAACTTCGAGATGGAGGCCAAACCGGGGAAGCGCGGGGATACGTGTTTTACAACATAGAATTCTCTTTGGTAATACTGTTGTTTAAAGCAACATGATTACACGATTTCTGTAGCAATAAAAACTGGCTACAGCTGCTTGTAATTAAGAAATTTAAAAGAACTCTAGATGTAAGTTCGATAGTTGCTCAATCCGCGATATATTGATGTCTATATAATATATTAAGATGATGATGATGATGATAGCTAATCTTATTTAAACTGTTCCTCGAAACACGCTCACTTCCGTCCGTGCAGTGATGTACACCTCACCCAAACCCCCACCCTAACTGTATATGACTTGCACAAACTTCCAGGTCTCAACATGCTTAAGCAGCCTTTTCAGTAGCATCGTCATATTCTGCATACGCTGCCTTAAGCAAATTTTTAAATAAATAAAATCCGTTGTCACATTTATTTCACGTCAACATGTTTTATGAAATAAGTTTTTGATTTACCAGAAACATCCTAACTTTACAGTCTAAAAGAAAGGGTAAGGTGGAAAGTTTCACCTTTTTTCCGCAACAAAAGAAGAAAAAAAAGAACGGACACAAAAAAGACTCGAATATTGCGAGTTTAAATATGAAGATCCTGACAGTTACCTTTACGTCTTCTTCTGTCATACCAGCTTCTGCGGCATACAGTACAACCTCGATGTCAGTGGGATTTCGGTTCTGCTTAAAATTCTCCTCCAACAACGAGGTTTGTGATAAACTTAACAGGGGTAGACTCTGATACGGTGTTAAATGTGCTCGGATACTGCTTTTCGATAGGTCCATTTTGTCGTCTGCTTCCAGGAAGAATGGACACAGGATGGTGTTTGTTACCATGAATAAATGCAGTGTCATATTCATACAAACATGACAGGCTGATGATGCTAGTTTTTGCCGCAAAATGAACAGACGGCAACTTGATAGAGTAATTATCTCAACAGTATCAACAGGAAAAACGAACAGATCGATATGTCACACTACGCCTTCTGCAATGCAGCTTCTCATAGCTGCAGACGACACGTGTTGCTGTGATGAGTCAAGTCTTTGTGCTTGACAGTTAACCGCAGTCTGTGCACTTTTCACCCCAAAATCGATGAAACGGGGAATGAGCTGTAATCACGATATTCAATGGATGTCATTGAATGTGGTTCCATCCAGCTCCGAATAATCGACAAAATTTATATACCTGTAATTAGGACCATCGAAAATTGACAATTAATTCCTATATATGCCAAACTTCTGTCAAGCTGGTAACATTGAGTAGAACTCTTAGTAGGTCAGATCTTCATTAATCCACATTTATATGGGTTTTATCTAAAACTCATTGATTGTATCGAAGTTTGCGCACGTATGTCCCTTAATCAACCGAGCAGACCGGTTTATGAACCTTCCAATGCAATTTATACAATCAATCGCAGGAAAACAACTCATTTAAGCTTCACGCCACGCTCTATCATGAAAATGACCGAGAAGCATACGTTCCGGTTCACCAGCCCTGCACCATTGTCACCCTGTATGAGATGTGTTTGTTTTTGTCACTGTCAAATGAAAAACATAGATCAACTGTTATGATGTTGTTATTATGGACTTAGTCTCAAAATGCGACCACTGACGGCCAATAGAAGCAATGGGATGATATAATTTCATGGAATATCCAACACTATATTGAGGAAGGGAAAAAAAGTCTTCATTCTTATCGCTGTAAATCACTTATACTATACCGATAAATCCTCAGTATATCGATTATACTCGTGTTTAAGTTGGCCCGCATAATGCTCCGACAGATCTGGATCTATGCAGTTTGTTAAGAGTAAGCAATAGAACAACATAGACCATGATATTTCGGCGCATATGCGACGGCAGATCTGGGTCTATGTTGTTTTCAGTTGTGTCTGACTTATACGCGAGTATCGTCGGTACATATTCAGCTTGTCCAAGCAACCAGGTTCGTACTTGTACATAGTTTGTGCGGCTGCATATTATAATGTATGTTTCTCCTCAAAAGACCGGCTCCAACCTTTCTCTTGGTCACCTAAATTACCATAGGTAATTTTGTGTTCCACTCAGCCAAAGATCCTAATATTATTAGTAAACATCAGAGGACGTATATTGGCCATAATTTATCATCACAACATAGCTATTTGGAAGTGGAACTTTATCTACTAAAGTAAAGGGGGTTGTTTTATTGACCGTCTTCAGGTCGACTTTGCCGTACTTTTTGTCAAAGTGGTGATATTTCAATTAAGCTTATAAAAGAAAGCCAACTGCCAAATATGACTCAGATGTAAGTCAGCTGGTCGTATACATACAAAAGAAATGATTATTGCTCTTTACATATCCCCTTTTTTTGTACGTATAGATTTTGTATCAGGCTATATAATGTCCATGATACGTATAGATTTTGTATCAGGCTGTATAATGTCCATGATACGTATAGATTTTGTATCAGGCTATATAATGTCCATGATACGTATAGATTTTTGATCAGGCTGTATAATGTCCATGATACGTATAGATTTTGTATCAGGCTGTATAATGTCCATGATACGTATAGATTTTGTATCAGGCTGTATGATGTCCATGACACGTATAGATATTGTATCAGGTTGTATAATGTCCATGATACGTATAGATTTTTGATCAGGCTGTATAATGTTCATGATACGTATAGATTTTGTATCAGGCTGTATAATGTCCATGATACGTATAGATTTTGTATCAGGCTGTATAATGTCCATGATACGTATAGATTTTGTATCAGGCTGTATAATGTCCATGATACGTATAGATTTTGTATCAGGCTGTATAATGTCCATGATACGTATAGATTTTTGATCAGGCTGTATAATGTCCATGATACGTATAGATTTTGTATCAGGCTGTATAATGTCCATGTTACGTATAGATTTTGTATCAGGCTGTATAATGTCCATGATACGTATAGATTTTGTATCAGGCTGTATAATGTCCATGATACGTATAGATTTTGTATCAGGCTGTATGATGTCCATGTTACGTATAGATTTTGTATCAGGCTGTATCAGGCTGTATAATGTACATGTTACGTATAGATTTTGTATCAGGCTGTATAATGTCCATGATACGTATAGATTTTGTATCAGGCTGTATAATGTCCATGTTACGTATAGATTTTGTGTCAGGCTGTATAATGTCCATGATGCGTATAGATTTTGTATCAGGCTGTATAATGTCCATGATACGTATAGATTTTGTATCAGGCTGTATAATGTCCATGATGCGTATAGATTTTGTATCAGGCTGTATAATGTCCATGATGCGTATAGATTTTGTATCAGGCTGTATAATGTCCATGATACGTATAGATTTTGTATCAGGCTATATAAAGTCCATGTTACGTACAAACTTGTCGTACATTTATTTTACACGATATTTTGTAAAATTGGTAATCCATTATCAATACAACACTTACGTCCAGCGTAAAAAGGTCTAAAGTAGAACCTAGTACAAACGATTATATAATTGCGTAACAGCGCTATTGCTAATGTTCATGGCTGCAGATAATGTAAGTGTTGTACAGTTTAAAATAGTAGGCTTCATCTATTGTAGAACCGAAAAGTATATATATATATATATATATATATATATATATATATATATATATATATATATATATATATATATATATATATATATATATATATATATATATATATATATATATTACACACTATCCGTAATGTCATCATCCTAGTATTCACTATGTGGATGTGTTTTAAAGGTTATTAACTAATCAGGTGTATTTTTCCATTCATTTCAAGAGGTGGTGTATATATGTACGTCAGCATAATACTGGCTACATGGTGCCGATTAAAAATAAGTTAAAAAATACGTGCTGCCGATTAAAAATAAAGTTAAAAATTATAAATATTAAGAATTGCACACACATACACACACCTTAGGAAGATAAACCTTCTAATTAAACGTAAACATGAAGTACTACAAGATAAAAGATACAAGGTATGGTATATACAATAGAAGACAAAGGAAAAAAAGATATAAAATCCTTAAAAGTACATGTGTCATGAAAAGCGAGTTAACGTTTATTGCATTGTTTTTCAATTTTTGTTTCCAACAATATGAAAGCTTTGGTGGGTGGGGGATTTTTAACAAAACTAGGGAATAGGTCCAAGTAAATCGTGTGTTTTGATCTCATGGAAACAGAGCCCCAACAACCAGCATGTTAAGGGCTAGTCCCAACAACCAGCATGTTAAGGGCTAGTCCCAACAACCACATGTTAATGGCTAGTCCCAACAAACAGCATGTTAATGGATATTGGTAAGGCGAATAGGCTTAACAGGGTGGGTGGGTGTGATATAGCCATATATCACGTACAGTACGTAAAAAGTTATAAATTATTAGCTCAAAAAACTGTCATTTAAAAGTGCAGGTACAATCTGTTTTGCGAAAAGATATTTATAAGAGCTAAAATAGGCAATTTGATATTGCATTTTACGCGCAATAGATCACGGCATCGATATAATATTGAGCTATTGCATTGTAATTATCGTGTTGCACGAAGACTAAGCAAGATGCAACGAGCGTTATATTTTTCATATACACTGAGCCTTGCGTACAATGCATATGACAAACATCACGACGCCATGTAATGGGGGCTGCCATATTAATCTTCTTCCAGTCAACCAGGTCCCATGACTGACACTCATATTACACGCATACCTGCAACCCAATGGCTATCAAACTTTCCATATTGAAAGTAAGGTTGTGATTGGTACTGTTAATAGCGAAGAAAATTACTAAACATTCCTGAAATACATACTATGAAATGACTTATTTGCTTGTTTGCATTTTACTTCTTTTCCTCTCTTCTTTCACCACATGTAGTTCTGTAAATATTAGTCCGCCGAAGTTTATATCTTTAGGTATTATCAGTCCTTCCTTCTTAATACCCGTCTAAAGATAATAAAAAAATACTTGACATTACCTAATTATCCTAAATAAACCTTATATGTATGTATAAATGGGATATATATTGAATTTGATTGTAAGTATGAGAACTATTGTAGTTGTGGTATGTGTTTCCCTTATTGTGTGAGAAGGCACTTTCCGTTAGCAGGAAGTTGTTTCAAATTCAGAAAAAGACAAATTTTAACAAAATTACAAACTGATCAGGTAATATATATGAGCAGTTGTACACTTTAGAAGAAGGTACCGCGTTTAATTCTGTTCGATGTTACGGTTGTCAAAAATCGAGAAATTGTTAAACTAAGTATAGCGCAACATGCTTAATGACGGTGAATATGACATGTATACATGTATATCTCCATGTGCTTTTCTACAGTGTGTCGAACAGGAGTGTACTTAGTAAGCAACACGGCCCTGGACTTATCTGCCGGGACAGGTCCGGGGTTTTGCTCACACCAGTAAAACACCGGTAAAAACGGATTTTTTTAACGGCCCACCGGCCCACCGATGCGGCGGTCTGCCGGGACAGGCCCGGGGTTTTGCTCACACCAGTAAAACACCGGTAAAAACGGATTTTTTTGCGGCGGCCCACCGGGATTTGTCCCGGTATGCCCAATGGCCAGTACACCACTGGTGTCGAATAAGCCACGTGTGTGTACAGAAAGACATGTGAGCGGAGAATATGAAAAATATTCCAGACTGTTCATTTTGGGGATCATTATAATGTTTGGAACTGAAAATTGTGTCATTATTATTATTATTACCAAAATACATGTACAATTGTGTCATTGTCTTAACCATAAAATTCTGCTTATGGCCAGTACAGGCCTCCCTACCTTTTCTTTTAGGAACTACTGTCAAGGTTGTTCAGGACTGACAAAAATCCATTTTATTTGCAAACAGTATGTGCAGAAAAACAGCTCATGTTGAGTTCCTCCAAGTTTTATACAAAATCCACTCCTTGCCACTAAACGGATTATTCATAAGTGTTAGTGACATTTCTTTTTCACTGCATACAGACTTCCTATTGCTGTACATTGCATCAATGTCTGTGGACAAAAAGGTATGGAATTGTTTTTATTATAAGTTATTCTTGCATACACTCACTGCTAAATGTTACAAGATACTTAACTGAAAAAAATGGGACATCACTAATACCATAATTTTTAGCCATTTCTTCACGATCAGAGTATCATCCCCCACCCACCTGTACTGAATTGTGCATTACCAAAAGCCCTTAAGTTGTGAATTGGCTGTTTCTCGGCAGAAGGACACTTAAGACAAAAATCAGCAAACAGACTTCTCATTTAAAAAAAAAGGCAAAAAGCGGCGCAGAGTTTTTCCTTTTATTGTTCTGTCTTCCACGAATTTTAAAGGAATTCCGTTTAGCGGTTTTGCACATATTTTGTCTTATTACCAAAAATTCTAACTGATACTTCGGTTTTTCACAGAGAAATATATATTATACCTAATCAAAAGGTGCTTTTCACCGTCGATCATATTAAAGTCATCATGAAATCAAAAGCGAGAAACAGCGCAACAGCTATACCATAATACATCGACATAAACTGTGCTAGAAAGATACATTAATACATTGACATAAACTGGGCTGGAAAGATACATTAATACATTGACATAAACTGGGCTGGAAAGATACATTAATACATTGACATAAACTGTGCTGGAAAGATACATTAATACATCGACATAAACTGATTAGATCAAAGACAACAGATGAGAAGACTCCTCGATTGTTTTTCTTTATAAAAAGCTTGGAATACACTAATGAAGGCAGAGGTTCAGTCAAAGTCGGGGGATAATGGTTTTGAATTAATAGTTTAAAAATATGATAACCTATTTTATAAAATAGTTAGAATGAAAATACTTAAAGCTTATAAGGACAACTTAATAGACGACTTACTGATCGTACAGGTCCTGTGTCATGTTATTTATTTTGAAAGACGACATCTTAAGAGTACATATGAATGTACAGGTCCAGTGCTCAAAAAGTCAAATAGCCCAACGCCCGGGGCCCCTCTAATTTCAGAACGGGCCCCTCCTGTATTCTAAGTGAAGTGCCCATCGGTCTTGTCGAAAAAGAAGAATCTAATTTGCCTGATAAAACTTTAATCGCGCTGACGAAATGCAGAATTTTATTTTCATGTTGTTGAAAGAATAGTAAATTATTAACATTTATCCCCATGTATGTGGCACCTACTTTTTCTTTTCTGAATGAATATTTCTCGATTGCTTTGCTTGTACGGAAACTTAATGACTGCTTCTTGACATAAAATGTGAAATATGTAAGTACCTTGCAACAAACCTTTTTTTTACTGTTCTAATATATAGGATACTGCTTCTTGACATAAAATGTGAAATATGTAAGTACCTTGCAACAAACCTTTTTTTTACTGTTCTAATATATAGGATACTGCTTCTTGACATAAAATGTGAAATATGTAAGTACCTTGCAACAAACCTTTTTTTACTGTTCTAATATATAGGATACAATGTAAGCCATAATGTCTTTACTAATGTCTAAAATCTGGCTAATTGGTGGGGTGAAAAACTTAGGTCCAAAATCTGGCTAATTGATGGGGTGAACAACTAAGTTCGACTTAAAACTGTCCTATGATTAATACAAGTTAAGACTCCAGGGTACATAAACATTATGGTCCGTTGGTTCCAATCTAAATGTACAGCCAATAATCAATTCGAGATCGATGTCTACATATGACCTATCCCATGTCTGCCATATTCAACACGTTTTACATAAAACTAATTCTCGCTCCAACTTATACCAAACTGACAGGTACGCGGCACACGAAAAATGACTTTATGAGATTATATAAAACAGAGAGAAAAAGAGAAAGTCAAAAAAGTATACATATAAAAAATATATATATTATATGGAGTACCTGCAGCCACGCGAACAGTACTTTTTTCTAGCCAAATGAGGCTTGAGTTCTGATGGCCGATTTGTTTGGACCTTGGATGGTAAGATGTGTTAATACCGGCGGATTTTTCCCCCATTTGAATCGAAAACCATAATTCCAATTATGTAACAAATTATACAAACCTTAAATCTGTGTATTTTCTATGACCGCAATGAGAGGTCGATACGGGTGTGATGATTAGGGTGTACGAAAATTTACTACAGTTTCTGGCACAAAAAATGGTGGCAGAATTTCAGGGGTTGACCCAGTGGGTGGCGAAATCACAAACACCCCATAGCGCATGTGATGCAATCGGAATGCCCCTTGCAGTCCAATATAGCTGCTATCTGCCATCATTATTTTCTCGTTAACTATAAAAGAAAACGTGATGTAGTCCTACCAAGTCTAGATTATCTAAGTCATTAATTTGCAAACAGGTTGAATAACTGATATTATTTAAGTATGTTGTGTTTATTAGTCAAAACATAGTTCATATACATAATTATTGCGGGGGGAAAGACGCCAGTATTAGCTAGGTAATATTGAGTGTACTATAGACAATATATCTGTTAAGTCTTTCGTCATGGACTTGTGTGTACTATAGACGATATATGTGTTAAGTCTGTCGTCATGGACTTGTGCGTACTATATACGATATATCTGTTAAGTCTGTCGTCATGGATTTGAGTATAGTATAGACGATATATGTATTAAGCCTGTCGTCATGGACTTGAGTGTACTATAGACGATACATCTGTTAAGTCTGTGGTCATGGACTCGTGTGTACTATAGACGATATATGTGTTAAGTCTGTCGTCATGGACTTGTGTGTACTATAGACGATATATGTGTTAAGCCTGTTGTCATGGATTTGAGTAGGGGTGAAACGATTAATCGATATCTCGATGCATCGATACTTTTTCTATATCGATACCCATATCGATACAAGAGGGGAAGAATCGATATAAAACGATACTTACTCTATGCAAGTTACTTTAATCTTCAGCAGTCGTGAATAATTATTAGTCATTTGCCTTTTCATTCTTTAAATTGAGAATTCATATGAGACAGCCGTAGCAAGTACATGCACTCATTTCTGTCAGTAAAAAAATAAAAGCAATTGACAACACCCACTCGCCTTTTACAAATTAACACAAGGTGACTAACTCAAGTGGTTCGAAATCTGCCCCCTTCTCCCGCCCCAATTCCATGCTAATTAGTTTATCTCGTCTGCATCTTCCGCCACTGATAACATATATCAACGGAAAGAAGACATTGCAGATTTCTTCCCTATGTATGATTTAAGTACTTTACTGATCATTTAATAACCACTTTTACGAGAAATTTATCTGTCGCATCGCATGTTGTCTACTTGGATCGAACAGAAGGCTATACATCTGGTGTGTCACGCAGTGTTACATGCAATTCTGATTAGTGGTTATTGTTTGTTAAAGTCCAGGGTAAAACAATAACCACCAATCGTAACTGACTGTAGCGTGTTCACTGCGTGACATACCGTAAATATTGGCATCCAGACTCTATCGAAATAGATACAAATCAACATAGAAACTTCACACAAAAGTGATTCTTAAATGATATGTGTAAAGATGTGTAAAGTACTTAAATCGTACATGGGGAATAAGTTTGGAATATCTCCTTTTACGTTGATATATGTAATCAGCGACCGAACCTGCTTATGGCATAAACAAACAAAAAAAAAGCACAGAATCGGCATGGGGGCAGATTCCAAACCGCACGAGTTATAGCCACCTTGTCAATTTGTAGAAAGGGAGTGGGTGTTGTCAATAATTTCCTTTTTCACTGACAGAAACAAATGTCTGTGGCCGCGGCAGTTGATTTGCATCTGCAGGAAGTACAATGTGAAGGATTTGGTTATTAGTCATCTCCGATCCCACACTCGGACTTGTTCTAGATAAGAATTTCCTTGCACAAGGAAATTGCACTGTTTCTTCTGTTTTGAAGGTAACACTGTAATCTCTTCAAAATTTAAGTGAAGATATGAAACTGGCAATAAGCTGTTTCAAAAACATTCATTCAATGTAAAACAAAAGGGCGTTGTGACCATAATGAGTCATGCATATGATCGAATGGAGCAGACTGAAATGGCCTAAAAGGGTGAATAAAAATTACTAACAGCTATTCTGTTGAGAAGTATTTTTTAAAAATAATTTTGTCAAAGGATGAGAATGATAAATGAATAGATGACAAGTCTATGTTTGTTTGTAATCTGCATACTGGAAATACACCCAATATGTCAACACAAACAAAATGGCACCACCCTACCACTGACAGACTTTCTAAAGATGAAAAGACCATCAAGTTGATATGTGTATCGATAATGTATCGTATCGTAGGCTGTGTATCGAGAATCGTATCGATGCGTGGCAGAGGTGTATCGTTTCATCCCTAGATTTGAGTATACTATAGACGATACATCTGTTAAGTCTGTGGTCATGGACTTGAGTGTACTATAGACAATATGTGTGTTAAGTCTGTCGTCATGGATTTGAGTGTACTATAGACGATATATCTGTTAAGTCTGTGGTCATGGATTTGAATGTTCTATATAGAATATATATGTTAAGCCTGTGGTCATGGAATTTAGCCCAAACGGCAATGATGCGGTTATTTCCATGTCTTTTTGTTATATCATCTATAGTACACTCAAGTCCATGACCACATATTTAACAGATATATCGTCTATACTATACTAAAATCCATGACGACAGGCTTAACAGATATATCGTCTATAGTACACACAAGTCCATGACGACAGACTTAACAGATATATCGTCTATAGTATACTCAAGTCCATGACGACAGACTTAACACATATATCGTCTATAGTACACTCAAGTCCATGACGACAGACTTAACAGATATATCGTCTATAGTACACTCAAGTCCATGACGACAGACTTAACACATATATCGTCTATAGTACACTCAAGTCCATGACGACAGACTTAACACATATATCGTCTATAGCACACAAAAATCCATGACGACAGACTTATTTGATATATCGTCTATAGTACACTCAAGAATAGCTAGCTAATACTGGAGTTTTTCCCCTCGCAATAATTATGTATATGAATTATTTGTTTAGTAATAAACACAACATACTTAAATAATATCAGCTATTCGACCTATTCACAACCCCTATACGGCTATCTATCACTGGATTCTACAGGAGAATGATGGACTATTTCCGCTGTTTGGTGTATATTTGTAATTCTCTATAATAACTTCAAGAGATGGTATAGAGGTTGGTGTTTACAGGCAAGACGATGGGTGTCGCAACCCTCGGATCCAGGTTCGAATCTCCGTAGAGTAAAAATTAAAATTCTCTAACCTGTATGATAATATTATTTATTTGTATTTAAAAATTCTGCTAATGTTATCAATCAAGCATTCTCCTGTAGTATCCAGGGATAGCACTTTCCGCCTTGTAATTCTCTCTCTCTCTCTCTCTCTCTCTCTCTCTCTCTCTCTCTCTCTCTCTCTCTCTCTCTCTATATATATATATATATATATATATATATATATATATATATATATATATATATATATATATATATATATATTGTTTATTTTAATAACGATTTAGATTGCTTGAACCGTAACTATGTACACATATCAATTTTTTAAAAAATTAAATCCTCCAACATTTCGCAAGCGATCATCCTTAAAAAGCAATAAGTTAATCACTAATCAAGAAATCACTAATCAACTTTTATATTTCCAATTTAACAACAAGTTGTGAATACACACCGTAATATAAATATAGTGATACTCGAATCGAAATGTCCATGTTGTTATAAGAATTTCCATATCGAATAGAAAATCATGGTTCAACTCTAATATGTTCGCTGGGTCCAATTTTATAATAATAATAATAATAATAATAATAATAATAATAATAATAATAATAATAATAATAATAATAATACAGGGAACAATTTTAAACTCCATCCTCACAATCTGACTACTAGTGTTTGAATTCAAATCCAGAATACTAGAACGAAACACGTCATGCAGAATTCACAAATATTACGAACATCCACTTTGAAAACCTCCACTCTCAACCCATCCCCGACACGTGTAAATGTTGAACTCTTCGTTACAACTTAGACCGCGTTATATGGAATGGTTCGTTATAACTAAGACCGCGTTATATGGAATGGTTCGTGATAGCAAATGACTTCATACAAGACTCTGCTGTAGCAGAATGGGTGATGACCGACGCTCTTTGAAGATTCGTAGAGGCACATCTTTGGGGAGCAATATTATGTATAACTGAAGATCGAAAAGATACATACGTTTTATTAAATGACCTTGATGTTTAGAATCCTCTCTTAAACATTCAAGTCGTGTTGGGGCACGGTTCCAAACTTCGGGGCTAGTACTGTCCCTGTCCCCATCATAGAAAGATATACCGGACAAATTCGTTAACTGACGAGCGCAATTTAATAGAAGAAGTGTGGGGTTGAAATATATTCAAATTCTCAAATATGCAGCCTCTAACAAAGTTCAGACTGGGTATTTGTGACCATATTATTTATTCCAATTCGTAAGAAGAAGAAAAAAGAACAAATAAAGTAGACATAAAAATAAAAAGTTCAATTTAATCAAAGCTTGGAAATTTAGTTAATTGAATATACCTTCACACTATTAAAATGTATTTAGTTAATTGAATATACCTTCACACTATTAAAATGTATTTAGTTAATTGAATATACCTTCACACTATTAAAATGTATTTAGTTAATTGAATATACCTTCACACTATTAAAATGTATTTAGTTAATTGAATATACCTTCACACTATTAAAATGTATTTAGTTAATTGAATATACCTTCACACTATTAAAATGTATTTAGTTAATTGAATATACCTTCACACTATTAAAATGTATTTAGTTAATTGAATATACCTTCACACTATTAAAATGTATTTAGTTAATTGAATATACCTTCACACTATTAAAATGTATTTAGTTAATTGAATATACCTTCACACTATTAAAAGTTTCTTAGTAAAAAGGCTAAAATAGTTCACAGAATTCTCGTTTAAAAAAGGCCCAAAAGTAACGCACTGTTTAAGACTGAGCAAATTGCATCTTTTCTCCGAGTTTTCCACAAATTCTCTCCGCTGAATCTGTACATATTTTGTCCTTTTTCCCCAACCATTCTGTGTGCCACTTTCGTAATTCTAGAGACGTTCTTGTTTGAGTTCCAGTAGATGACCAAGGTCACGGATAGTAGATCAAAAGTAAGTAATGAGCAAGTCAAAAAAAAGACCGCCTCAGGTGCTCACAAGAATGAGATTATTGAAGCCGGAAAGCTGAACTTGTGAACGTTTGACCCCATGACCAAGAAGGTAATTACAATGCTGCGATATCCAGAGTCATTCAGAAGAAAGATTCTAGTTATTTCATAACAAGCTGCGATAAGTTCGTACAAAGGCAAGCACTTTAAAATTAGTTTTGCTATTGCGATTTCTCAGTCAATGTATAGTCACAACTTGTGATGTAATATCCACATACAATACAGTAGTGACTGTAGTGAGTTCTCGTGGTAATATAAACATTGTCTAGTCATTAGGTAAAATCTGTGTACCAATGCGTGAGTGTGCGCGTGTTTGTATTAAAGACAGATCTTTGGCAACAACACTTCCCGAATTTCAATAGTCCTTTTTTTTTTTTTCTTTGAACAAATGCAACTTGCTTTTCGCAATTGATGACTACAGCCTGGCCCGTCGTAAGGGGCGGGCGATACGGGCCACCGCCTGAGGCGCCAAATCCGGAGGGGTGCACCATTTCGCTGATCATGTTCTTTTATTCTGTATTTTACTTAAATAAACGTAGTTTTTTATTAATATTATGATACCTACTTTTACTTATTATTGTCATGACTATTAATACATTAAAAAATAAACAGTTTCCGATATTTTTTCAGAGTGGTGGGGGGAATGCCAAAGACGATGTTCGCCCGGGGCGCCGTTTAGTCCAGCGCAAACTAGCGACGGCCCTGACTATATGCCCATCGTGTCGTGCATTCTGGCTAGGAGAGACAGAGGAGAGAACTCTAGCCGCTTTTTTCTCTGAACTCTGACAGATTTCCTTCCCATGGAAGATTAGACGGCAAATGAGTCTTGTCAGACCCTGCCCTCGGATCTATATGTACATAAATTTAACTGCAACGTAAAAAGTATTTTTGAATCTTTGTTAAGGTATTTCGATCGATCATGATAGGAATCCACGCATATATTAGTGTCTCAGAAGAGTAGCCACTTCATGTTTTATTATGATACTGAGGGACAGATTCACGGTGAGTTGTAAATGTGAGTTACAAATTCCGGAATGGGCGCTTCTAGTCAGCCTGAATTATAAAGAATGAAAGTATGGACTAGATAGGAGTGCTACAGTCCGCATAGCATCTTCTGTAAAATAGCCTTTGATATAATACAACGCTAAAGATTCCTTTTGTATATCTTTGTGTATCATAATAAAAGAAAATCCATGCAGTATATGATAGCGAAGGGTTTTTTTTTTTTTTTTTTAATATTTGAATTTTTAATGTCACTCTATAACCATAGTTGCCCATGCAGGTGACGAAGTCAACTTTTTCAGTTCTATTCAATTAATTTCCCTTTACTGCCAAAAAAGTCCATTATCTGGACATTGTAGGACAATTAATCAGGAAAGTCCATTATCTGGACATTGTAGGACAATTAATCAGGAAAGTCCATTATCTGGACATTGTAAGACAATTAATCTGGAAATAATGACAAAGCATGACAAGAACAAACGTGAGTCGTTGAGTTCTGATGTTACAACAATAGAGGTTAAGCAAAACTTTTGTAAGTCTCTCTATCTCTCTCTCTCTCTCTCTCTCTCTCTCTCTCTCTCTCTCTCTCTCTCTCTCTCTCTCTCTCTCTCTCTCTCTCTCTCGAAGGAAACAACTGAAAAATGGTCTTGGAATGAGTCAACTACATGTATTTTGTGTTGTTTTCAGATTTAGCAAACTTTTATAACAAGAATCAAAGATGGGGAGATCTGTGTAAATACGTGTTGTTAATCGTACGGAGAACCAAATTGTTTTGACCTACTCACAGACTTTGGACAATGGGAGGAAACCATCGTTGCAAAATTCATTGCCATCCTAGACGAGTCAGGGGACCGATAGTTACGCTCCTGTATAGCGGGATATTAACCAAACAAACAACAACAACAACAATAATAATAATAATAATAATAATAATAATAATAATAATAATAATAATAATAATTCATTTAGAGAGTTAAGGAATATTTACTTTGGGTAAATCTTGTGGAAAGAATTGTGTACGGGTAATAAAGTGATACCTGAATTTTGATAAGATTGCATTGGGAAGTTTTTTTTTGTTTTTTTTTTCATTTAGGACAAATTCCCCATGGGTTTTCAGTTGTAGTATCCAGTATCGTTCCTTATGTGTGCGTTCCATATATGTGTATCTCTGGTTAGACTCAGTTGGCGGCATCTTGGACAATGTACACAAATTATATATATATATATATATATATATATATATATATATATATATATATATATATATATATATATATATATATATATATATATATATATATATAAAGAGAATTATAAATATTCACCATACAGAGCGTAAAGTGCTATCCATGGATTCTACAGGAGAATGCTTGATAACATTAACAGAATTTTTAAATACAAATAAATAATTTTATCCGACAGGTTAGAGAATTTTTTAATTCGTACTCTACGGAGATTCGAACCCGGACCCGCCCATCGCCTGTATAATAATATTATTTATTTTTATTTAAAATTCTATATAATGCAATGTATATATATATATATATATATATATATATATATATATATATATATATATATATATATATATATATATATATATATATATATATATATGACATTATGGGATGAGAATATATTTCGTTTCAGTTTACCGGCCACCATTTTTGAAGAATTCCGTTTTCTTGATGACGTATAATGAACATGAGGCCCTGTGCTTTCTCGGTTTTCCATCTCCATGATCTTCCATGTTTGCATCTTTAAATTGAGTTTGTTTGCACAGTTTTCACAGTGAAGCAGACCTTCGGTTGATTTTAGAAACTATCCGTATACATCACTGTCATCAGAGAGAGAGAGAGAGAGAGAGAGAGAGAGAGAGAGAGAGAGAGAGAGAGAGAGAGAGAGAGAGAGAGAGAGAGAGAGAGAGAGAAAGAGAGAGAGAGAGATTTTGATTCATTTAATCAATGCAATGCAATAATCAAAAGTAGTCATTTTATTTGTTTTCCTGAGGAAGTATGTACTTAATGGCATACATGCAATGATACATACTATCATGCTTTTTATCACGTCAAAACTTACAAAGTTGTTGTATAGTTTTACTAAATGAATAACGCAGCCACGCTCTTGCACTTAGATAAGTATTTTATACGTACTGAGGTCAAGAATCCACTAGCCGATCCTTTCTTTATTTTTTTTAGTTTTCTATAAGTCATGAGATTGTGAGTAACATAAATTCTTACAGTGTTCTAAAAATATTGCTTGGTCATAGGAACGAAATTTCAGACAGGTTAAATATAATGCAATAATTGTGAATCATGTTTTATATGACTGTGAAACTTTGTCTTTTCGAGTGCTTCTTTACTGTGTGACTGTTTTATATGACTGTGAAACATTGTCTTTTCGAGTGCTTCTTTACTGTGTGACTTGTTTTCTCATATTATGGTCACTTGAAAAGGAGTGGCGTTTATTTTCACCCGCACTCTCCGTATTGTATTATTGTTTATGTTTCACAGTTATTTGCTCTTCTGCAACTGCATTCGTAACTAATTGGTCATTCAAGTAATCCGAAAATAAAATATTTTGTATGCGTTTGGTGTAGTGATATGTTCAATGTTCAGACATTTTAGGTATAACGGAAGACCGCAAGGCCGCATCAATGTGTGTCATTAGGCAAAAACACAACCGGATTTCATCTGGGTTTTCTGTCAAGCTCATGTGAACAAATCGAAGTATTCCCAGTGCAACTGAAGCATGCCAACACGACTGTCTTTCTGGATTGCCGCCATTTTCCAAAAGTGGTCGCCTCGTTTGAGGTGCATTTTCGGAAACGAAACTGTCCAACAACAGATAATTTACTGCAACTGTCGCATCTTAAAAATGAATGATCTGATGTGTAACCTCAACGATATTTTTAAAAACGCTGAAATCAAATATTTTTTAAATAATAACCCGGAAAAAAATAATTCCACTCGTATAATCGTTCTCCTAAAATAGTGATTCTTCTCAGCTTTCCCTTGAAAAGCGTGATTTACTTCTTTGAAGATTTCTTTTTTTTTTTTTTTTTTAAATTTTAATAATCAAAACATAAACGGGTAGGATTCACTAGAAGAGTTTCATTTGTAACCGAAACAAAGGTTTAATTACTCTCCACTTTTTCATTCCAGTGTGCCAAAAATGTCCATATCCTTCGTACAATTTTGGACTAAGTGAGAATATATATATATATATATATATATATATATATATATATATATATATATATATATATATATATATAGAGAGAGAGAGAGAGAGAGAGAGAGAGAGAGAGAGAGAGAGAGAGAGAGAGAGAGAGATTTTACATTATATATTTGCTAAAAATGAATATAAACACAGCGCATGACCGTATAATTCACTGGTGAAAATATAAAAAAGCAAGAAACTTAAAGTAGCATTTGACGCTGCACCTACATCATACAAAAATGTGACCACAGTCATGTTGTAACAAATGTTGCAAACGAGACAAAATCGGTGTCAGTCGATAGCCTTTAGTGATATTGAAACAAACCTGACAACCTTTTCAAACTATTTACTTATCAAGTTCATCATTATGCATGGAGATAATACATAATCTCTTTTTATATTTACATTATCCTCAGGATGAAATGTTTGTACCTCTGTTTCAAATGGAAATAATAATTGAAAGATGAATTCCCTACAAAATAAATATAGTTTTTGCATGGGTATATCGTATATAAATGATTAGTTCAAATATTTGTCATCTGGGGAAATATTTTTCATGCCCGGTTTGTACATGATCGTATCGTAAACTGTTTTCACTTAAATTCAACTTTGAATGTGGAAAGAAGTAATTGTGTCTATTTTTCTCCAGGGTTAAGGTAATACTCACGTATTTTCATAATGTTTCTTCATCAGTGTGATGAAATTGTTCATGTTCAATTTTTATTCTGCTTGCAATTGATTGTCAAACATGTGCTATTCTCGTCAATCGAAATCGTGCGCCATTTTTACTACTGTGTGTATTGGCCATTCGTCCCACCACTAGAGAGCGCTCATGTTAATATTTTTTCCGAATTCTTCCATTTTTGGTAATGTTCGTGAAAACTATGTCTTTCAATTTCCTAAGTGTGTTCCCAAAACCTATAAATATGGGTGAAATCCGCCATTTCGGCAGTTGTGGTTCAGCTTGGTTCCAGTGAAGATCGAAAGACCAAAATAAAAAACAAAAATCTCACTATCCAAACTTGGACAATTCAGATTTGTTCGAATATAATAGCAAGGTAGACTAGTTACTACCGACACATTAAATCATTAAAAATACATTAGTCATACAGAAATTATTAATACTAACTGTTTGAGTGTATCCTGTTGCGACTTTGTGGTCTAAGAAAAATGTAACAGAAAGAAAGTGAACCAACAAATCAAGGAAAAATCAACACGCAATTTATTACTAGCTAATTAAAATAAAAATCAAAAGACACTTACAGTAACGTGAATTAAAAGCCAAGTAATCCAATACTCCTAAGTGTTCTAATCACAAGTCCTAAATATAGAACATTCCGAATGAATTTCAGTATCCTTGAATGTTCTGATGTGCCAATAGTCTTTAATGTCCTGATGTACCAGTATTCTTTAATGATGTGATGATCTGCCAAAATAAAGTATCTTTGAATAAGTTCACATAAATCCTAAAATCATCAATTCAAAATCCAAAAGTCTATGAGCACTTATATAATCCAATAAAATAATTCCTCGCTCTGAATTTGGAATGATTTATTACAACTGTACTGACTCTTTATAGACTGACGGTATGGTCGAAACTAAAAACTGTCAACTAAACATGGTATATATAAAGATAGGTCACATGACAGAATGTTCTAGAAAATTATATGGTGTATGTGACTTTTATCACACAACTCTAAAGGAAATTCTAGTTTTATCTGTAAACAAAATCAACCCTGATCTCAAATTAAATAACAACTTGTTTACCAAAACCGTCCTTGACCTCAAATTCTAAGCAAACAACCTAATTCAAGGACAAGAGCTAAAGTGTAAACCTTATACATAACATCAAGGTCTGAACATATATTAAAGTCAAGAAACATTCATAATTTCCTAAAATATTTATAATATTATATAAACATCATACATAACACTTCATTCTCGACACAGCCGACCACTGACAGAGGACACAGCGTTTCAATGGTTATTTTCCAATATAAACTTTGTCGTTGAGATACAGAATAATACTGATAATAATAATTGTCCCAAATTGTTTCAACGTTATTTCCCTATTCATATAAGATAAAAGTTTCCACATATTGATTTGACTCTCCACACTGTTACTATGTCGTCATCAACGTAGACGTCTGCTTTCCATTGATGTAGTCCAATGCACTGAAAAATCTTTATTCCAATTGGAATTTTCGATTTTCCTACTCAATTACATTTATCACTTGAAATTACAAATTCCCATCTATTTTGTAGTTTTTGTGTCATTGGATGTTGAAATAATCTACACTACAAAAACGACACACACTGTGTCAATATAAAACGACACACTGTGTCGGCTCCAACCCCACGAGACACACCATCCGGTTCCAGACTTTGCCACTACCATAATTAGGTAGCAGGGGATAGTTTTGTAAATTGGCCCCTGTCAAATTTCTTAACTTAAGGCTACGGTGTGACTTTTTCAGTTATTGTTGTTTAATAATTAAAGATATAGATATATTTGCGAATTAGTTGTTTCGGGCTTGTGTTGTTCTTGAAATTGATTTGAGGCATGTACACCTCCCATAGCTATTTCACGGTATCTATACAGTGAAACACCAGTAGTCAGCTGGGAAGCAGAGCTAGCCACCCATTGCAGCAGACAAGGCAAGTAGAATATCTCAAAAACGGCCTGGATGGCAACTATTTCGAATTACATCAAACTGTTTGGAACAGTGTTTTTCAAAATTATCACATAGGGAAAAGGCTTGCATTTGCACTGTTAGAGGCAATGTGTGTCAAAAAAGACCTTCGGACAAGAAAAATGCATGTTTGAATTTGTATAAACTCCTTTTGGATTGATTTTCCATTGACTTGTCAGGGCAAATTAATGATATTCTTATGTGGACCTTTATGACCTCACGGGTGTACTCTGTTTTGTATGATTTTGTATATTAGGCAGGTTGATGCGGCATCAGATTTGTGTAAAAACACTGTCCCTTGCACCTTTATCATTTAAATCTAAAACACAAACCCAGGTCTGATAATGACATTGATTTGACTCACAAAACCCGCTACCACTTCAGTACGTCACATAAACAGGGCCGGATTATCCATTGGGCAAGGTGGGCAACGTGCCCAGGGCCCCCGAGGTTCAAGGGGCCCCGGACCCGAGCTTAAGGGGCCCCCGTATATTATCGTATGCTTTTCACAGGCAGTGTTTTTAACAGTACTGTTACTAAGGAGCCGCTGTGCCCAGGGCCCCCAAAGGCCTTAATCCGGCCCTGCACATAAACTATTTTCGGTAACCACTAAATAATTTGTCTGTGAAAGATTGGTTTAGAAATTATGATTATTTGAACAAGTCATTATGTGAATTATAATTAATTGAACATTTAGACTGGTTTTCACCTGTTATTTAACACTGCTATTATTCTTGTTATTATAACATGTCTTGAATATCACACCTCTGTTATATACGTCGTTCTATACGCTTGCAAACTTCATATTTTGATATGTTGAACACGAAATTTGTGTGAGAAAACATGTATAAGCCTGGAAGCAAAAGAATAAAAAAATTTAACTGTTCATTTGTTTTGTTTTGTGCTATTAAAATCGAAATAAGAACGTTTGTAGTGAAAGCATTGTGATGTTGGCACTACAATACACTGGAGAGATGTAATCAATCAAAAAGGTTTGAGCTGTCCATCTTTTCCATTTTATTTGGCCTTGATCACGGCACGTTACAATATATCAAGTAATGATTTAGATTTTTAGTTCGTAGAGTCAAGCTGATGTAATGATTCATCATCACTTACCTAATCTAATGCAGGTATGAGACATATGGCCTTTCGAACCACATCACTGGTCTGTTTGGGGGACATATGGCCTTTCGAACCACATCACAGGTCTGTTTTGGGTCTCGAGTCTTGCCATAATGTTTTCATTCTACAGGATGTGTTAAATTGACCATGCCTCCTCTCGTTATTACTGACAAGTTTAGATTAACTTGTAGAATTGATTTTATTAGGAATGTTTTCTTAACAGTACATGACCCCTGTTTGAATTTAAGTTTGTGTTGGCATTGGTACAAGATAGAAGGATAAGTGTGACGTTAGAAATTTCCGGTTAGATATAATAATATATGCAAATTTAACTAGAGATTTTAATAGAATCTGGGAGCTGATTGAAAGCCTTCGTTGTATTAATGTCGCAAGACATGTGGCTACGAGGTGCTGTCTGGTGACAATATTTTAATATGTACGAGTGTACCTATACGAGTGTGTCCTGAAAGAAGCTAATGAATTCTGCAATTAGCTTAGAGCAACTGATGGCGAAATAACTGTGTACATTATGTATAATGAATTCTGCAATTAGCTTAGAGCAACTGATGGCGAAATAACTGTGTATATTATGTATAATGAATTCTGCAATTAGCTTAGAGCAACTAATGGCGAAATAACTGTGTATATTATGTATAATGAATTCTGCAATTAGCTTAGAGCAACTAATGGCGAAATAACTGTGTATATTATGTATAATAAATTCTGCAATTAGTTTAGAGCCACTGATGGCGAAATAACTGTGTATATTATTTATAATAAACAGTAGTACAAGGATTCTTCTTTCATACTCTTGAATCTGCAATAATATGTGTACATTTCCTTGGCGTCGTGACAATAATGCGTAATTATTTATCTGACACTTGTTCCTACCATACCGTGCTGCACATTGGAGTATTGGTCGGTTCGATTTGCATGCCGTAAGAAGAAACAAATCTCTTCTGACTTTTCAGATATTGTCTTTTTTCCTGAAGTTCTTTTGAATTTTCAATAAGTCCAGTGAAAGACGAATGCAGAATACAAAGACAAAAATGTGACATCTACATACAGACATACGCCATTGCTGATTAGAGAAAAAATGTGACATCTACATACAGACATACACCATTGCTGATTAGATGACGCTAGAGCGTCGTCTTTATTAGATTGGCTTTTTACATACGGGTATCTTGGCGATGTTTTTACTTCATGAAGCAAAAGAGTACATCCATATTGGATTGTCTTTCTCACCTTCATGAATAAAAGTGTACCATATTAAAAAGAATGGTGTATCAGGCACGTACTATGTAAATAGAATGGTATGTCCGACATTATTGGACTGTCTTGGTCCAAGGCAAAGTTATGTTATAATAGCAAATTGGTGTACCCGTCTCTCAAGAAGTAAAAACAAAATCATTGTGCACGACAAGAACCTCTTTCTATCGATGATATTATGTCCCATTTCCGCTATCTGTGCATGAAAAGTGTGTAGTGGGAATCTGCGGAAACGTACAAAACAGCAGTTGTAAAGCACGATGTATGCTCTAACATGAAACTAACAATAATTTGCTTCAAATAGATTGATCTTATTGGCTCCATAGACATCCTTCTTTAGTCAGACATGGATTATATATTGTCTGCGCAAATACATCGGACACTTTATAGGGTCGGCTCAAAATAGATTTGTGCAAATTTTCATTATCAATGTAAGCAGCTAAAATTAGGCGCGATACTTCAAGGAATACTGTTTTATAAATGGTCATAAATTTTACTTTGAATTTGTTTTTCCTGTCCGATTTGTTTCACTGTCCGATGTTGAAAAATCGTGAAATTAAGATTGTGTTCATTGTAAAAAGGTCGACAATCGCGTTGAAAGAAGATCAAGTTTAGCCGTGCATAGAGGTTTCTCCGTCTAAAAAAAGAACATGACTACGAGTAATATGGTCACATGACGCTTTAATGTGTCGTCTGAGACGCGAATAGCAGATAGACCTCGAGACGCTTTGACGTCAATTTCTGTGCTAATAAAAGACTATTTACTGCTGGCGCCGATGGGATGAAATCGTTTTTATGCTCAGTAATGTATTCTCCAAGGTGCTTCTAGAGTAATAGATAAAAGTCATGGAGGTCATTCAATGTGTTTCCGAGTGAAAGTTGACGCTTTAACGTTCTCTGTCTGTCTCTCTCTCTGTTTCTCTCTCTCTCTCTCTCTCTCTGTCTCTCTGTCTCTCTCTCTCTCTCTCTCTCTCTCTCTCTCTTGCTAAACTGGTTTTGGATTATCTACTATACAAGTGAAGCAGGCAAGACATCATTCAACAGCATTTCCTGTTGGTTCATTCTTAAACAGACCTTAAACTTTGTATCCGATTATAAGCGTGAAAGACGAGGAAATGTTTCATTTGGTTTCATTTATGTTTCATCCAATATTTCACTCGCGTCTTCTTTGGTACTATTTCTAAAGTACCAATTATATTATTGCTTGTAATTTTTAATGTGGATCTTATAATACTGCGTTTGCCGACAACATTTCTGTGGAAAAGCCAAGAAAGTGTGAGTGTAATCATTAAATGCGATACCAGCGTTTTGAGGAACCACTCAACGTATGTGGCTGCTGAACAGCACAGCTTACACCGTAAATATGGAACTGACAATGACAGAAATTACCATCATCATCATCGTTGTTGTTATTATTATTATTATTATTATTATTATTATTATTATTATTATTATTATTATTATTATTATTATTATTATTATTATTATTTTCAAGAAAGATTTATTCTAGCAACAGATTTATACTCGGCCTGCCTCTCCCGTCCCTCACAAATCTCGCCTTGAAGTTAAATTAAACCCAGATGAGGCATCCAAAATAAGTAAGCCTTCAATGTTCATCTGGACAGATCTATGCCTGCAGTGTTTCAACTGCCAATTTCACACGGAAGAGAAAATTCCATCACTATTTCGTAGAAGAGAGAAATTTTAAACAATGGAAACAGAAGTAAGTCAAACTAAAACAGAATGTATTACTCATCAACCAAGCTATTTTTAATGCACTATCTGTTTAGAAATGTTAACGTACATGTCCAGTTGAAAGCAGTTATAAGTCTAAGGTTCAGAGAGAGAGAGAGAGAGAGAGAGAGAGAGAGAGAGAGAGAGAGAGAGAGAGAGAGAGAGAGAGAGAGTACAATATCGATATTGATGATGGAAACAATCATGCTACTGATAATGCGAATGCTGAAAACGACGACGATTACAAGTTATATTTTATGTTGGGAGAGGTGGAGACATAGGAAAAAAGAAAGAGTAATAGAGTGGTAATAGAGTTGATGCAAAAGAGGAGATTAGGTGCTGCAAAAGCGACTACACCACCAAAAACAACCGAGATTCTGCATATCAAAACTTCTCTCATTTATGTTGAGCCATGTCTCCAAAGATAGTGGGATATTACTTGTCTGCTCGACTGCAATGATGAAAATATAATTTGCAGCAAGCCTTACATCTTTTTTTACAGCAAGGCCATAAACAAAATAATTAGGCTTGATACAAAAACTCTCGGAAGGGGTAATGTCAGAGTGTCATGAAAATAAAGAGTTGCACATTTGATTATTAGCGACTTTTCATTTTTGTCTCGCACGCTGGTTTTCTTTTTGTCTTTTAAGCGCAATATCTCCTGTTTCCATGAGGGGATCATCATCATCATAATTTGCTCACAAATGCATCACCGGGGAAGAATATCCCTAGAGATTGGTGGCCAAGGAGTTCAAAGGTCATGGTCACTGGGAACAATTATTTAACTTTTATGTGGGTGGTCAATGGTTAAAATTTTTAGATCTGGCCGTACTATATATTAATATCATGGATGAATTGACATCAGAAAAAGTAAAGATGTTTACAATGGGCATTCTAAAAATTTCTCCATGTATGATTTAAGTACTTTTCTGATCATTTATAGGCCACTTTTACGTAAAGTTTCACCGTTAATTTGTGGCTTGTCTGCTTGGATCCAGTTGTGCGGACACTTCCGGCATGTCACGCAGTGAATCAGCAACATTCAATTCTGATTGGTTGTAAGGGTTGATACTAATCTATTCCAGTCCGGATCAAACAAATGGACAAGGCTAACTCTAGGGACAATGCATATTATCTTCTATTGACTGTGTTCACCGGTTTCTTTACACAGTTGTGATTGCCTTGCAAATGGCAGGAATCACAGTAGCTCCGGAATACTCCGCGGTTCTTTTCACGGGCTTCTCCTACTGAGTCGTACTTGCCTGAATAAGGCAGGGATTGCGGTAGCTCCGGGTTAAGGCCTCCTTTATTATTATTATTATTATTATTATTATTATTATTAAAATTCTAGCAACGACATCATACTCGACCTGCCTCTCCCGTCCCTCACAAATCTTGCCTTGAAATTAAATTAAATCCAGATGGGGCCTCAAAAATAAGGAAGTCTTTAATGTTCATCAGTACAGATCCATGCCTGCGGTGTGCCTGCATTTAACATATGTCGAAGGTCGTTTCCGACTGGCTGATAGTGGAAACTTAATCTGAAACTTAAACTCAGAGTTGTATTATTTCCAGGCCTGGACAATGTGGTTGTGAATCAGACAAAAGTGGGTCACCGTCTGAAATTTCCCCAATATTCAGAGATATGTGTATATAGTAGTGTGTCTACGACTTGTTGGGCATGTACGATATACCAAACAACAGAGCACATCTCCTACAAATAAAGTACTAAGTACCACTTAATTTGTGTTATGACGTCGCTTTCAATTTTGACGGCGCCCGGTACAGCCGTAATCTCCCTATCCCATTATCAAAATATTGAACTATTAACAGAATTAAATCCCTCTAACATTCTGAATTTCTATTTAATACATAATGAAGTCTGAGAAGTTAATTTTTCGTAATAATAATAATAATAATAATAATAATAATAATCTTTTTACGTGTTTTTTTATAAAATATTTTTCAGCAAGTAACAAAGGCTGTTAACAGCTATTTCTGCCACAACAGCACACATCTAAAGCTAGGCTGAGGTAAGGTACCTTGCTCAAAGGTGGTCGAAACAGCTCATCGGCACGGAGGTTCAAACTCGTGTCCCTCCCGCTACGAGCTATCCCGTTCTTCTAGCGAAAGTTCCACTTTTATGGGTCAAACAAATCTGGCACTTAAAAATTATTATATTTCCACCTTTTGTGGTAGCTTAAAAATAAAGACGATTTTTTTTTCTTGACAAGGCTGCATAAATCAATTAAACTATCTTTCGTCCTTAAAATCTGGTACTAGGTGATATTTACAATACTCGACCACTAAACTACTCATGTACATAAACTACCTTCCTGCTAACATATCTATCTACCAAACCACTCGTCTACCCACCCACCCCTTTACCTAATTAACCTACCTAAAGAAAATTTTCATTCTGCATCTAGTATCCAATATTCTAACAAAGGGTTAACAAGCGGAGATTTTAAACTGACCGGTTTGACTACAGGTAAACAGGTCTCTGCTGGCACATACTAGTTCTAGTTCTGCACAAAATGTAAATATTTACATAAACAAAATACGGACTTGCCCAGCAATAGGGCGGTCAGCTCGTCATAGACTGTACCCCTGCAGTATTCAGCAATTACAGGTTGCACGTGCATACGGATCTCAGATCGACAGACTATACGAACAACTCGTATTACAACCGTGTTGTTCACGAATGATTGAGAATTTCTGTTTGCATTTTGATTGCTACCACATTTCCTGTTGAACACTTTTTGAACTCGTCCATATTATTAAACATTGTGCCACTTGATAGGTGCAGGACAGTACAGGTAGACAACATTATTATGGTCTACGTTTATAAACATGGACGAGTTCATGTTAACAAGGACAGGAAACACGTGTTGTTTCACGTCAGTACCAGACGTTGTTAACACACCAAATCGCATTAACCAGTACTGTATTTTGTTCAACATATTACTTTACTATAATACATAGAAATACTTTTTTTTACAACGACCATAAATCCCTGATTAAAAATAGACTAATCTAAATAAGTTCAGGATTTGTCAAAATATTGTTGTTTGCTTTTAGAAATGTTATGGTATACATGAATAGTGATTGATCAAGTGTGTGGAACTTAATTATCTACCCGTATCAAACACCGAGATGAAAAACTAACATTTATTGGTTGATCTTACGGTGCAGCAAATTAGCCTCCATCTACAATCAATTGAAATAAGTAGCTGGTCAATCAGATTCACCTGACGCGGAGTTACTACGACGATAACCATGATTTGTGATATATATATATATATATATATATATATATATATATATATATATATATATATATATATATATATATATATATATATATATATATATGCAACCGATTCCTACATTGAACGATATGCAATGATCACTCGAATGTCACTCGTTGTTTCTTTCTTTGTTATAAAACTATGACATGCCAATCATAATAGTCGTCTTTAAGAAAATGTTTTAGCCTATATAATCTCGGTATTTCCCTTTTCATTTTACATATATACATATAGCATTTAGTCAGAAGAAAACAAAAACAAAAACGTTTTTCATATATTCCTTCTGTATGTGGGACGGAACCCCCTAAGAGGGCGGGGGGGTGTGTGAAGCCTCTGAAAGCTCCTGCATTTTAGGCGTTTCCATCTAACTGTAAAGAAAACTTACTCTAGGAAACGTTTCGGCTATTTTGCGCTCATTCTTTTTGTTTGTTTGTTTGTTGTTTTTTGTTGTTTTTTTTTGGGGGGGGGGGGGCAGCTGTGTCCCAACCCACCTTCCCCCGTTCTGCCTTTCTTGAAAGTCAAGAAAATTTGTGTTGAGACCATATTTAGCTTTAAAACTGCCAAAATCAATAATATTTCCCTGATCTGTAAATATATCACAAATATAAATTACATTATGTTGAAACCATTTCTTATAGAAAACTGGTACCTTTATTGGTGAGTTCATCCATAAATATGTTTTCATAAGATCTTTTGCTGTTGGGGGTATATTTTTTCTATCAACAATCTCCAAGCCAATAAAACATCAGGCCAAAAAGTACTGTTTGTCTTTTTTGGATAATGTCATCACATTTTCATCTCCTAATAGGAACAAAATTTCTCTTTTAAATTTGTCCACTTTTGATTGCCATATAAAGATGAAAAATAATTAATTTAATTCCCTGATAAAAAATTTTCGAAGGATTTGGTGACAAGATGAACAAATAATTACGCTTTGGAATAATGAAAGTTTACAAAATGTTATTTTGCCTATTGGTATTAAAGATTGCTTTGCCCACTGTTTCAAACAATTTTGAATCGTTTCTAATTTATTTAAAAAATTATCTTCACTATTTTATCCAAATCCACCGAAAACTATATGTCCAATGATGTAACTTTAGTCACCCACTGTAACTTTAACCTGTGATGAAATGTTTCTACGCTATATTTCTTACTTCCTGTCCAAACTGCTCGTTTTTACTAATGTTAAGTTTCAGTCCTGAAATCCACGAAAATTGTTTTAATACTTCAATAGAGGATTTCGGAGATTCAAAGGAACCGTCAAGAATTAAAGTAGTATCATCTGCAAACTGTGAAAGTAAATATTCTGTTTCCTTTAACTTTATACCTTTTATATTCTTATTATTCTTTAATAGTATGGGAACTATATCTGCACATAATAAGAAAATAAATGGAGATTTTGGATCACCCTGTCTACAACCTCTAGAAACTTTGAAAAACTCGGATATAAAACCATTTTGTAAAACTGTCGATGAGATATTACAATAAAAAGTTTTAACCAAGTACCTTATAAATGGCCCTAAATTAAAGAAAATTAAACATTATGAATCAATTTCCATGAAATAGGAAAAATGCTTTTTCAAAATCAAATAATAATAATATATCCGGAATTTGTAACTCTTCTGTAATGTGCATAATATCAAACACGATCCTTGTATCATCACATATTATTTTATTCAATACTGACTTAATTCTTTTGGCTATACATCCAGATGCTAATTTGTATACAACATTAAGTAGATAAATTGAACACCAGTTCTTCAGGTACTGCTTTTGTTTATCCTCCTTGGGTATGCAAGTTATAAAGCCTTGTCTCAAAACAGTTATTCTAACTATAAATTCCCAAATGTCAATCCAAAAAACTTTAAAACATTCTGCTGGGAAACCATCGAATCCTAGGCTTTTTTAAAATTAATTTTTCATATTTTGAAAACAATCTAATACCTCTTTTAGAGAAAAGCATAGGAGTGTTATAGTTTTGAGATTATCCTCTAAATCTAAATATTCTATCTCATTTTCCTAATCTAGAAATAACGAATCTGATGTAGTAAGCCTAAGATCTGAAATTGATATATTGTCAATATTTCCGTTATAAATTGATACATTGTCAATATTTCCATCATAATTTGACACATTGTCAACATTTCCATCATAAATTGATACCTTGTCAATATTTCCATCATAATTTGATACATTGTCAATATTTCCATCATAATTTGATACGTTGTCAATATTTCTATCATAATTTGATATATTGCCAATATTTCCATTATAAATTGATACATTGTCAATATTTCCATCATAATTTGATACATTGTCAATATTTCCATCATAAATTGATACCTTGTCAATATTTCCATCATATTTTAATACATTGTCAATATTTCCATCATAATTTAATACGTTGTCAATATTTCCATCATAATTTGATACATTGTCAATATTTCCATTATACATTGATACATTGTCAATATTTCCATCATAATTTGATACATTGTCAACATTTCCATCATAATTTGATACATTGTCAATATTTCCATCATAATTTGATACATTGTCAATATTTCCATCATAATTTGATACGTTGTCAATATTTCTATCATAATTTGATACATTGTCAATATTTCCATTATAAATTGATACGTTGTCAATAGTTCCATCATAATTTGATACATTGTCAATATTTCCATTATAATCAGTTGAAGCGTATTGTAATTGTATTCTCTTCAAATAATTTTTTAGTTCATCAATATATTTTTTATCTTTCAGTAAGCTGTTATACCTTTACCTTTTCCTACCTTTGATATACGAGATTCAGACACAAGAAAGAAATCCAATCTAGCTTGTTTCAGTTAGTTTTTCTTCTCCATAAATATATTTTTAATCCTGCATTTAATGCTTTAAATGGATCAATGAGACCAAAAATTTCTTGTATACTTAATAATACATTTCTAGCATTAGAGTTATTTACGTTTCTATAATTACATGTATATGAATCTAATTCTGGATTTTGAACAAAGTGAAAGTCCCCACATATAATAATAGTCTCATTTTCATATCCATGTACAATCCCCATATATAATAATAGTCTCATTTTCATATCCATGTACAATCCCCACATATAATAATAGTCTCATTTTCATATCCATGTACAATCCCCATATATAATAATAGTCTCATTTTCATATCCATGTATAATCCCCACATATAATAATAGTCTCATTTTCATATCCATGTATAATCCCCACATATAATAATAGTCTCATTTTCATATCAATGTACAATCCCCACATATAATAATAGTCTCATTTTCATATCCATGTATAATCCCCACATATAATAATAGTCTCATTTTCATATCCATGTATAATCCCCACATATAATAATAGTCTCATTTTCATATTCATGTATAATCGCCACATATAATAATAGTCTCTTTTTCATATCCATGTATAATCCCCATATAATAATAGTCTCATTTTCGTATCCATGTACAATCCCCACATATAATAATAGTCTCATTTTCGTATCCAAGTGAAAGTCCCCACATATAATAATAGTCTCATTTTCATATCCATGTATAATCCCCACATATAATAATAGTCTCATCTTCATATTCATGTATAATCCCCACATATAATAATAGCCTCATTTTCATATCCATGTACAATACCCACCTATAATAATAGTCTCATTTTCGTATCCAAGTGAAAGTCCCCACATATAATAATTGTCTCATGTTCATATCAATGTAAATCCCCACATATAATAATAGTCTCATTTTCGTATCCATGTAAAATCCCCACATATAATAATAGTCTCATTTTCATATTCATGAACACTCCCCACATATAATAATAGTCTCATTTTCATATCCATGTACAATCCCCACATATAATAATAGACTCATTTTCATATCCATGTACAATCCCCACATACAATAATAGTCTCATTTTCATATCCATGTACAATATCGTTTATATTATTGTAATATTCTGGGCAATCATTTTTTGGACCCTATACATTAATTAAAGAGAAGTTCCTTTCACCAATTATCTAAATGTCTAATGCAGTCAGAGTTCCATCAGAATCCTTTCTACGTTCTTTTTATATCATACTCAAAGTTGTTATTGAATAGAATGCAAACTCCTCGCGAGTTTGACCTGTAACAACTGGAAATACATTCATGACCCCATTGTGCTCTAATATATGAAATTTTATCCTCTTTAAAATGCTTGTATAGTAAGCAATATATGACACTGTTTTCTTCTAAGATAATCAAAAACACCCTTGCATTTTCAACATCTCCTAGTCCCCAACAGATTGCAAATAGTATTTTAATGTTTGAGCTATCCATTTACAGTGAAAGTGTATACATTTTTCATGTATGAAATGCACCATGTTTTGAAATTAGCAGAGAAAGTGGTCATAAATACCTCGTCTAGATTAAGAAAAAAATCACTGATTTGATAAATGCCATGAAAATTTCATCCTGAACACACTCTTGCTCTCTCTCTCTCTCTCTCTCTCTCTCTCTCTCTCTCTCTCTCTCTCTCTCTCTCTCTCTCTCTCTCTCTCTCTCTCGACTAAAACAGACAAATAAGACATAAGGAGAAAAGCTTTGAGAAAACGAAAATGCATTTTAAAAAAATAGCTAAGCCTTTGTCCAGATGTAGACCAGATTTAAAACAAACAACAACAAAAAAAACAGGTATGAATATGCTCAGGTGTTTACATTGATTAGTGAAGGTGTTATAATGGTAAGATAAAAGGAAAAGATTTGATTTCTAAAATGACACATTCTCACCTTAAATTTATCGTATGTGCACATGTATTAAAGAAAAAAATAATAATTAAAAAAAAATTTATTGAGTAGGAATAAATACATATCAGAAAAAGGTCCAAAATGATGTGAACAAATAGAAACATGAAAATGTCCAATTAAGCAACCATTAATAAAGGAAATGATCAAACACTATAGTTAGGCTACGTGCAATCTTATGATTACAAAAATACAAAGTCACAAAAATCCCTCACTCA
Organism: Margaritifera margaritifera; assembly: GCA_029931535.1. NCBI lineage: Eukaryota > Metazoa > Mollusca > Bivalvia > Unionida > Margaritiferidae > Margaritifera > Margaritifera margaritifera. The sequence continues at coordinate 813,292 of JAQPZY010001165.1, forward strand.
CTTCATACTGGTAAGATATTTTTATCATCCTTGAAAATTATTTTTTAAAATATATGAAATGTATTCTCATCTATGACAATTATTTTTTTACTATATATGTACTGTATTCTCATCTAGTAAAATTAATTTTCAAAATATATACAGAAAGAAATATAATTAAGTTTATGATAAATGTGAATATCAAAGGTAAAAGTCAATTTATTTACAACTAGTAAGAAAAACAAAACGTTGCTATTTTTAGTTGAGTTGAAATGCTGCTGTGTATGGATGCCACAGCAGCATTTCAGCTCAACTAAAAATAGCAAAACTACAGACTTAAGCACACAAAAACAAAACGTTGCTATGTTGTATGGATGCCACAGCAGCATTTCAACTCAGCTAAAAATAGCAAAACTACAGACTTAAGCACACAAAAACAAAACGTTGCTATGTTGTATGGATGCCACAGCAGCACTTAAGCACACAAAAACAAAACGTTGCTATGTTGTATGGATGCCACAGCAGCATTTCAACTCAGCTAAAAATAGCAAAAAAACAGACTTAAGCACACAAAAACAAAACGTTGCTATGTTGTATGGATGCCACAGCAGCATTTCAACTCAACTAAAAATAGCAAAACTACAGACTTAAGCACACAAAAACAAAACGTTGCTATGTTGTATGGATGCCACAGCAGCATTTCAGCTCAACTAAAAATAGCAAAACTACAGACTTAAGCACACAAAAACAAAACGTTGCTATGTTGTATGGATGCCACAGCAGCATTTCAACTCAACTAAAAATAGCAAAACTACAGACTTAAGCACACAAAAAAAAAAAATCTAATATTATAAGCTAGCATAACAAAAATCATTTAAATTTAATCAAATACAGGAAACAAAGCTCTGTCGGAATTATTGGTACTTACTCTCATGTCTCGAAAAAATAGTATGTGCATCAAAGTCCTTTTCTTCTCAAAGAGTTAAAACGTATATTATAAATCCGTTACTTTGTATTATATTCAGCAAAGAAAACCTTCAGATAAATGTAAAAAAATGTATATATCTTTGATCCAGTTCTATGCATTCCGTCTGAATGAGTCTTTAAATGTATAATATGTAACAGTCATATCTACCACATTAAATCGTTTATCATTTTACTTCAGAAAACAATTTTCACACAGTTATATTAATGTAGATGCATGTATGTCTTTAATGTTTAAATAAAGATACACTTATGCATAGTAAAGCATCCAATTCTTCAAGGGAGCAGAAAGTTTGGTTAAATTATTCAACAAATGCGGTAGGAATTCCAAAGCATTTTCCATTAGGAATTTTCAAGGCATGCTCTTTCTTCTCTTCTCTGCCGGTTTTTCCCTTTCCCTCTCTAGTTTCTAGAACCATGGTAACACCAGTGTCCCTTATTCTCGTAATGAAGCCCTCTTCTTGTCGAATCCTGTAATCAATTTTGTGAAACTCCCCCCCCCCCTTCCTGTTTTCACATTGCCTGGAAGGTCCGGCAGAGCCAGCTCTCTTGTGCCCCTAAGATTTTACGACTTTGGCAACACTAATTCCCTATCAACATAGTTGGAAAATTTCACAATGATTGTTTTGGGTGCCTTTATGTTTGAATCTCAGTATGGTAGCATATATGCTTTGCAAAGAAAGATATTGTTTACAATTTCATCTTCAAGCCCTAGATCAGTTCTGTATTCCTGAAAACCATATATAAGAAGAGTGTACTTCCTTTCCTATTCATCTAGGACTCTCTTATTCTTCTCAATCTCCCCTTGTAATCGTTTCAGCTTTTCGCTTTGAAACAAATCTATCTTTTCTACCTCGATTATCTTATTTTTCACTTCCTTCATCTCTTTCATAACGAACGTGATTTCGCCTTAATTATTTGCATCTCTGCTATTATCTCTTTTCAATCGGAGCATCCTCGGCCTTTACATCAAATCGAGATGTAATTCGCCACCATTGAAAACTATATTCGGAACTACTTTTGTTCACATGGCACAATATGGCGGCGAAATGAGACAATGTCACAATGAAACATTGTCGGCCTTACTTGTCGCAACGTATGTGGTGCACTCCGCCAGAGGCGAATGACAAATCCATCAAATGTATGTGTATTCCTACAACTTCATCAGAGGTTATTCACGACTTGACGGAAATGGCAGAGCGAGGTTCTGATTGTCAGACATTGCCAAGATGGTCCGAATGCCAATAAGCGCTTTCTCGTATTACGCAATCTGGTCACGTGACTTTTATTTATCGCATTACCTGAATGGCCGAATAACACAGACTCAGTGATGAACAAATAGATATTTGTTCACTGTCATCAAAACTAATTCTATTTTTCAATTCTCTGTTAAATCCGATTGATGCTTATACTTTCTAATTTGACATTATTAAGAATACATATGTAAAATTGTGCTAGTTTTTAAATTATTTTGATTCATACCCCATTGCCCTTCACATCCCCCATATCTTTTTTCCATCCATTGAGTAAGCGCTGTAATGTCATTATGACCGACCGTGAAAGATATGAAAAAATATATGTATCTAAGTCTTATATTGCACAACATACCGCTTTGGATAGACAGAGTTATATCTCCAAATATAAAAGAAAGATTGTGTGCTTCCTAGCCAAATTAGATCTGACGTAATAGAATCTTCCTCCTGAGCTGTATGCTAAGATAATAAGACAACTGTATCTGCTGATTCAGGTAAAATGCTCCAAGAATATAATGCATCATCAAGGTCAAGGTTAAGTATAACAGAAAAGTTGTCTTCTTTTTATACAGATATTCAGATAATAAAAAGTACTGTAGACATTTGACCTGTTTAAGAGAAGAAAAAGTAGAAACAATATAAATAGTATTAACACCCACACCCACTCACCCCCATATATATATAAAGTACTGTAGACATTTGACCTGTTTAAGAGAAGAAAAAGTAGAAACAATATAAATAGTATTAACACCCACACCCACTCACCCCCATATATATATAAAGTACTGTAGACATTTGACCTGTTTAAGAGAAGAAAAAGTAGAAACAATATAAATAGTATTAACACCCACACACACTCACCCCCATAGTGCACTACATAGTACTGTAGACATTTTACCTGTTTAAGAGAAGAAAAAGTAGAAACAATATAAATAGTATTAACACCCACACACACTCACCCCCATAGTGCACTACATAGTACTGTAGACATTTTACCTGTTTAAGAGAAGAAAAAGTAGAAACAATATAAATAGTATTAACACCCACACACACTCACCCCCATATATATATAAAGTACTGTAGACATTTTACCTGTTTAAGAGAAGAAAAAGTAGAAACAATATAAATAGTATTAACACCCACACACACTCACCCCCATAGTGCACTACATAGTACTGTAGACATTTTACCTGTTTAAGAGAAGAAAAAGTAGAAACAATATAAATAGTATTAACACCCACACACACTCACCCCCATAGTGCACTACATAGTACTGTAGACATTTTACCTGTTTAAGAGAAGAAAAAGTAGAAACAATATAAATAGTATTAACACCCACACACACTCACCCCCATATATATATACATATATATATATATATATATATATATATATATATATATATATATATATATATATATATATATATATATATATATATATATGTATGTATATATATATTGGACTTATAATGTTCTATAAATAGCAATGCATATACAAACACACTTCTGTCACAAATTTACAACCAGGTCTGGAAATCACATAAACTCTGAGCTTAAGTTTAAGTTTATTTTCAGCTGATTGAAACTGATTTTTTAAAAAAAAATCAAAACAAAAAACAAAAAAAAAAAAAAAAATCACGTAGTCAGATCAGCTGGAAACTTACAAGCAGGCCTGGCGACCATAAACTTTTGAATCCGAGTTTCATCTTTAACCAATCGAAATTTACGTTACAACAGTAATAAGTAATATTTTTGTGATTTGTTGAGAACAAAGTTCCATGTGCTTGAAATCCAGCATAAAGTTTTTTATCACTGTCCAAAAGATCGTTAATATTTCGTATTAATTACAACGTCAGTTAAAAAGAAAAATGCAGCTATTTAGTTGCTTTTGGGATATGCTTCATCTTACGGTTACTGAAAATCATGATATTCTGTCCAAAAAATAAAAGTAAACCGTTTCCATAAAAGAACCCAAAACAACAATTTTAAATTATATCGCAATGTGAATAGAACAATTGCCACCTATGAAGAAATAACTGAAAACGGTCTCAAAATGAGTAAACAAAATGTATATTTTATTTTGTTGTGTAATTAGCAGAATTATATACCATTTCTCAAAGACGATGTGATTTGCCTAATCAAGCATTCATCGTTCATCTTACTGATGTGAGTGTATACATGTGTGTGTGTGTATATATATATATATATATATATATATATATATATATATATATATATATATATATATATATATATATATATATATATATATATATATATATATATACGCACACACCTGTAAATAACAGCTATAAAACAGCCGCAGCCACCTGTAAATAAATCTGGTACAGGAAGTCCAATATATACACTGTGCATAATTTAGTGCATCTTTCCCCTGTTTGTAAAGGATTCCTAAGTATAATACCGGAATTCCTAAGTAACATTTATAGACAGGTTTGACTTCAAACACTTACTCTTTGTACTTTGTTTAAATTAGCATTTCTCACTCTATGCATATATGACTAGCAAATGCATGTCCTTTATTTTATTTATATTTCGTTGGCCGTTTAAAGGTTAAACTGAAATACATTTCTTTCGTAAGGTAAGTAAGTTTAACGCTGCATTTTCTCGAACAATGGAGATAATGGTATGAAATGATTCTCTCCGAATGAAAAATAATAAGAAAATATAAAAAGCTGCATCAGGGTAAAGAAAAAAAAAAGGGGGTGGGGTGGAATTCCTTGATGGACCTGTACCGTCGGGCAGACGAGAGAGTATGTAAATATGCTAGGTGATTTCCAGTGTACGTTAGAGTCGTTTTATTTATCACTGTATCACGCAAGAAATACCATTTTGCGATTTTCCCATGTGACCGAGATGTATAACAGATTTATCGAATTTGACCATGACTGTACACGCTGTATTACATTCGACTGATCGACAGTCTGCTCTATACAGCATTCAACCGAGTGGCATGCGGCTCTCGGTCGAATGCGATACCACTCGGTCAAATGTGGCATGTACTTTTGATAGGTCGAATGCGATAACAGTGTGTCTAGTCTCGTATGTGATATTCAGCCGTTACCATCTCAGTCGAATGCAGTATAGCTGTTACCTGAGACAGTGTAATGCGAACATTGTAAATTGATCTGTATTTCTTGTTTATGGTCAATGCAGCACGTGAGGTGGTATGCATTTTTTTATTGTCGGCCGAGCGTTAACCAGCAGTGGCGTACTCAGGGTAAATGGCGACCTGGGCGACGATGATGGCCCAAAGGGCCAGGATACAAGACCCGAATTTTTATCAGCTGTTTTGGCGCCCAAGACCTCTGGCGCCCGGGCGCCAGGGGCAACCGCCCCGTCCGCCCCCCCCCCTTCCCTCTCCCCCTCCCAGTTAGTACGCTACTGTTAACCAGTAATGGACTTGGGAGTCATGTACTTTCAGTAGCTTTGCGCCATGTAAACCGGGATAAACTCTGGCCTATCGAGCTACAATATATTAGAAATACTTTTCACCTTCGTACCTGTCTGGTTGATGGTTGAATTTCAAATCCTTCCAATTGAATCGAATTTAACCGTCAAACGATTACCCTATAAAAAGTCCTAACAAATCCGCTTACTGTATGTTTGAAAGTAATCCTCGAACACATCGTTACTCCATTTTTTTTTTCTCGCAAAATATTACAAAATCAAAAGTTTAATTTTGGAATTTTATTTAAAAGAAATGTATGTCTTTGAAGTAGAAAAAGGCAATCACATGACAAACAGTTACATGTATTAAGGATGATGCAAGCTTTAGCATTGAGGTAGAGCAACTGTTTGGCATACCATCAGTATAATAACCAAAGAAAACTGTCTACTTAAAGAACTAAACCCTATAAAAACATTACAGGTCTTATTCAAAAGACAATACAATTTTATTTCACAAAGTGAATTATAACAGAGAATATGTCCTAAAATATATGTTGTAATTCGCAACAGCAAAAAAAAACAAAAAAAAAAAAAAAATAAAACGACTGCTGTAACAAACATTTTGTCAATTTTAAATAAATTACGTGAAAGAAATGTACAACTGTTCATATTTAACCTTTGGTGACATAAATCAGTGTGTACACATTAATAGATGGGGGGGGGGGGGGGATATGAAGACAGACGCTATCCTTGTTAAGTGACTTTAGATAAATATACATGTTGGTGACCACTTTAGACCTGGACTTATGAAAATAAGGCCTGTTATAAGGCTCACATGCTAACCATATAAACCAGTTGTACATGCTAACCATATAAACCAGTTGTACATGATAACCATATAAACCAGTTGTACATGCTAACCATATAAACCAGTTGTACATGCTAACCATATAAACCAGTTGTACATGCTAACCATATAAACCAGTTGAAAATGATAACCATATAAACCAGTTGTACATGATAACCATATAAACCAGTTGTACATGCTAACCATATAAACCAGTTGTACATGCTAACCATATAAACCAGTTGTACATGCTAACCATATAAACCAGTTGAAAATGATAACCATATAAACCAGTTGTACATGATAACCATATAAACCAGTTGTACATGCTAACCATATAAACCAGTTGTACATGCTAACCATATAAACCAGTTGTACATGCTAACCATATAAACCAGTTGTACATGATAACCATATAAACCAGTTGTACATGCTAACCATATAAACCAGTTGTACATGCTAACCATATAAACCAGTTGTACATGATAACCATAAAAAATTACTATAATAAAGACGTATCAAATATATAATATTTTTGAAGGGGAAAAAAAAGATTTAAACTGTGTGGCATTTCAAATGGAAATTATTTACAAATAATAATTTGGGCAACATGACAATAATCTTTGTCACGTGACAAATTGCTCCAAACTTTTTACACTGTGAAAAAATCTATTAAAAAAATATGATGATATTTTCCTATGGCAGACATTCGTCCATGTGCATGTGTGACAAAACGGATTTAATTATGTCAATACTCTATCTAAATTTTCCTTCTGAAAAGAGTGCTTGAAATGAAGTATTCAACAGCTGAACAAACTCCACTGTAAGTGTTAAATGCTATACCATTAAAAAGGACATAATCATAGAAAGTTTAAACTTGAGAAACTTAAACACTTATAAAGGGATTCAATTTTCTTAGAAAAGTGTTAGAAAGCTGTTACATTAATTAAAAACTATTCTAGTTTCTTGTTGAACATAATTTGAGAGTTCGCGGCACAAATTTGTCTACTTTCTTGTTAGCCAATGTGTCATGCTGTGTGAAAACGAGTTGTCACGCACCGTTCATTGTTATTCCCAGTGGAAACAGGATGCTGTGCGCGTTGATCAAACATCTGCATCTGAAAGGCTAATCCACACAGAAAATGTTTTTCTTTCAACCGTAACGCTTGAATCAGCCGGTATAACCTTCTGGCATGTCTCATGTGCCCACCTTGTATCAATCAATACGTACACGAACCTTGTGCCCATTGTTAATAACTTCGCAATAAAATACCCTAACACATATTGCACTGATTTGTTTGACGATGGGATGGATAAGTCAATAAACTCGATGGCAAGTGGGATTATCTGGAGGCAGTCTCTATAAGGTGAAAAACTAGGTTTGGTCAGTTGATTTCCCTAATATACATACTGGCTTTGGTGAGGCCCTTCAAATCCATTGCGAAAATGTTAATTCTTGTCGAGAATCTTGGTTTAAAGTTAACAATACAATCACCGACACAGAGGCGAGAACCCCTCCATTTCACATACATCTTTCACGAAGTTGATAGATATTTTGCATTTTTTTAAAAAATCCATTTTGTCTATTTGACATCATTGGTGTGTATTTTCTAAACGCGGATACCAGCAACAGTTACTGCTGTTATATGTATTTTTCTTTCACAAACTCATCTATATCTTGAATCGATTTAAGAGGTGAAAAGAGGTATCGTCACACACTCATCTATATCTTGAATCGATTTAAGAGGTGAAAAGAGGTATCGTCACACACTCAAGGTAATGATGTAGGACATGACTATTATAGATAATCCATGAAGAACACTTACAGTCAATATAGATGCTGATGATGGTGTTGATTTGTGATGACTTTGCTTTTTTAGCTTCGGTTCTGACGTATGTTTATGAGTTTCTTCCATGCCCACTACGACATCAAACTTGACAGTCGTTTCTGGCACAATTTCTGGTTCATATTCGGGACACTTTTGTCCGTTTTTTAATATCACTTCCGGTAGCCCTTGCTCTCCCATAGGTTTTGCTTGAAAGTAGTAAAAACATCCCTCCTCGTTTTTGAATTCGCAATTCGCGTTCGTTTTGCTTGTAAACTCGTCTACGGTCGAGTATAAAGCAATATCGTCACACATTTGAATGCACTCCATGATCCCAAAATTCCCTGTCCCAAAAGCCTTACATTCCGCGCAGTCTCTAAATTTATGACACACTTCTTGATGGGAGGGACCCGTTTCACACGTGCTTCCCGTGTACTCTCCGCTACAAACGCATCTTCCACACACACAGTTTCCGACAAGGTTACAAATATCTCCATTTGACGATAGACAGCTATCAACATTTTCTGGACATCCCTCCTTGACGCCAGCTGACGTTAGCGTCAAAAGTCCGACTACGATTAGACAGGTACAAAGAAACTGTTGGACTTCCATTCTCTCTGCTGTTAACGCTAACCTCGGAATAACAGCGAGTACTTGCAAGCAGCTCTCTTTATAAACCCGATGTATACTGTTCGCAATTAGTTAGGTACAATTGCGCTGCTACTCCATTCCAGCTGAGAAAAATAAAATCTACACACGTTTTGAATTTGTGGTACAAATTAAATAATATCATACATATCTGATTTAAAAAATAAAGTTAAAAAAATAAATAAGAAACTGAGTTCAGAAATTGTGAATGTTAGGTTAATGAAAATTGGTCAGTCGATCAAATTGGAAAGATGAGTCCGGAGTAATTGATGTCCTATATGGTCCTTAAATGCAGTTAAAACTTGATATATGTTTATCTGTACCTTGTAATTACCATGATACTAGTATAACACACACTGTATGACAATTAATGACGATTGATAAAGAGGTAATGGTTTAGTTACTTGTATTAGGACGAAGCCACACGACTCAGTTTTTCGGAATTCCGTGACATTCGTTTGATATTGGCTTTGCAGGTGTCGTTTGGATTATCCGTTCTTTTTATGGGCGATTTGTCAAAGATTTCGCTGTAAACCATTAAACCATGCGGTAATCCAGTAAACTATGGCTCTGAAACTGATTATAACTGAAAAAAAGAACAAGAAAAACGTATGTGTCATAATTCAAATTAACGTTTAATAGTACGATGTACGTTATACTGTATGATGTGTTTATAATTTATAATGTCATTCTATGCCTGATTACCTCATATGATTTTAAAAATTTCTCTCTCTCTCTCTCTCAAAATGATTGGTACATAATAGTTTCAAATTTAAAAACGCTATATCCCTGAGAAGCGTAGAAAATAGGGGAGATGTAAATCACTGCTAGTCTATTGATGTTCAATAGTGTGTGTGTGTGTGTGTGTGTGTGTGTGTGTGTGTGTGTGTGTGTGTGTGTAATATACAAGTTGGGGTGGATGGATGGACGAACAGGCAGATAGATACATGGATAGTTTTATGTAATGCAACTGGTGTTCACACTAGCCTACAAAAGAAAACAACTTTTGGAAGGGTGTATCGATTAGAAGCGAACAGTGGGAAGCTGGCAAGTACCGTATCTAGCCGTTTCAAATGGGTTTATAGATGGTATGTCCATATCTGAATTCACATCCAGTAGGTTGCATCGCTCGACAGACGATGTATATTAAAAAAAATTAAAAGATATTGAATTCATAGGCACCAGAGTGTCACGCAAAGACAGATCTGTAGATACATTTTGAGGATATGAGTCAGACAACGGTACACCTTATTGGTACAACCATTGGGAAAAGGAGGGGGTGCTGTCAGACAGACACCATACAATGCCTGCTAGGTGTGTAAAATTACCAAAGTACGTCTGTATTTTTATGACCTTGTTGTTGTAATCAGGGCTGGAAATGCAACCAAGCATCAATATTAGTGAAGACAATCAAGGATATATTTTCCTGATCAGTGTCCAGACGCAGGTCACGCGGTGGTGGTATATTTATGTCAAAGAGGCCATGTTCCGCTGTCAGTGCTTTGTGATCTTACGTGCTGACATTATGGATTTATCTGAGAGTTCAGAAGTGCCTTTTTAAGTGAAATAACTTATTGTGGACATAGCCCAAGCTAAGTGAAACAACTTAAAGTCGACATAGCCCAAGCAAAGTGAAATAACTTAAAGTCGACATAGCCCAAGCAAAGTGAAATAACTTAAAGTGGACATAGCCCAAGCAAAGTGAAATAACTTAAAGTGGACATAGTCCAAGCATAGTGAATTAACTTAAAGTGGGCATAGCCCAAGCAAAGTGAAATAACTTAAAGTGGACATAACCCAAGCGAACAAATATACTGTTGTGTTTCCCCAATAAATATCTGATAGATATCTTCGAAACTGCACAAAAATTTAAAAAAATATCAACTCACGTGTATGCAGGTATCAAAACTAAAGTATTACCACTGTCAATATATATATATGATTTATAACAGATTGAGCAGAAGCTTTCCAACCCTACTGATGTCTTGCAACAAAGAAACACTATATTCGAAAAAATTAGGTGCCAAACATTTCCTAATTTAGTCATTTTTTGGAACAAGACTAATATTTTGTTATATTTTTTTTTCGGGAGGTGGGGGTGGGGGGGAGGCGGCTACACACATACAACAATGTAGGAGCGGCAAGTATTTCACTTATTCATTTTTATTTTGATGGGTTTGTTAAAATGTTTAAAAATTTCAAAGCTTAATACATTTAACACGCAATTCATGACCTGCGCTCTGGATGTTTGCAAAGGTAGAAACAACGAAAATCTAAATAACTTTGTTTTCATTTCTATTTAATTACAGTGTGTGTGTATGTGCGTTATTGTGATATTACTACTATCGCATAATGATACAATAGCGACATTACATATTTAAATATAATAAATACATGTATTTCCCGAACAGAATAATATTGCGATTATAGTAGTATCCCAATAAGACTTTAATACTAAAACTAAACGAATCCCGCATATGCCGCGTGTTTTGTGATATATGTATTCATATGCCTCGTGTATTGTGATATATGTATTCATATGCCTTGTGTATTGTGATATATATGTATTCATATGCCTCGTGTATTGTGATATATGTATTCATATGCCTCGTGTATTGTGATATATGTATTCCCTAGCTAAATAATATTGCGATTATAATAGTATCCCAATGAGACTTTGATACTAAAACTAAACGTACCCTGCAAATACATCACTCTCATTTCCTTTCGGTCAGTGGTGTAGCAACCCCCGCAACTGCGAGGGATGGGGGTGGGGGTGGGGGTGGGGTGGTGGCAAAATTCCAATAAAGCAACTTTTTTTGTATTGGGAAAAGGCTTCAGAAGTAAGTTTTGCGGGGGTGTGGGACAGAATTCCTTATTACGCCACTGCTTTCGGCTAAATTTACATTTTTCGAACTTCGCGTTTAGTTGGCACTATATAGCAACTATTATGCAGAGTACCGTAAAACGCTACTACATACATATCCTTTCGACAATGAAAGTAACCAAGTTGCACTAACACACTTAAAAACGCGTGTTTATTTCTCTTGCTTTGGGGATCGTTGCCTGAACCCGAGATAACCTAACTCCTCCTCCCAAATTCATTATAACTGGTGCATATTCGGTGCATTTTATGTCTGCCACTGTGTATGCTACAGTTTTACAAGTGCATCGGGAGACTAAAGTTAGGAGAGCAACCCAACACTCCTCCCAGACTGTGACTGACGCACGGAAATCCGGTGTATCTCATCTCTACAACTGATACAGCTTTACATGATACAGCTTTACAGCGCCTCAAGAGACTCTTCAAGTCTCTCTCCAAAATTCAAAAATTTATCGAGATAATTTTTTGTTAGCTCTTAGTGAGCTGAAATGCTATTCAGGTTTTCATTATCTATCTTAACTCTAACAGAAGAGCCAGCTAATATACGATTTAAAAGCATTAGAAATTTTAAAATCCTTATAATGTTGCATGATTAACAGTATTTAATTTTAAAATCCTTATAATGTTGCATGATTAACAGTATTTAATTTTAAATATTTTCTCACGCGACAAAAACTTTTATCGAAGAAATTATTTGCAGAGTCAAATAGTACAATTTTCATCATTAAGTAATGTGAGATTAATCTATGTAGAATATTGTATGTATGTAATATAATATGTGTAAATTATCTAAGCAGAATATTGCATGTATGTAATATAATATGCGTAAACTTGCTTGAAAAACTGCAACATACACAGTGGCAGAGATAAAATGCACCTAATTTGCACCAATTGTAATGAGTTTTGGAGGAAGGGGGGAGGTCTAGGTTACCTCAGGGTCAAGTAACGATTCTCAAGCCAAGAGAAATAAACACGCACTTTTAAGCCTGTCAGTGCCACAAAGTCATTTTCTTTCTCAAAGAAAATGAGAGCGAAGTATTTAGAAAGAATGGTAATGTTGCATCGAAAATAGTGTTTAATTGTAAAGTTTTACACACGGGACAAATAAACTTTATCGAATAAATGATTTGCAGAGTCAAACAGAACATTTTGTCATCATTATATAGAGCACATGATATATATATATATATATATATATATTTATATATATATATATATATATATAATATATATATATATATATATATATATATATATATATATATATATATTCAGGAATAATGCCGGGAACAGTTATTCCCAATGTGAAAGCCTGATCGGGCAACCGAAAAATATTAATATATTAATATTTGAATTATCGTGTTCAAAATTATAATTGAGTTCTGTATATTTTCATGCGACAAACATTTGATCATTGAATTACCCCTCTGGGTACCTACTGCAAGATATAATTTCGTAGTTGAGTATATGTTTGGTAATTGCTGTTAGTGAGAGGCCAAACAAATCCACACGTGGCTGCTACTCATTATTTGATTAAGTAATCACAGTCCATACTACCAGCCCTTCAGGGAGAACTCTAAAAGAAACAAGACTCGCAAATGTTTGTCTTTTGTCAACATACTAACATATGGTAGCGGTTTCGTTCCTCTTCGGCTAGCCACAATGAATGCCTATGATCTAGTACATGTATTAGGTTATCTTATTGGTCTATTGAAGAAATGGGTACTTGCTGTAGAGCATGCGACAGTTGCTTCAGTTGGCTAACTTTAGCTAAAGCAATCCGGCATTTAAATAATCAAACCAATCACAATTGTTGCTGCATACTGCATTGGCTTGTGGGGTAGAATCTCCCACATGGAAAGCTCACAGCTCCTAAGAGTTTTGACTCAGGATTAACAATCTTGGATTAACGATTCCGTGAATCATAATGATGTAAACTTAGATAAACATAAAATATAGATAAGTTTCCTGTCAGAGGTGGCCAACTACTAGAAAGATGACTGACAACACGACACCATCAAAAAAGGGATTTGTTCAATTATCTTTAAGTTGTTGATCTTAAATAGATTAAATATGTGTCTAAACTTCTTTGACACTTTCCATTATTAGCAGGACTGATGGTGAGTTAGAAGTATTGTGCGCAATTAGGAGAAAAATGTTGATTATTGCAATCTTGGGGAAAACTGCTGTAATTGCCGGGCAACCAGAAAAATCTGCTGGGCAACCGGATTTTCAAAGCTGGCTGTTCAGGGACAAGCATGGATTTTCAAGTGTGTGTGTGTGTGTGTGTGTGTTTGTGTTCACACACTCTTCATCTAGTGTGTGTATGCGTACATGAGAGAGAGAGAGAGAGAGAGAGAGAGAGAGAGAGAGAGAGAGAGAGGGAGATATTGTACATTTTTATTTTTAATTTAAATATATCTCTAAAGTATTTTGATAGCTACAAATTCGTGGAACAAATGTATTGCTTGTGCTGCCAATATTTGCTTAATTTCTGTCCATACCAGTTTGAAATTAAAAATCGTCACATGTACTTGTAAAAAAAAAACAATCGCAAAATACGTTCGCCTTGATAATACCACTTTTCATTTAGTTTCAAGTATCCACCATTTCTAAAAACAGTGATTTTTGTTTTTGAAAGATTAATTTTCATGCTTAAAAATTCACAATAGTCATCAGTGATGTTTATCTGCTGCTGAAGAATACAAGATGTGTCAGCACAATTAGCTACATCATCTACATAACGAATGGAAACGAATACAGGTGTTGCATCTGTAATACAAATATTCCTCTTTCACAATTAGTACGGAGCCTTGTCACTAAATCATTTATTAAAGGACAGAATAATACAAGACTTAAGATGCATCCTTGTCAAGTTCCTACAGTACATCTATAATAATCAGTTACGCCATGTTGCATTCTCACACAATATTTTGGATCTGCATACATACTTTGCAAAGCTGAGTATTTTTCCATTTAATTATTTCTGAAACAAACAAATCCTTGATTTCATAAGAGTTACATCTATCAAAAGCTTTTTAAAAAATCTACAAAAAAGCTATGCAATCTGCCATCTGCCTTTTATGTTAAATTTTTTTTTACCATTGCTTGTATAATTCTGGTCTCTTGTACGAAATGTTGTCCTAAAACTGGCTTGAGATTTGTCTATTAGATTTTCATTTTCTGCCCTGCTATAAATCTTTTTTTCTTCAAAATGTATATAAAGAATTTACAAAGTGTATTGATGACAAAAATACCCCTTTAGTTACTTGCATCTTGTTTATTTCCATTCTTCTATATTAGACATACAATACTATTTGACCATTCCATCAGAAAATCCAAGAAAGAAAGTCGCAGGAAAAGAGTTACAGGAAAAAATCACAAGAAAAAAAAAGTCACGGAACAAAGTCACAGGGAAAAAGTCACAATGATTAATTAAATATATAATTATACTCATTTTTCCTTTATATAAGTAAAGCTAAATAGAATTTGTTCTAGTAATTCAGTAGCATTATTATTGAAAAGTTGTTTTGCAAACTATACACTTGCTTTATCACTAATCAACATGCATAAATCTATATGATAAATTACAATAAAACAAATAAAACAAAAGGTGCTTATTGAGTAAGTATGGTGCAGTTGCTTGATCAGTTATAGCCCATAAATTATTAATTGTGTTTGTGCTAATATCATAATCAAAACACAGACATATGGGAATACGTAATGCCTGCCCTGTAATTACTTTTTGAGTAATACAAAAGAAAGTACACTCCTAATATGGATTCAGTTGTTATTTGTTTGCAATTGTAATTTTTCTGTAAATAAACTAAATAAACATGAATATATTCATCAAATGTATGATAAGTTGATGTTATAATGCATTGGTTTGTTTGGGGCTTTTATATTTGACACGCATTTATAGATGAAATAATACAGTCATATTGCTATGTTTTTTTTTATATATATTTGCCATTTGCCATGTAACTATAGATGAAATAATACAATTATATTACTATTAGTCCTGTACGGTTTTATTTCATCTCATCCAAACTAACTGATTGTGACTTTTTTTCTATAATTTTGTTTCTTCTGATTTTGTTTTCCTTCTTCTATTTCTCACGATTTAAGTGTAACTCTCATATGTCTTTCTTTCCGTTTTCCACCTAGACATGTCGCCAAAATGAATTATATTTGTTTGCACATTGTGTTGAGAAAAGGGACATTAGAATCCATGGTTGTCTGACAGAAAATTACCTGAATACCATCATGACCTGGAGTTCTGTTTTTAATTTATTTAATACTATCAACGATTGCTTATTAGCAAATGGCAAATCCAAAATATAAATGGCACTGTCGTCTGCATCATCAAACAGGTCTAGAATCTTTACCTTTTCCTTTAAACTGTCCATGTCTATTTGTAATAAATCTTTCTAAACTGTCCATGTCTATTTGTAATAAATATCTCTAAATTGTCCATGTCTATTTGTAATAAATCTCTCTAAACTGTTCATGTCTATTTGTAATAAATCTTTCTAAACTGTCCATGTCTATTTGTAATAAATCTCTCTAAACTGTCCTTGTCTATTTGTAATAAATCTTTCTAAACTGTCCATGTCTATTTGTAATAAATCTCTCTAAACTGTTCATGTCTATTTGTAATAAATCTTTCTAAACTGTTCATGTCTATTTGTAATAAATCTTTCTAAACTGTCCATGTCTATTTGTAATAAATCTTTCTAAACTGTCCATGTCTATTTGTAATAAATCTTTCTAAACTGTCCATGTCTATTTGTAATAAATCTTTCTAAACTGTTCATGTATATTTGCAATAAATCTTTGAAATAATTGTACCGTTGTTTACTAGAGATTGAATTATTCTCTGAATTGCATGAGTTAATTTTACTCTTTGAAGGATTTCCAAAACGTCCAGACTGCTTTCCACTTGTCTTTCCCTTTGTGACCGCATACAAAAATATTTCTTCCCCTTGCACAGTGTCCTACATGAATCTCTGCTACATCTATGTAGTTTTAAATTCCTAGATGAATTTGTATATCTGAACCCGCGTAAATGTAAGTACTTAATATTTTGCTCTGTCGCAAGAATGTTCCTTATTATTCGATGACGAAATTATTCATTTACACATCTCTTCATCCAACGTTTTATATATAGATACATATCCATCAACCGCTAAGTTAAGGTCTATTTCTAATAATACACTTACATGATTAATAATGTTTTCAAACATTACTTTAAACCGATAATTAAATATTATTTTTCTTCCTCTATCAAGCGAAAATATTTCCACGGGACACCATCAACACCGCCATCGTCGTCATCACCTTCATCATCAACATCATCATTATTGACAACAGATGCTAAACATAGCGCACAATATAAACGAAAATGGATCGATTCATCACTTTTACCGTTCCCAAAACCTATGATACATTTAAACAGATAAAACTATGCGATCTTATAATCAAGGACGCTGTAACCATTTCGTGTAATACATGTGTAGTTACCATTGGTATTATTATTTAACCTTCCACTTACAATATGTAAATTTAAAGTATTACAAAGGGACAAGAGAAACAATGCAAACTTAGTAAATGTATCACAGTCCCTGATGTATCTTGGTATACAAAACTAATAATTATCATAATGTACATTCTCATAGACTACATGATCTATTATGTTTCATCATGTACGGTATATAATTCTCCAGGCCCTCTGTGTGTGTGTGTCTGTGTGTGTGTGTATGTGTGTGTGTGTGTGTGTGTGTGTGTGTGTGTGTGTGTGAGAGAGAGAGAGAGAGAGAGAGAGGGGGGGGGCAAAAATAACGGCCTAATCACCTTACATTTTACCTTGGGCATACATTTCACTTGTGCTCTGTTAGTGATATTCATTAAGATTAAAGAGAGAGCGGGATGATATGCAGGTTTTATTAAATATCTCTCTGGCAATGGTTTTATTTGTCTGATAAAGCTACTAAAGAATTAAGGGGTCTGAAAACGAGACAAGGGACCGATAAATCGCAGCCCTGTAAATTCTACCCCGTCACTTTACTTTTAATGAGAGGGTTTATCAGATGCCCATGTGGGAAAACATCGAACCCAGGGCAGCAACAGCTTTGACTACTGATTACAATCAAGTTGTGGTGAGTTAGTGCCCATGTAGGAAAACATCGAACCCAGGGCAGCAACAGCTTTGACTACTGATTACAATCAAGTTAACTTTATCGTAGTCCTTCTAGCTGAAGTTTGAAACATTCAATTTAATTACAAGGGCAATAACTCCAAAGATTAACCTTTCACTTTGATCAAACTAAATTGCGTTACTCCTAAACTTAAAGTGTATACATTCAAGCTCAAATTTGTCACCAGTGATTACGATCAAACTTTGCATTCTTACTCCATAAACAGGCCTGGATTTCACGAAACGTCTCAACTTGGGTACATCCTTAACTCCCTTGAATAAAATTTTCACAAAGTCGGGTTTACAAAACAATTTCTTCATCATGCAACTTGATATTATAGGCTCGTTTTAAAACAATTTTGTAACGCGATGTTTCTATCCATTTATTCCAACAGACATTGAAATATTTATTTGAAGATATCTGTGAGCAAAACACGAGCTGGTATTTTTGATATTTTAATCTATCTAGGAAGTGAATAAAACAGCCCAAAATTATCAAAACTTTTTTGTTTTTTAAAAAAAAGATCAAGTTAGATGAAAGGCTATAAACAAAAGCCAAGCGCCATAAATTTCAAATAATTTTATCATTCTTTTTCCCCCGCTTAAAAAAAAAAAAAAAAAAAAAAAAAAAATCAATACAACTTTTGATGCGAATACAAAAAATAAATAATTGAAGAAATAATAATCCTGGTATCGGTGACAAAACAATGAAGATCCAACCCAACAAAGGCCAAACAATTTGTCGAGTAAATTTCGCGTGTGCTTGTCGGCACAAGTTTCAAAATTACGCGTAATCGAATGAGCGATGGCTCAGAGGCTAGCGTGCCGGACTCGCCACCAGAAGCGTACGGGTTCGAGTCTTGTCCATACCATGCCGGATTAGCAGCCTTTTTGTGCGTCTTTGTGCAAGGCACTTTACTCCACGAGATAACCTTTCATGTGTTGATGTTCCGTTACAAATCAAATAAACAAGCAGATGATGTTTTAGCAGATTTTGGTACCGTGTATGTAGATATGTAGGTAACATTATTAATATTATGGAGACTTATCCATTAATTTCGCACGATTGTCATGTATTTGATGTGGAGATTATCACATTCTCGACCAGATAGTTTAGTTTTCTGGCATCAGCAATTTCTGACACCAAAGTGGCCGTCATATGGATTCCATCTACCCCCTCCAATAGCTTGATGAATTAATCAACACATGTCGAACACCGGATAGTGGAGTGATGAAAGGGGGGGGGGGGGTGCATAGTAAAGATGACGGTCTACTCTACCGTATTATCTCGTGTATAGCATATGCTCGACTGCGAAAAGCGAGGACCCATATCTACGGTCCCATTATGCATCACCAGATCAATGTCTACACTTTTCGTTCTATGTATTATTTCAGGCGAACTACGCATACCTTAATTTGCCAGCGCGTTATGCGAGGACAGGTCTGGGTTGACGCTGTTCGCAGTTGGTCGGGCGCCATATATATATGGATAAATAGGGTTCCTACCAGTCGGGGCCCCACTGAGGGTGGTGAGGAAGGTATAGAATTACTCGGGAATATCTGATGTGGTTGCTTAGTATCGACTTACGATCGGAAACTGTCAATAAAGGGGACTAATTAGTAAAGCAAAAATGACAAGTTAATCTCTTTAAATGTAAAATAATCTTGACTAATGCGTAGCAGGGAACTAAATAACACATGTGTTATTTGGTTTGCTGACCATATGCATATTTTATTTATTCGATTTGTAATTTTGCTGCGCAAGAGAGAGAGAGAGAGAGAGAGAGGGCATTAATGGAGAAAAAGTATACAAAGGTCTGCATAAAAGAAAACTTAAGAAAGTCAAGATAGAAAACAATCATTCTCCACATAGCACAGAAAAATAAAGCATGCAATGGCTGCAAAATACAAAGACGTATACGAGCTGACTACTGTATAATTGTTTCTAATTATACAAAAGAACAAGTTTTTATCTAATCTTACGTTTCGTGATAGTATTGTTTTTCTGTCAAGATTGTTGCTAACAGAGTTCCATTTCTATTATTTTCATTTTTCAAATATATCATACTGAATAGATTAGTAGCGTGCGATCATACTGGATATAATCATCCAATATAAAATACCTATATTAACGTATCTCTTGAGAAAGAAACACGTATACATTCCGACATGCCTCAAATCTGTGGTAGGAACGCCCTGAAAAACGCATTTATTTCTTTGATCTTATGATATAGGAGAAATGTTTTTTTCCCAGTTAATTGCCTGGTAAGTATGATTGTTGATATGGTAAGCCTGGTAAGTATGATTGTTGATATGTTCTAAAATCAAAAGAAAATTATTAAGTGACTATCAGGCCAGGGCAGAATTAGGAAAAGGGGAGAGGAGGTAGCGACAAGGAGGGGGGATGAGGAGGAAGTAGTTACATAAATATGAATTTGCTGACTGAACTAATATAAACCAGTATGCGAGGTGAAAGCGTCCACATAAATTAATGTTATCCAATCATTCCAATAATGTGTAGGCGTATGTATGTATGTATGTATGTATGTATGTATGTATGTATGTATGTATGTATGTATGTATGTATGTATGTATGTATGTATGTATGTAGGTAGGTATGTAGGTATGTATGTAGGTAGGTAGATAGGTAGGTAGGTAGGTAGATAGGTAGGTAGGTAGGTATGTGTGTGTGTGTGTGGTAGTAGTAGTAGTAGTAGTAGGTATGCAGATAGGTAGGGAGGTATTCAAATATCTTATCTATTGCAACCCATTTCATATTTTATGCATTTGTGTATTTGTTTCTTTGTTTGATTGTTTGTCTTATTAATTCATCATTCATTTATTTCTGTATATCTCTTTATTCCCATATTTCTATATGTCAGCCATACAATGGATAGAAAAACGGGTTTCACCAATTTTAAAGAGAATGGCACAGATTTGGTGCCACTACAATTTGAAAATAACTTGCTGTCGCCAGTGTTATCACATCTATTAAAATGTAAATCAGATTTGCTGATGATATCTCTCGGCTTTGCATTGAAATTGAAATGTTCCAGATATTTAATATTGGAACAATCTAATGTATGTATGTATGTATGCATGCATGTATGTATGTATGTATGTATGTATGTATGTATGTATGTATGTATGTATGTATGTATGTATGTATGTATGTATGTATGTATGTATGTATGTATGTATGTATGTATGTATGTATGTATATATGTCTGAAAACCAGATCAACTGCTAAAATATCGTTCGTCCTTTCATTTGTTCTTGCTGGTTAGTGCATTACGACTTAGAGCAGCAATGTTTGCAAGTGAAGGGTAATAAGATAAGACGATAATAAAAACAAATTTTAAATTAGACGATGATATATGTCCAATCGGAGATGAGTCAGGTAGGGTACCATGCTTGTTAATTTAAATAGATTATTACAGGACATTTTAAGTGTTAATGAGGCTGTTATATGCTGTGTGTTTGTGCGTGCGTGTAATGAAACTTTTCATTAAGTCGTATATTAAGGAGACTTTGGGGAAAACGGATTGAAATTTTTTTAAAAACAATGTATCTGTGATACTCAGTGGAGGATTTATGGGAGTGGGGTGGCCCTGAGGGCACGTGGTCCCCTCTCCATCTCCACCAGCTTACCGGTCTGAAAAAGTTTCATGTGTATGAAAATTGTTCTGTGTACCATTCTCTCATTAATCTTAAAAAGTTTCATGTGTGTGAAAATTGTTCTGTGTACCATTCTCTCATTAATCTTTACACTCTGATACAGTACCAATTACCCAAACGTAAATTTCCGTGTTATAGTTGATAATTAGCACCCCTATTAAGTCACTCCCTAATAGTGTGTAATAGGTACCCTATACTTATCTCTTAATTAGTATTTAATCTTTATACACTTACTGCGACCAATTAAAGACTAATTAATGAAGTCACCATTTGTGCAAACTATGTTTTTCTTAGAAAGAAATTTCCATAAAATGACAAATTACAGCTTTGCCTGTACATTCGGGAAAACATCTAAAATTGTAATTGCTAAAAACATTTCCAAACTTAGAGCAACAAATCTCTTGTTGCAATTATTTTTAATTCTAAAATTGGGGTCAAATGTGAACAGAACAATGCATTATAGATATAATCTTCAGTGTACTTACTAATTTATGTCCTATTTAATGTATTTTGCATTATTATGCCATATTTAATTTAATTTAATTTTGTTTTGAAAATAACCAGATTGGGTAATTTTAATGACGAATGTTCAGAAATCGGGGAAATGTAGGTCAATTTTTCCATTACCCCGGATTAAAAGTCTGTACGAGTACTTTTCATTGTGTCCAAAGCTTGGCTAAATAAGAGTTTCGAAAAATCAAGAGCTAATGGGCAAATAAAGGAAAAAAATGATACAATGTATTTTACTATTTTACGTCACATTCAACCCTTAATAGTGATGATGTCAATTTAAATGTATTATACACAAGTACTAATAGCATGGAATTCATCATGGGAAAAATCATATTATTAATTCATCATGGAACATATCTACTTTTTAAAAAAATTATTACAATCACTTTTGGTTGCATATCTACAGAGGGTTACGGCACCCATCGCCTTGCCTGTAAGCATCAACCCCTATACCATCTCGACCATGCACAAATCACAAAAAAATAATAATAAAAAAAATTATGCTACAAAGTTGGTGGTATAGGCATTTGTGCGTAGCAGACATACCCGCATGTCGACCCAGTAATTAATTCTCATATAAGTACGCAGTCCATCTGAATTCCTACTACATAAATCAAGGAATATATAAGTTATTATAGAGAATTACAAATATACACCAAACAGAGCAGAAATAGTCAAGCATTCTCCTGTAGAATCCAGGGATAGATGGTCGAGATGGTATATGGGGTTGGTGCTTACAGGCAAGGCGATGGGTGCCGTAACCCTCGGATCCGGGTTCGAATCTCCGAAGTGTACGTATTAAACTTCTCTAACCTGTATGATAATACTATTTATTCGTATTTAACAATTATGTTAATGTTATCAAGCATTCTCCTGTAGAATCCATGGATAGCACTTTCCGCTTTGCTTGGTGTATATTTGTAATTCTCTGTACTAACTTCTATATACCTTGATTTCTGTAGGAGGAATCCAGATGGACTGTGTACTTAAATGTTTGGTGTATATATTTGTAATTCTCTCTCTCTCTCTCTCTCTCTCTCTCTCTCTCTCTCTCTCTCTCTCTCTCTCTCTCTCTCTCTCTCTCTCTCTCTCTCTCTCTCTCTCTTAGCACATCGAAACATCGAATATTTGTATCTCACATGTCACACAGTACATGTGATATTGCAAATACTTGTTTCTCTTTGCTTTCATCTTCCTTTTATGAAATGTTCAAATACGGGGATGACATGTCTCATCTAAAGACGCTCATATTCAAGTAGACCAAATTTAGGTTAATCCACATATTTACATACACGTGGTATGTTGTAAGTGGTGCGTTTGTAAAATTGTTATTGCGAGCACATTGTACTGCTTGTGAATTTCACCTGTAAATTTTCCTTATATATACAAAAATAACACTTTTCGCATGACGTTCATGAGACCATCTATTAATTGGATTTTCACACCTGAGGCCACTGGGCTATTTACCTAAGTGATACTTTGAGATACATTCTTAATTTGCACCAGGTAAAATTTGAAAATCAATAATTCAGAAATGGACCTAGATGATAATAAATGTCATCTGCTCGGACAGACGCTAACCCGTGAAACATGTTGAGACCTTTAATGGGAAACAGCAGATGTCTATTTATTGATTCCAGATGCCAAACGGCCCTCTGAGATTTTTCTAATATTAATTAGGGATAGTTTTAAAATCACCACATCCCGTAGTGTGCTTCCGGGCTAAAAGTCTGTAGCCGGTGATTGACACGTTTATCGGAAACGGTCTATTAACCATATCGATTTGGTGTTACTGGTTTCATGTTACATTAAATAGACTCATACGGAATCAGACCACAATTAATTTTCCTATATAGTCTCTACATTTGTTTGTCAGTACTGAACTTTCCACTGTGTCCAAATCCTAATAAATCATATGTTGCTGTAAAGTATCTTCAAAGATGAACTCACGCTGAAGTTCTTGTCAAAGGTTAACCGGCATTCTTATGAATGGCTGGACTGTAAACAAAGCAACGTGCAATGAGTCACAGATTTCACTTCCAGATCAGCACCAATGCCTCATTACTCACTGTGCACTGTCGCCAAAATACACACAGACAACCACACTATAATGCTCATATTCTAAACAATAACCAATTTCCTTTAAATCAATACTAAGAATGACTAAATCGAATGCATACATCACCACCAAAATGAGAGAGGAAAAAATGATCTAAAAATAGACTCGGACTACATTCGTAGGTACTGAACCGGAAGTATTAATTGTGTCCTGATTCCATACAATGTTCTTAATAAGATAAGAACATTCCTACTGGAATAGAAAACCAGTCCATCATTATCAAATGCACGAGCTAGTTTCGTTCGATCGTACCCGTCCTAAATTGGCAAAATAATATATTAAGCCGGTAAGTAGTAAATATGTCTCCTCTGTTGTTTGTCTGTAACGTCCTTCGCAAACAGTGACGTCATTCCCATAACAGCTAGTTTGGAAATTTCCCACCAGAACTGCAGTGATTGGTTGGTTGCTTCACATCGGCGCCATGCATTATCGGGAAAATGGTACGGAGATTCCGTACTTTCACTAAAGATGGGGGATAGGTATCTGAAGTCTCGCGAGTACCATCAGTGTGAAACAGTTGTCAGCGAAGCTTGTCTCGTTAAGGGCTATTGGTAATGCCCACAGGCTTTATTGGGTATGTGATGGTGGTATAGCAAAAAAATCATGTAACGAACATAATAAGTGACAAATGCTACATTATATACTTACAAAACTCTAAATGGAATGTGCAGGTACAAACTTTTTTTTTTCGGAAAAGGTATTTGAAAGAGCTCAGGTCTCGCTGTACAGTTTTGTATTTTGACCCCCCCCCCCTAATTTTTAAGCTAGAAGGCATGAGCCTAATTAGCATAAGCCTTGTGTTTATAAATTCACACAGAAGCTAAATCTGTAATATTGTTTACATTATCTTTCAGTTAGGCTTGAAAATGGGTTGGCTTGTTTGGTGACTGCATGTCACAGTTAGACTAGCATTGGAGATCAAATGCGTAACTTGGGCTACAAATGAACAGCCGACTTGGCTTATGCATTTATGTATGTCTGCTACAGCGGTAAGTATCTCAAAATCGAGATGGTTAAGGGGTGATGAGAAGTATGTTAATTTGTTATAATATCAGTGAACTTTAATCATGCATAAGGCACATACTGATTCTTTGAGCCTCCTTGTCACAGGAAAATATTCAAAATAGCTCTTTGTGTCAAAAATTAATGTAAAAAAGAGGGTTGGTGGTAGTGTCGATTAGGTATAAAAGCCTTCAGTTGTACATGGAATTAACCTGAATACCTCAGTCAAAATCTTAGAAGCATGCTTTCCACAAAAATCATTGGTTAGGTTTTCTTTATATCTTTAACGTAAAATTATTCTCATTTTTCTGCAATATGTCATTGTGGGATGAAAATTCAGTGAGACCTCAAATAGGCAATTAGATATTGCATATTACGTGCAATAGATAACCGCATAGAGATAAACTTGAATGACTGCATTGTAATTATCGTGTTGCATAAAGATTCATCAAGATGCAACGAGCGTTAAATTTTGCATACACATGGGACCTTACGTACACCCATGTGGCATGCAATGAAATGGAGGCTGCCATATTGGTCTTCTTCGTTGTCAATACAGTCCCATGAATGAGAGTCATATTAGATGCATATATGTAACCTGATCGCTATCAAAGTTTCCATATAAAAAATACAGTTGTGGTCAGTACTGTTGATAGCGAAGACAATTCCGAAACATGTGTGAAAT
This sequence comes from Margaritifera margaritifera, assembly GCA_029931535.1. Taxonomy (NCBI): domain Eukaryota; kingdom Metazoa; phylum Mollusca; class Bivalvia; order Unionida; family Margaritiferidae; genus Margaritifera; species Margaritifera margaritifera. Next base: position 839,319 of record JAQPZY010001165.1, read on the forward strand.
ACATACAATAAACTGAATTATTTCTTTGTTTACATTTCACTTGCTTGTCCTCTTTCGTTTCACCTCACCTGTAAATATGAATCCTCCAAACTTGATATCATCCGGTATTATCAGTCACTCCCGTCTAAAGAGAATGAAAATTACTTTAAATTAGCTAAATATATTTAAAAATACATTTTATTTCTCATAAATGGTACATATAGTAATTTTGCTTGTAACCATGAGAACTGTTGCAGTTGTCAGATGTGTTTCCGCTGGCGTGCGAGAACGCAAGAGTGTAGTTCAAGAGAAATACACAACAACAACAACAAAATTAAAAAATGTTAAAAAAAAAAAAAAATTTAAAAAAATAAAATTAAACAAAATACAAAAAAATCGTTTATTTTATGAAAATTAAGGACCGATCACGTAAGATATATGAAAAGTTGCATACTGTAGAAGAAGGTCGTTACCTCAGTTCTGTTCAGTTCTGTTGAATGTTACGATTGTCACTAACTATAGCTGAACAGTTACGGTTAGTACATGCAGATATCCAGAGTTTTTTTTTTTTTTTTTTTTTTTTTTTTGTACAGTAGAATTTGTGGAGTAACTATAAGGCCACGTGTAGGGAAAGAGATCATACTTATTTTTCGAATTAGTTATATACATATTGGTGTTGTTTTATGAAATTCCTTGTTCCACCTTATCAACCGATAAAGAAGTAAGGGATATCCGCTGGAGAGAAAGTTAACCAAAATTGTTGTACGCCGCATTTCTATTTAACGTAATAGGAAGCTACATGTGTTTCATCACAACAGTACAAATGCTACGTTTCAAATAAAACAAGTCTGTTGACATTTTAGATGGTTACAGAATGATAAACTTTGAGTGTTTGAAATAGCACGTCATTGAAATTTAAACTCACTCTGCTTTATGTGAGGGAACCCGGAAGATCGTAGATAAAGGAGGCAGCCGACCCGGACTGGCCTGGGCGGGATCGAAGAGAGAGAGAGAGAGAGAGAGAGAGAGAGAGAGAGAGAGAGAGAGAGAGAGAGAGAGAGAGAGAGAGAGATAATTACAAATATACAGACAGGCACACACACACACACACACACACACACACACACACACACACACACACACACATATATATATATATATATATATATATATATATATATAGAGAGAGAGAGAGAGAGAGAGAGAGAGAGAGAGAGAGAGAGATAGGTAGGTAAGTAAGTAGGTAGGTAGATATACAGCATGTACAGAAAGACATATGAACAGAAATTATGAAAATATTCCAAACTGTACAGCTTGGGGATCATCATAACGTTTGCTACTGATACTATTTTCATTATTATTATTACTAAAATATATGTACGACTGTATCAGTGTGTTTCTCATACAGTGCCTCCATAACCTTTATTAGGATATAATTTTCCAGGTTTTCAGGACTGATTAAGATGTATTTTATTTGCAAAGAGTATGTGCTGGAAAACAGCTTATGTCTAATTTCTCAAAGTTTAAACAAAATCCACGGCCCCTTGCCACTAAATGGGTTATTGATAAGTTTCAGTGACTTTTTTTTTCAGTGCATACAGCTCCATATTGACTTGTCTGCCGACAAAAAGGTTTTGGGAATTTGTTATTGTAACTTTTTTCTTGACAAACTCACTGCTAAGTTTTACAGGATACTTTATTGAAGGTAGTAGGACATCACTATTACCAAAATATATAGCCATTTTTTCACGATCAGAGTACCATCTCATACCCACCTGTACTGAATTGCGTACTACCAATAGCCATTAAAGAAAGACTCTCGTTGAACTTAGAGAGGTCTACGCTACAGAAGAGTCTTGTAAAGATCTGTATAATTGATTCTTCCTTTTTTCTGTCCGAAATCCGCCCCCCCCCCCCCCTTCCATCTATGCCGAAAACACGTGTCCACTATTTTTACATAAGTGTAAAATATAAACATATTTATAATATACTTCAGAGGTGGTACAGTGTATTGGTGAGAAAAAAAATTGTTTGACGGTAAAACTAATTTTAATTATGTAATACTTACCTCCGACCATTACATTGCTTACCATTTCCGGGACGATAAGTCCCCGGTCCAAATTAAATACTCCCTCCTCGAACAAGGAATTGGCGGTCTAGAATTGAAAAGAACATGATCCCAGTCTGATTCCCTAGTCCAAAAGTATGGATAAGGTTAGACATACAACGAAGTTTGAAACTCACACTTGATAGAAAATCATTAGAGCTTCTTTATTTCACCTTTATAAAACTTCCTTTGGAGTATGGGGATATTATCTGGGATAAGTGTACCCAGTATTAAAAAGATGAAATAGAAACAATACAAGCTGAAGCAGAAAGAATCGTTTGTGAGGCAACAAAATCTATATCATATGCTGCAATTTTCGAGGAGACAAAATGGGAAAGACTTTTAACAAGGCGCTACAAACACAGAATTATATTTTTTTTGTAAATGTAGTATGGCATGGCTCCTGGATACAAGCGGGCTTTGGTTCTTCCAAGTCTCCAGCAGCTAAGTAATAGACAACTTAGTGATAGAACAGACTTTCAAACGCCTTTCGCCAGGACACATCTATACCAAAGTTCATTTTTGCCAAAGTCTGTTGCGGAATGGAATCTTCTCTCTTTGGAAATTCGAAACAACCCTTGTTTACACTCTTTCAAGTCACACTAATATGGATCTAGAAAAGGTTCCAATCTATTACTATTAAGGTGAAAGATTAGCACAAATTGTGCACACAAGACTTCGACTGGTTGTAGTATATTAAACGACGATCTTCTCAAAAACCATTTGTCATTTAGTAATTAATGTTCATGCTGTTAACCTGAAACCGTAAAGCATTTCTTTTAGACTGTACAAAATATGTTACAATCAGAAGCGAACAGTAGGACATGTTACTCGTGTAAATTCTCACAAGTTACTGTTTGACATTATTACATTCTCATTAGTTATGTTTCAATGTTGCAATCATATGCTTTCACTAATCACATCAGCCACATTATAAAAGTAAATATTATTGTTAATAAGGAGACTGCTTGAAATAAGCTTATGCTGGTTGTTCAATCCTCTATATCTCTTGTTCGGTTTTTACGTCCTACCATGAAGACTTCAGCAAATAAATAATGTTGTTACGACTAGTGGTAAATGTAACAAAAGAAAAGACTCAAACAAGCTTTCAAGATTTAAAATACAAATATTTAATTTCCTAAAATATTAAAATATTTCAACAAACAATCAAAGTGAAAGAATTAAAAATAACTTACAGTATAGAATATCCTTAAAAGTCCTAAATTGTTCTAAAGTTCACTGATCCGGAAGTTAATCCAAATTATTCCGAATGAAGAACGTTCCGAATTAAACCACTAAAGTGTTGATGTACAAAAAAGAATCAGTTTTATCCAAATATTATTAATTCCAAATAATCCTTGTGAATATAGATATGGAATATCACACAAGTTCTAGAACTGTTTCCGATAATTCCAATGGAGCTGTATAATACTTAAATTTTAAGTAGCAGTACTAAATCCAGAATGTACTGTATAATAATCTCTGAAGCAGAATATTGCACACAAAATGAACCAATCTCGTTTATGACCTCTCAGGCTGAACGTACTATAGAAGAATGACGAACGCTCTGATTACATCTATTTTATGGTTTCTGTACTGCGTCATTGAAATATAACTAAAACCCATTTCTTAATTCCATCTTAAATCTACATCTCGGTATTTACGAACTTATTCTACTTCTAGTCAACAAAAAATGAATCACTCTCTGTAATTACGAAATCTCGGTCAGAACATTGAATGCAGGTCAAAAGGACAAATCTCACGCGCTGAATCACGTGATATGACTCATGTTTCCACCGACAATATTGATTTTACCTTATATGTGCACTCTGCAAAACAACACCTATTAGACTATTATACACAAGTCATAAACTAATAAAACTATACCATTATTTAAAGAAATGATACAATATTCCGTAACACTGTTTGAATATATTCTTAGTCATAGCCAAGATAGAAAATACCTTCCTCTGTTGTCTTGGACAAATACTACAGGATACCAGAGCAGGGTGAGAGGAGGGAATCTTAGCAATAATAGCAGGCAAGAGATCGGCATAGGAGGAGATCGTCACTAGGGTTCGAGTCTTAAGCTCCAAGGCCTTTACTGGGAGACGAGCCCAGGTCCCATCCACTTAGGACGCACCGGAGTCCAAGGGGAATGATTAATGGGCCAAGCAGCGGAATGAACCCAATAGATGGAGGGAACGACCACCCCTTCTGCCGCCTGACGAACTCTTGGCAACGGGAAAACCTTTGCGCAAGTTCCTGATTCATAGCAGCCTGCGGGAAAAGCAGAAGACCCGAACGACAGTAGGACCCCGAAAGCCTCTCCAGATTGGAGAGAATCTTAGTGTCCTCAGCCCCAGAAGGCTTTGGGCATATGTCTGAGGGAAGAAGGCGGTTGACTTCGTTTATCGCCTTATCAAACGTCCAAACTTTCTTTTCATTCAATACTTGACCAGACAGGTGGGAAGGAGCAGGGGACCCGAACGGACGAGAAGGACCTTCCACAACCGGTTCATCTGGGAACTTATTTTAGTCCATTAGTATGGAAAGGGCATCGTCATCCTGAACCCGCTTCCGAGCTGAGACAGGACTGTCCTGGCTGGCATCCCTCTCCGGAGTGGGAGTCGTCGCATTAGGGTTTGTGTCGTCCCGTAACCGCTCGCGGGGGGGGGGGGGGGGTAATGGGATTACCCCTACTAGCTGTCGTCCTAGGCGAATGGGATCCTCGATCCCTTCTCCACCATCTTAGAGGAGAGAAACAATCCGCCTTCTTTTTGTCGGACGAGGTCTTAGGCAATTGAGCAGGTCCCCGGCCTGTCATTTCCACCATACCTTGAAACCAAGCCAGGGACTTCGATGATGTCATTTAGGGGAGGGGAAGAAGACTCATTACCATGTAAAGGGGGTCCCCAAATCCCGTAGAGATTAAACGGCAGTATTTAGCTTGGACTCGGAGACGTGGCATCCCGGAAATGGTAAGCTATTAAAGCGTCGTTTTAAGTACTCACAGACTTACTGTCACATTTCGACGATTTCCAAGATTTTCGTGCAAAACCGAAAACCTGCATTTGCCTGAACAAGGTTTAGGTAGTCGGTCCAAAATATAAACATAAATATGAAAATTGTGCATTAATGAGACCAAAGTTTTTTTTTTTTTTTAAAATTAAGAAAGCTTAATAGTCTGTCAAGCAATCGGCGACGTTACCATATTTTTTTTGTAAGCCTTTCTTTTGAGTGTTACAGTCGTTTATATAGACCGTTACCAGACTCTTGAATAGCGTAATTCCGGGTTTCCTCTGACTTTTTCCACCCTGTTTTAGATATTTGGACACTCATGCTGGGGTGTGAGGTTAGTGATCATTCCCTGTCGAAAACATGAAATTCGCCGAAACCGCGCTGAAGCGGCATCGCCTTACGCTGGAGCTTTCATAATTAAGCGCCCTTGTATCGAACCCTATCTGCTTGATATTGATCTGTTGAATATTTATCTTATCAGAGATAAGAATGAACACATAATTTATGTCAGTTGCCAACCTCCCTTCTCCCCCCTCCCCTCCTAAATATAAGTTTTGTCAAGAATTGTGTGTGTGTGTGTGGGGGGGGGGGGGGGCAATTGCCCAGGGTCCCGGCGATTTCTAGGGGCTCGCCGTCAGTTATACATAATAAACTAATATTTGCAGTAAATATTAAAATGTGTTCCTTGCAAGAGCCTAAGTTACGGTAGATTACTACAGGTTTTATATGCAAAACTGTACACAGGTTGTTATATTTTTTTTTAAAAATTTTAAATTAGTTTTGGGGTCCATGACTGCTCTGTCCAGGATCCCTAAATTTCTGTCGTCGGGACTGACTAGAACTGAACACTGCAAAGCCGATAAAGAACCCATCATTTTTTTCTTTATCCCCTTTGCATCCTCCGTGTTTTATTACATGATTTGATAAGAAGTCTTGCTTGTGATCAAATGAACAGGGGAAGTTGAAAAGGAACACTTATTCATGCATCGTTCATTTTAGTTTTGGCAACATCTAATTTCTGTCATAAGTAAATATCTTTCTTTTCATAACTCTTCCAAACATAGCTGTGCTGTCAAAAAAAAAAAAAAAGAAAAAAAAAAGAAGAAGTAGAAGAAGAAACTGTATCAGACTTTCCAGTAAAGATCAGACAAGGCTTTAGGTAAAGTGTAAAACACCTAATTGTCAGACATATAAAGAAAAACAATTCTTTTTTTCACACAGGACTCAAGTAACTAATGCTGAAAGACAGCAATTATAATTTCACAGTCCTGTAACACATCTGGTACAATCAACTGTACATGTTATGAATTTGAGGCATCCTGCAAATGTATGTAGAATTAACCGTAGACACATGGTATGGTTAATTAACCCACCATCTTGAGACAGAAAGAAGAAACCTGCTCTCTGTTATCACAGCTGTATGAACGTTTGACCCCGACCCACCAGACACCCATAACTCTGTGACTCTAGTTAACACTGTTTCGAGATGCCATCTTATTGTTGCTAATCTGTAGAGTCCACGTTTAATTCGCGCAACACTTTAAAGAAATGTTTGAAGTAGTCAATCTATAAACATCTGAGACCTCAAATATTGATCAACCCACTTGAAATTGGAGGAGGGGGAGGGGTTAACGCGTACATACCATGTACCTTGTATTTTCCCACTTTTGCATCGAATAGTCGTTAAAAAATATGCTGAACAAAATACATAGCTAGTGCATAACATTTACTTTGCTAATGAATTTTATTATGACTTCAAAGTATACTGTATTCTAGTAGGTTACATTGCCACCCGTTGTCTTTGCTAAAATGTTATAGCATCATCACGCCCGTGTGATCGTTATAAGATGTCAACTGCTCAGCTGACTTCTTATCGCCAGTGTTGTCAGACATACAGTTATGCTAATGACGGAATATATTTTCCATTTGTCCGTTCGTCTGCCTATTTCCTTTCGTTTGCCCGTATTTGCGCTTTAAATGAAACTCTAAAGACTCTAATGAACTTTATAAAGTAAAAAAAAAAAAAAAAATCCCCGAAAGTTTAGTTTTTTTTTTTTAAATACTTTTTTTTATGATATTATTTTAATTTATATCAGCATTTTTCCTAATGAACTGAAAAACCCAATTTTTGTTGTTACATTTTACGTTGACTTATTTGTTTGTTATTTTTTATTTTGTTAATTACTCAAAAATGTATAGTGTTTTTCTCAGCACAATAAGGCCAATGAATATCAGAAAATTAAAAATCATAAAATAAAATAATTATTGACTTTTGATTTCGGTTGCTACACGGATTTATCAACCCCAGAAAATTATATTTATCTCGGCCTGCAGACACGGTGAATATTGTTTTTGTGATATTTATAAATCCTTGCAGCAACTGAAATCCAAATTCATTAATTGTATAGTATTAAACATGACTAACCTTTACTGTATTCACCATAAGCTCTGCATGTTCTTTTCGATTTGGCATAACTCGTCTGTGTTTCTATATGTGGGCAATAATTTTTTGGAACAATAATATCTATACCGAGTTTGTTTATTAGTATCCATAAACATAACAATAATATCCAAGTCGAGTTTGTTTATGAATATCTATAAACATAAAAAAATAACGCCTAAAGATGCTTTAAGCTTCACGGTGTGCGAGATTGGGAATGAACCGATTGAAAATTTGAACAATTAGTGTTCTGCAAAATTGTAAACTTTATTCTAAAAATTGAATCCGGAAAACATTTAAAATACGCTCTGACTTTATATAATTTACTTCGGTCGTGCAAGCATGTCTAATTACTTATATTCATTTGCTTATTCTTACAAGGCACAGATGAAAGCGTGGAGTCGCCATCGCCCCCCGCACACACAAACGTCGATGTCTGTTAATAATTTTCCTAGGTCTGTAATTTCTGTCAATAAATTGACCAAAGTATTGCAACTGGTTTACTGAAAAATCATGAGCTATTTCGTTGTGCGACAAATAGCATCTCACATATGTGCTTCTTTCGTGTGAAAGTTTTGCAATTGGCCAAATAACTGAAATGCTTTTGCTAGGCAAAAGCTTGCAAAACATTGCAATTATAGACTCAAATAGTAAACGCCATATGCAGGACCGGCGCATAGGGTATTTGGCGCCCTAGGCGAACCGACAGTCGTCCCCCCCCCTCCATTTATCTTTCGAAAATGAATATTGTACATTTATTCTTTCCCTCTGTTTTTCTCTTTCTATTTTTAGACGCTTATTATCTTTTATTTTACGCTATTCTCTTTCTTTTTTTATTCATTTAGTTTTTTTGCCCCCCCCTCCCCCCCCCCCCCCCCCCCCCCCCCCCCCCCCCCCCCCCAATTTTGCCGTCCTTGGCGACCGCCTAGTTTGCCTAGCGGTTAAACCGCCGGCCCTGGCCATATGAAAAAGAGAACCCATATAAGATATTCTATATACGAATTTCTGTTTATCGGAAACACTGTCACTCCCACTACCCCATCCATTAGTTCTGGCAATTCAGGCTTTTCTGTATTTTTTCAGCTGGTCAACATCAACTTTGGCTACAAGAAGGGAGAACATCAATGTGAAAACTGATCTTGCAGGGGATCAGCTTCTATAACACAACGTTAACCCCAAATACACTTTAAAACTCCCTAAACGTGTGCTACTTCGTTAATATCGTACCGCAAAACAAATGCACAATAATTTGTAAACATAGTTTATCGGAGAAACACTGGTTTTTCAAATCGTTAAACCACATGTTTGGCAGAAAAAAAGTTTTTTTTTATTATGTCAGTTTTTTTAATTATTATTAAATTTTTGTACATCTGATGAAGATAAACCTGACATATCATGGAAAGATAAACCCACATTGACAGGAAAATCCGGGGGGGGGGGGGGAAGAGAATTTATGTGCATTTGGTCAACGACACCTTGATTTTGCTCCAGTTATTTTACACAAAAACCTGGAAGAGCTGAAGATAAACATGGTTTATCTGTTGATATTTCATGTTTGGATTTTTAAACAAAAATGTTTATCTCCGATATCAGAAGTTTAAGGAGATAAATCTGGTTTTTTGTTTCTTATCCAAGTTTTTTAGTTTGAAATATTAAATAGCATGAGTAAAACCCGACTTTTCTAATCCGTTTGCACAAGAATCAGAAAACCTGCCTCATCTTTCGCTATCATGTTTTGAAAAAAGTACTTGCTTTTTCTCTCTAAATATGCGATATCTTTTGCGGACACCTCAAGACTACCAGCTTTGAGGAAACTAGCAGTCTTCGGAAGTGCCCCCCTCTCCCATCCTAGAATCAAAAGCTTTTTATTCTGTATGTATTCTCCTGTCAGTTTTATTAGTATGGGTATTTTCAAAAAATAAATGAACTTTGAAAATATAGGTTTGATTGGGGTTACTCGTTTTAATTTTGAATGGACATAAGGATTAAATTCCCGTTTCAATCTCTGGGGACCAAACATATATTTAATATCGGGCATTTTACAACCTACGTTGATTTCCTTTCCTTTCTGTATCATAAATTTGATAGTGATCATTGTCACAGATCGATATATGTATAATGTGTGCATATTCTGTTGTGTATTTGTTTTATGTCTTTTTATTCCTTATTTTGTATAGCTATTACGGATTATTTCCTATGACAGATTTGTTTTTATTTGTTTATCTAAAAGTGAAATTAAAAAAGGTTAATACTTGAAAAAAAGTATGTTTTTATTGCTGTGCCTCTCCATGCTGTGTGTATTTTAGAATCACAATTGTTAGTATGTATATCTGTTTTATCCCACTTTGGTGTGTTGTGTTTTTTGTAAAGTTTATATTATTATGTCCCTGTTTTCAGTGATTCTATAACCTCCCTGTCCTTTTATAATACCATCTATACATGCTATTTACTTATTTTAAGTTAGTTTATATTAGTGATTGTAATTCCGTTGTTGTTATTAATTAGTATATTATTATTATTGGCTTTATCTATCTATACTCTAACAGTCACGCATCAACTGTTGACTATTTCAGTTTTCCATGTGCCTTCATAAATCGACAAGCATTCTTTTCATCACAGGTTTTATGTCTCATTGCTCAATTTTGGTAGCCGATGACGTTTCAAATTTCGGTTCCACAGCAACAATCATTTATCTTGGGAAACTTATGAGTCTTCATTTATTTTATCAGGAAAATAGATTGTCTTCATGTGTCTACTTTTTTAATTAAAAAAAAAGAGAAAAAAGCAAAACAAAAGATAAATTAGAAGTTGGAAAAAGGAGGGTGGTGAGAAAATTAAGAAAAGATATATTTGCTATTTTATGTTTTTGTCTTATTTCAATCTTTGTTTCCACCAATCTGTTTTTAATAAATAAAGTTAATTATCGAGCTCTATTCAATATAATTGAAGACCTGTTACATACAATTTGCAATACAGAGTTTACCGCCCATTTGTATCGGTTATGTCGTGTGATTCATGCATACCATTGTCTACTTGTGTGCATTTTTGTTGTTGATTTATATATTATTTATAAATAATGAATCACCACTTGAGTGCTTTACAGTGCGTTTATAATGGGCGTTACATGGTCTGGAAATGCAGTATATGGGTATATATTCACAGTGTAAATTTTTTATTTTTATTATTATTATTTTTTGGGTTTGTTTCCAAAACGTTATCTGAGGTTTTCTCTCTATCGTTCTTTTTTAGAAGTACATTATTCGAATGTTTTCTCCCTAGTGAGGATTGGGATCATCGTTCCCAGCATGATGAAACAGAGAGCAATGGTAATGGTTCCATCCATCTCGGCAACGGCTCCAAAGGCGATATGGCCATTCCCACGCCCATCAGTGCCAGTAGTCCACTCATCCCAGTAGACAGCTGTCTTGCTCTATGGGTCAGAAAACTGATCTCCATTGAGAGAGAATTTCTTGTTACACCTGTGCATACTCTTTCATATCGTTCAAAATGGACATGTATGCCAATGCTATCCTCAAAGAATATGTTACACATGTATATCCAAACAAATATAACCCAGATATATACAGATTTTTAAAACATATCACGTGCCAGAGTTTCTGTTATCACACTTTATGTTTAATTGTTGTATTTACGTGTTCAATGATTCAATAGTTGGTAATGTGAATCATTACTAAGTATTATGTTGTATTTACGTGTTCAATGATTCAATAGTAGGTAATATGAATCATTACTAAGGATTATGTTGTATTTACGTGCGCTGTGATTCAATAGTTGGTAATGTGAATCATTACTAAGGATTATGTTGTATTTACGTGTTCAATGATTCAGTAGTTGGTAATATGAATCATTAGTAAGGATTATGTTGTATTTACGTGCTCTGTGATTCAATAGTTGGTAATGTGAATCATTAGTAAGGATTATGTTGTATTTACGTGCTCTGTGATTCAATAGTTGGTAATGTGAATCATTAGTAAGGATTATGTTGTATTTACGTGCTCTGTGATTCAATAGTTAGTAATGTGAATCATTAGTAAGGATTATGTTGTATTTACGTGCTCTGTGATTCAATAGTTGGTAATGTGAATCATTAGTAAGGATTATGTTGTATTTACGTGCTCTGTGATTCAATAGTTGGTAATGTGAATCATTAGTAAGGATTATGTTGTATTTACGTGCTCTGTGATTCAGTAGTTGGTAATGTGAATCATTAGTAAGGATTATGTTGTATTTACGTGTTCTGCGATTCAATAGTTGGTAATGTGAATCATTAGTAAGGATTATGTTGTATTTAGGTGCTTTGCGATTCAATAGTTGGTAATGTGAATCATTAGTAAGGATTATGTTGTATTTACGTGCTCTGCGATTCAATAGTTGGTAATGTGAATCATTAGTAAGGATTATGTTGTATTTACGTGCTCTGCGATTCAATAGTTGGTAATGTGAATCATTAGTAAGGATTATGTTGTATTTACGTGCTCTGCGATTCAATAGTTGGTAATGTGAATCATTAGTAAGGATTATGTTGTATTTACGTGCTCTGCGATTCAATAGTTGGTAATGTTGTATTTACGTGCTCTGCAATTCATTAGTTGGTAATGTGAATCATTAGTAAGGATTGTGTTGTATTTACGTGCTCTGTGATTCAATAGTTGGTAATGTGAATCATTAGTAAGGATTGTGTTGTATTTACGTGCTCTGCGATTCAATAGTTGGTAATGTGAATCATTAGTAAGGATTATGTTGTATTTACGTGCTCTGCGATTCAATAGTTGGTAATGTGAATCATTAGTAAGGATTATGTTGTATTTACGTGCTCTGTGATTCAATAGTTGGTAATGTGAATCATTACTAAGGATTATGTTGTATTTACGTGCTCTGTGATTCAATAGTTGGTAATGTGAATCATTAGTAAGGATTATAATTAAACTTGTTTTGTTCTTTAAGCAACGTTTACAAGATAACTTGTTACAAGAATGGGTTTCGGACTGAATTGTAAGAAAGCTCACCATTACATAAATTTTAAATCTCAGCTAAATTTTGAATATTACCTTAATACTGGTCTTCAATTTTAAAGTTCAGATAAGTATGTTTTTCATGTTCTACCCATAATTTAATGATTGAAAGTGGAAGACACAATAAAATACCAGTAAATCAATGTATCTGGATCTTATGTGATGCCTTACAAATAGAAGATGAATATCATATGGTCATGATCTGTATGATATGGTCATGGTTCGTATGATATGGTCATGATCTGTATGATGTGGTCACGATCTATATCGTATAGTCATGATCTGTATCATAGTCATGATCTGTATCATATGGTCATCATCTGTATCATACGGTCAAAGTCTGTATCAGAATGTAAGTAAGCACTGAATACGCTGATGCTGACTGAGGTGCTCCTGTGTTATATAATTCAAAACATTCTATATACAATTGTATATGGGTCAAAATACTAAATAAAAGTAAATAAAAAACATGGGATGGAAAGCCGCAGAATGAAATATATATTACGGCAGTTACAACTCAAATCTCTGTCGTTTCTCCCTGCTTTAATTACACATATGCATAAATTTAGGTTTATACCAAAACTGAATCTTATATAAGTGTGTATACTAGGGGCCTCCTTGTGGTTTAGAAATAAGTCCCAAATATTATTTTGTTTAAATAGCAACTGACTATTTGGACAAAAAAGCCCTTTTTACCTGCGAGGGAGTTATTTTCATACACAACATTGCTTATACTTCGTTTTATTTTACTGCAAAAATATCATTTAATTTCTTATGACGGCGCTGAATTTCCAGAATCACCCGTTCTTAACCTTTCCACATATTATCATTGTTTTTGTGATGTAATATACGACTTATATATATATATATATATATATATATATATATATATATGTGTGTGTGTGTGTGTGTGTGTGCATAGATCTTTAACATTACAGTTCCTGTACTGGGTTTATGCTCTTGTATTATTGGATGTCTTGATGCTTTAGTTCATCGATATTCCATTATTACAATTGTTTATATATATATATATATATATATATATATATATATATATATATATATACCTCATTTACATGATGGACATAATGGTATTCTATTTTTGAGACGTTTCTTAATGGCTACTTCCCGGGTTAACCAGACATCGTCTAAATAAGTAAACATCGTCCTTTGTACTCCAGTCTACCTAATTTTTGCACATTGTTTCCATACAAATTTCCATTTACCATTCCGATTTCCGAATTCTTCTTTCGAGCCTATGAATGATTTTATTGTATTTTTTTAACATAGCAACAGGTGAGAAAAGTCAACAAGTTCATATGGTCAAGTCAGGGCTCAGGAAAACCACTCGTTCATTCGTCCTGACCGGATAAATAAAGCTGGGCCGAGTAAAACTTTCCTACGCACTCGTCCCTGGGCCTAGTAGATGCAAAATTCCACCTTGAGAATAAATGTGAGTGCATTTTCTACCCTTACCAAGCGCTTATGTTGAACATCGCTTAGCAATTGGTATGCGTCAGTTATAAATAACCTATGCCTAACCTGCCTACTTGTTGTCTGTCTAGAACATGTTGCAAAGGAAACGACTTCGTTTTACTCACAGGTACCTGACGTAAGCTTGATACTAAAATAGGTAAATATTATGAACATATTGTGTTGCAGTTTCACGCTTAGCCCTCTATTTATTAATGGTGTTTGCATTTACAGTGAGACTTTTCAGTAATTTAGGCGTCATTTTGATGTGAAGAAATATTCCATTTCAATGATCACATTGATGAGCCAGACCTCTGTGAGGTTAAGAGACGGAGAATGTCAAAATTTGTGTGATTTTTCATCTGGTCAGGCAACGCTACAGTTGAAGCAGGTCACCGGTATTTTCAAGACTGAAGCTTTATTGATACATTGTCATGCCAAAGGGAAGACGCCAGCAGATATTTATATAAGCATGTCATTACTTTTCCCAAGAAAATTGCTGCCAACTTACATTCGAAACGAGTATTTTAAGTGTCTCAGCCGAGTCCCACCAATTTTCACACAATGCATACTGTTGGAATCTAGTTATAAAGCAGAGAATGTCGAGACAACAGCTGATTGGTCGAAATATAGTTGGGGTAATGATCTAGAAATGTTCCAGTTCTTTTGGCCAATCAGCAATCTTCATTTTAATGGTGAACGTGTGTAGCTTTCTAGAATGGAGGTTTGATCAAAATGGATCATTTAGTACGAAAGTTGGTGGAAATTTACACGGTTGGAATTCTTCAAACGCAAGTTACTGACATTTGTCTTGAGAAAAGTAATTACATACGTATATAAATATATACTGACGTCTTTACTTTGGCGTGACAATGTATTAATAAAGCTGCACAGTCTTGAAAATACTGGTGATCTGGGGTAACAACAACCAGACGAAATCATAAAATTTTGACATTGTCTCCCATATCATTCTAACTGATAGAGATGTGTGATAGTTCATTGAAAAGGAAAATTATGACAACTAGATTACTGAAAGGTTTCACTTTAAACGCGAATACCACTGAGAAATCAAGGGCTATGTGAGCAACTGCAATTCTCGAGTTACAAACCATGTGTCTTATTATGTTTATCTAAGGAACCATCTATTAGAACATAATGGTTTTTACCCATTTTAGTATCAAGCTTGCATCAGGTACCTGTGGTTCCTTGGTAAATACGTAAGTAGTGTAGTGGAGAAGTGTTGTGTGTTGAGTATAATGAGGACAGGGACGAGTAACTCTTGTAACTCACTCGTCACAGGGGCGAGTGCTTGGGAAATTTTTTCCTGAGCCCTGGGTCAAGTGCAATGGGTCAAAATTTCAGGTCAAGTCCATACACATGTCAACATTTTACACGATACCCTCCTGCATCCTTTAGAAACCAACATTTGGGGCATCATTAATCTACAGTGACACTTCAGTCCGACTTTGGTTGGGTGTGCAGTACCTAAATTTAGTGAACTGGCGAGTTTTGTGAAAGGTCAACAACAACATGGTTTTCTGTGTATGGACAATGCCATCACATGACATCCTATGCAGAATTGCCAATAAAATGGTCTACTGAAAAGGACCACGGAGCACAGTTTGACACTGTATGAATCCACTTTTGATTAAGGTTTTGCAATCAATTAGTGCAATGCCTTACCACAAAATAGGTCACTGTGACCTATATTTCAGGCTTCATTGCTCTTGGTTACTTTTTGTGCCAATTTCTCAGACTCTATGGCAGAGTCATGAAATTCAACGAGAGATGCATTTCGTTTGAGCACTAAACTATTACCATAAAATGTCACTGTTGCCTTTATTTCATGGTTCAATAATTTGAAGTAATTTTTTAAAGTTCATTTCTTGGGTTCAGACACTATTGATGGTAGAGTCATAAAACTTAATGACGAGATGCATCTCTGAGCAGTAGAACTCTAGCATAGAAGTAGGCCACCACTGACTCATAAAACTTGGTGATTGGATGCATCTGTACGGGTACTACAGCTTTACCACAACAATAGGTTGTGGTAACCTATATTGCACATTTTCAATGACTTTTGTAATTCGTTTTCACTTTTTTGTTCTTGCTACATAGATCAACCTTGCATTGATTAATGATCATGATATTTGATGTAAGTTTTACCTCTGTTGAGGTTCCTATTATTAAAGACCAAAATTACTCTAAACTTTATCCATTTCTGTTCGACAACACATGATCAACACCAAAATGTTGGTTAAATACTAGAATAAAACCTGTCAATAAGAACACTCACAGGTATACTTTATGAACAGGTTATGTGTGTATATAAGTAGGTATAGTGGGTTTAACAGCACATCAGCACAATACTGGCTACAAACTGCCGATTTAAAGTTAAATTCTAAAAATGTACATACAAATTGCCACAAAAAAAGGAGTACCGTTAGGGAGATAAACCCTTCTAAAAAAAACACAAACATTTATAAAAATATAAAAGACAAAAGGTAAATATGTTAAAATTCTTTACAAGATATATAAAATAAAAGATAATGGTAAAGCATACAATCCTTAAAGTACAGGATCAAAATACAATATTTTCTCTAGTGGTACATCATAAAGCTTCTTAAATGAGTTTACATCAAACAGCTTCTGTCTCACAGGGTGGAAGTCAATAAACTTAACAAGAATGTGTTCTCCTGTCAGTGGACACTCGCAAGATATGCACACTGGTCAAGCTTCACCCTTCAGGAGGTATAGTTGTTGTTGATTTGGTGTTTCATGGCACAGCAACACAAGCAGGTTATTTATTGCCAAGGCAATTGGAGTAAAGTGCCTTACCCATGACACAGGTGGATCTGATAGAAGGATTCAAATCCAGACTCTTTTTTGTCATGAATCCGGCACTCAAACCACTGAGCCACCACGCCTCCTCAGCAGGTATAGGTATACCAATCTTATCATGAAAATGGTGGAGGTTGAGGACAATGAATAGAATCCAGAGTAAACCACAGACCCTGGCTAGATTAACACTGACCCTTGCAGGACCAAGCATCAAACCTGGAAACACAGAAGTAGCAAGCAATTGGGTTATATTCAGGACTTGTTTATGTTATGTAAACACAGAAGTAGCAAGCAATTGGGTCATATTCAGGACTTGTTTATGTTATGTAATCACAGAAGTAGCAAGCAATTGGGTCATATTCAGGACTTGTTTATGTTATGTAATCACAGAAGTAGCAAGCAATTGGGTCATATTCAGGACTTGTTTATGTTATGTAATCACAGAAGTAGCAAGCAATTGGGTCATATTCAGGACTTGTTTATGTTATGTAATCACAGAAGTAGCAAGCAATTGGGTCATATTCAGGACTTGTTTATGTTATGTAATCACAGAAGTAGCAAGCAATTGGGTCATATTCAGGACTTGTTTATGTAATCAATGATAACTATAACCAAGATATAATAAAGAAAAATGAAATCATTCAAGTTGTAATATATTTCTGATATACAAGACATGCAAAGTTTAAAGTAAACCCAAATGTTTATGTATACACAGTATATAAATATATAAAAAGATCAAGATAAACTTGTAAATGTAATAAGTGATTATAATAATACTACCTGCATCTCAAATTTTAATCTCTAATTAAATTCAGATTGTTCCTATTCAAAACATTATATTAACCTATCTGTTACATAGATGGTTTTAAATCTGAATGGCATCTATTTAATTATTCCAATTCATGTCATTCTAATTAAGTGGATAGTTACATAATTAGAGACCAATTAAAAAGACAAGACTAGTTCAAAAACAATCACAGATACCACACATTGTAAAAGAAACCCCCCATCAAATTTTCAAACCAATTGTCCACCTCCACCCCTTTCACTAAGGTGAGTGGACATTGAATCGGTCTGTCATTCTGTCCACCTTTATGAGCCAAATCCGCTGTGAAGCTTTATCTCAACAACAGCTCAGATGAATTCAATGATCACATTCATGCACACATTTCTTATAGTTATGACCCTTGATCATCTCAGCACAGGGATTACTATTGCACAATACAGTAAACACTCTAGTTTGCACATTTGTTAATAGATTTCAGCCATATCTGCATTGAAGCTTCACCTCAACAAGAGTTCAGAAAAGTTTGTTGATGAGCATGCTTTTCAAATATTTGTTAGATATGGCCCTTGATCGTCTTGGCATAGGCATTATGAATGCCCAACCCTGTGAACACTCTAACTTCCACATTTATGATTAGATTTCAACCAAACTGTCTGTAAAGCTTCATCTCAACAACAGCCTGGATGTGTTTAATGACAAGTATATTATGTTAATATTTTTTTATAGTATTATGGCCCTTGATCATCTGAACAAGAGTTAGGACATGTTTGATCATGAGCATATTCTGCACACATTTCTTAGAGTTAAGGTCCTTGATCATCTTAGCACAGGTTCTACTCTACAACCTTCTGATGAGAAAATGGTCTGAAATAAACAGCATATTTTGTCAAGCTCAAACACTTAGTATCCTGCCAATGAAATGTTACCTACTTGTCTAACAGACAAAAAGATCCATGTTAAAGGAACAGAATATGAAAATAACCCATTACAATCAAAAGATGACTGAACCAGACAAAATGAATGTCAGTGAAACTATGAAAAATTAAATGCAATTTCTTGGGTACAAACAGCAATTTTCCCACTTTTAAATCTGAAATAAAACTTTTCCCACAAAGTACTAGTAAACTATATATGCCAAAAACTATCTTGTTGGCACCTAATGACAAACAAACAAACAAAAAAAAAGACAGAAAGAAATAGGTTATTGGCTAGTGTTTTTCACAATCCACCCCCTCATCCTTGGCTGTCATTTTGCTCACTTTCAACCAGCTATTATTCCAAATGCATCAAAACAATAGACAGCAGAATGACCGAGATAACAGGGTAATGCCTAAATGACACTATCTGATCACATTCACAGATCACTAATTTATCATTACTTTTATTAGCTCTAAATGTGACAATAAGAAAATCAACCCTATGCAGTTTATGAAACTGTGGAGTGAAACCTTAAGACTGATATGAAAGTACACAGATACATTTTTCTCTTATTTATGTTATTTTGATATCAATGGTATATTACTTTTCATGCTGAGTGGAAAAGTAAGTTATTTAGCCCACCCTTTCTATTCCTCATACACAACGCCTGGGGGTTGTGTAATATGTGCAATGTACCCTCCAAATTAAAGGACAGAGTGATAAAACAAAGTAAAGAATGTTTAAAAAATAACAAAAAGAATACAAGATAGAAATTTTGCAAGAAACAGATCAGCCATTGTTACCTAGTGCTTGTAGCAAAATCACATCAAAGTGGTACAACATCCTCCATACAGTCCAGACTTAACATTATGTGACTTGGGGTTATTAACAGAAATGTCAGCAAGAAAGTGATTTGAAAACAACTTTCAACTTGTAAGTGTAGTTTACAGTGGTCTACATCATATCCTGAAAAATGCACAATTTATTTTTTTGTAATTGGATAAAATGACTCAAAAAAATGTGTCAAAGTAGGGGAAGAGTACTTTAAGGGTTGACCCATTTTCTGTAGATATATGTATAGCCTTTGTCTATAATGCTTTAAGGGCTGACAATAACCCATTTTCTGTAGATATATGTATAGCCTTTGTCTATAATGCTTTAAGGGCTGACAATAACCCATTTTCTGTAGATATATGTATAGCCTTTGTCTATAATGCTTTAAGGGCTGTCAATAACCCATTTTCTGTAGATATATGTATAGCCCTTGTCTATAATGCTCATCTTCTGTGGACTTTTGAAACATAAGTCATTTTTTACAAAATGGAAGACTTATTCCCACAAAATGGACTATAATACTACAAAGAATACAATATTGTAAAAGGTGAATATATGCATATATTCTTACTTTTGATATTAGTGAAAGTCATGTGTGCTTATTGTTAATATGCTATTATAGATACTGAAATATCAAGATATAAATATATGTAAATGTTTAATATTCAAACCTATTGACTGATTTAACAACATATTACATAAATAAGGTTATAAAAAAAATGCAGCTAGCAAGAATGAAAAGGCAAAATTGAGCACATGGTAATGTATATAGATTCTGCACTCAAACCACCTAATCTGAACAAAGCAAACTTTAGGAAAACAAATTTTGCACACTAACCATCTAATCAGAACAGGGGAATATTCTGGAAAGCAAAATTTCACATCCTTTGATTTCTTTTTTTTTTTTAAACACACACAAAAACTTAATTTTGCTAGAAATATTCCAGAAATACCACCATTTGTGATTTTTTTTCAAAATGCTTATTTTCATTTATGTGCTAATTATTCAGATTTAGAGTAATTTTTCTTTTTCTTTTGAAGAAAATATTGTTCTGCTTTTGCTCACAATTGTAAGAATCCTATCTTTTAGGTTAAGCAATGAAGTCTTGAAAATTTCATAATCAAAATGCAGGAAAAGATTTTTATGTTAATGTGTATGAGAAAGGCTTAGAGAAAATTTCAACATGTTTATTTCCAGAACAAAAACAATAGCTCTCAAATCATATATAAGGCTCTAGTGCAGTGGTTCCCAAACTTTTTTGATCGCGACCCTAAATACCACCTTTTTCGACCCAAAATGCAGTACTAGTATAGAGTCGCAAGGGTCCTCACGACCCGTGGTTTGGGAACCACTGCTCTAGTGTACTAGAAGTAACTCATGAACTTGGTGTTCAAGGTTTGTAACTAATTAAAGTCTTGAGAACACTAATGGCTTGGAGAACTGGGGTAATTTAGTACATTAAACAGGATCAAAGGGATGAATATAAATAGCAAGATATCTTTTATGATTATATGTAAAT
Source organism: Margaritifera margaritifera (assembly GCA_029931535.1). Lineage (NCBI taxonomy): Eukaryota > Metazoa > Mollusca > Bivalvia > Unionida > Margaritiferidae > Margaritifera > Margaritifera margaritifera. The sequence continues at coordinate 860,272 of JAQPZY010001165.1, forward strand.
ACCAGTATCCCTCTAAACACATGTATATATATGAAAATACCAGTATCCCTCTAAACACATGTATATATATGAAAATACCAGTATCCCTCTAAACACATGTATATCTATGAAATACCAGTATCCCTCTAAACACATGTATATCTATGTAAATACCAGTATCCCTCTAAACACATGTATATCTATGTAAATACCAGTATCCCTCTAAACACATGTATATCTATGTAAATACCAGTATCCCTCTAAACACATGTATATCTATGTAAATACCAGTATCCCTCTAAACACATGTATATCTATGTAAATACCAGTATCCCTCTAAACACATGTATATCTATGTAAATACCAGTATCCCTCTAAACACATGTATATCTATGTAAATACCAGTATCCCTCTAAACACATGTATATCTATGTAAATACCAGTATCCCTCTAAACACATGTATATCTATGTAAATACCAGTATCCCTCTAAACACATGTATATCTATGTAAATACCAGTATCCCTCTAAACACATGTATATCTATGTAAATACCAGTATCCCTCTAAACACATGTATATCTATGTAAATACCAGTATCCCTCTAAACACATGTATATCTATGTAAATACCAGTATCCCTCTAAACACATGTATATCTATGTAAATACCAGTATCCCTCTAAACACATGTATATCTATGTAAATACCAGTATCCCTCTAAACACATGTATATCTATGTAAATACCAGTATCCCTCTAAAACACATGTATATCTATGTAAATACCAGTATCCCTCTAAACACATGTATATCTATGTAAATACCAGTATCCCTCTAAACACATGTATATCTATGTAAATACCAGTATCCCTCTAAACACATGTATATCTATGTAAATACCAGTATCCCTCTAAACACATGTATATCTATGTAAATACCAGTATCCCTCTAAACACATGTATATCTATGTAAATACCAGTATCCCTCTAAACACATGTATATCTATGTAAATACCAGTATCCCTCTAAACACATGTATATCTATGTAAATACCAGTATCCCTCTAAACACATGTATATCTATGTAAATACCAGTATCCCTCTAAACACATGTATATCTATGTAAATACCAGTATCCCTCTAAACACATGTATATCTATGTAAATACCAGTATCCCTCTAAACACATGTATATCTATGTAAATACCAGTATCCCTCTAAACACATGTATATCTATGTAAATACCAGTATCCCTCTAAACACATGTATATCTATGTAAATACCAGTATCCCTCTAAACACATGTATATCTATGTAAATACCAGTATCCCTCTAAACACGTAAACTGAGTCATGTTCTTAGTCTTTTCTTGTCTTTATTTCTTAACAGAGAACTAATTAAAAAATTCATAAAATATTTAAGGAATGACATTTTATGAGCATTTTCTGTTAAAATGATTCTGTATTGTTTCAAGTACTGCTCAGAAGCAGTCAAACTATAAGAGAGATAACAACTCCGAGTCAAATAATTTCCTCCTAGGATTAGAATTGTAGTTATGTCCCTTAATACACTTACTGGCTTTTCATGGCCAAAAGAGCAAAATGTAGAAAGCGCTTTATTATTAGAAACAAGAAATGTCTTAGTAACAGAAAAGTAGAAAGCTGGCCATAGGCTTTGGAGGAAAAATGTTCCAAGCCCAAAACCCTTAGGGGTGAAGGAAAAAGATTTAAAGAAATATATGGACAATTTTTTTTAAATACACTGTAAATAAATTTTAAAAAAAAACTTTTTTGAGCATATGATTTTCATCAATATAGAGAAACTCAATTCACAAAGATATAGTTCATCTTTAATAGCCATATAATATGGATACTGATGATAACAGGATCATGGAAATTTAATATATAGTCCTAACTATGCTGTATTACAATATTCTTTAAAATATAATTCTACTTAAATAATGTATTTTAAAGTACAAAGCTTTATGCAGGATTCTGAAAATAAAAACATAAGTCTTCATTTATATAACAATAATTACTTGAAGGGACTGACACTCTACTCGCCAAAAAGAATTTCCAGGAATCCAAAACAAGACACTTTCTTCTTTTTAACTTCTGAGTACTGAAACTATCTATTATATTTTTATGTTGGTAAAACTAATGTACCTTTAAGTGAAAATGGCAAAACTTACGACCTGACTAAGGACATGATATGCAACTTTTTTGGACAGGGTTACACTTTATTCATGGAAAGTTACTATTCATCTCCAAGACTGTTCCTAGACCTATGGGACTTAGGAATAAGTGCAATTGGGACTGTTCGTAGCACTAGAAAAGGGATTCCGCAAACTCTTAAGGACAAAAAACTGACAGTTTGACAAGAGACTCACACTATGCACACTGGTCCTTTAGTAGCCATGAAATATAATGATAAGAAGCAAGTCATTCTCCTTGGTACAACTTGGTCAGTACAGAATGTTCAAACTGGCAAAAGCGACCCAAAGACTGGCCTTGCTATTGAACAGCCTGATATAGTCAACCTTTATGATAAATATATGGGGAGTGTAGATAGATTATATCAAATGGTGTCATATCGATGTTCAAGAACACTCAAGTGGTGGAAAAAAGTTTTCTTTCACATCCTCAATTTAACAGTTTTAAATGCTTATATATTATATAAAATATCCTCTCCAGATGTAGTAAAATTGCCTCAGCGTGTGTTTAGGAGAAAATTTATATCCCAGATTGTTAAAACTGCTGGTTTTGTTGCAAAAATCCATAGACAAAGAACCAGGCCAGCAGATCCAACTGAGGTTAGAGGGTCGATATTTTCTATGCAAAATCACAAATGAAAATTCTGAGTATAATCAGAAGATGTGTGTAGTTTGTGAAAAACAAAATACTTGCCTCAAAGGGAATACAAAGGAGGCGTGCTGGGAGAACTACTACCATGCAATGCAGACAGCGTGATGTGCCACTTTGTGTCACTCCTTGCTTTGAAATATACCACACAAAGAAGGAGTACATAATATCATACAAGAGGATGAGACAGGCACAAATTAATGATAAATAAGACAATGTGGTTGTAAATGTAGAATAAACCAAAGTACCAAGAAATACAAAGTATCTGATATAAATTGTTATTAATTATTAGAATTAACCCTAAACAAAACAGGTGAGAAGTGAGTGCTTTTACCACTGCATTGATCAGGTCTTCAGTCCCCTGAGATATAATATGAATTGCTTTTTGAAACATATAAATCTGTAATTGTAATGATATAATTTTAATGGAGCGTAACATTTTAAATATTTTCTCAATCTTTGTTCATAACCAGAATTTTCATTTGTGAAAGAAAATGCAAGAAGGTATTCAGACGTGGAGTAAGAAATCAGATTTATGGACACGTCAATATTAACATATTAAATATGATACATATTACACATTTTCATGTTCATTACCAGCATTTCTGTTTTTTAATAATTGCCATCATATTTTTTTTCTTGATGTTGGTTTTGTTGGATATTGCTTATGTCACATGTTTCTCAACACACATTGAACATTTTGCACATTAAAATATGTTACTGTCTCAACCATCTTATTATTATTATTTTTCTGTTAACCCTTTCCTCCTCTGTTATCCCTGTCATTTCATGCCTGATTTTCTAAGGATTTCTGGCAGAAGCACTAAAATTAAAAAAAAAACAAAAAAAGAACATACCATAACGGCATTTTACTTGTGCTAATTGCCAGAGTTCAATCCACTCACTATTATTCATCATACTTTTTCTTTATCTCGTGTTAATTTGAAAGGATAAATAACACAAGAAAAATGCCCAGGATCATGCTTCAGTATGAAAAAGGTAATGATATAAGTATTCAATATTGGTTTCAAAAAGTGGATGCTGCAATAATTTTGGATGCATATGCATCCAATACACTCATAAATTTTCACATTTTTAGCTTATACAAGCACACTGTTTTTGCTATGAAAATTAATACTTATTGTTATACATATAAGGAATGGCAACTATCACATAATACTTCAACCACGTTATAATGTTTAATTTTACCTTTAAGCATACCTGCCAACCCCTAGAGAGGTATAAGCGTAACCGAAGTGGCAGAAAAGCGTAATCTGAGCATAAAAAGTGTAATCTATATATTGCATGTCACAATTACAATAAACTGTAGTTAAAATTTACATTTAGTTTTGCTACTAACCTGAATCTGCCGGTGGTTATACTTCTTGCCACAAATGACCAAATCCATGAGAATTAGTACCAGAATACAAACACAAAACATATTGTTAAATTATTTATATACAACACTCACTTTAACTAGTCTACATGTCTAACTTTCACTGAATGATCGTAAAGTCAAGTCCACAGATTCTGCAATGAGCATGACATTGTGCCCAACCAGAGTGCTGTATTTCATCACTCTCATATTCTTCTTTTCAAACTTGTTAAGCACTATTGATTTGTCTTTTTTCTTATCTGACATATTTTTAAGTTTAAAAAGATCCCTCTCCCCCAACACTTTTCAGTTATACAGCATCCATGTATCACATCGATAAAGCCTGTTTTGCTTAACATCTGGCATAAACTGGTCCACTACTCTACTATATTTGTTACCATAATGAATCGGTGTGGTAAGGTTTCTTATTGAAGAAACCCGTCTGTTTTCATGGAATTGTGTCATATACAGCTGCTATGAATAGAAAATAAGGAAAGTACATGTAGGTCTATGATTTACAAACGTACTCTTATGCCATTTTTACGCAGCAGTCTACTTGTTTTATTTTAGAATATTCTCAAATTTATATAATGTGTGGGATTAAAGACATGATAATAAAAACAAGAAAGACAATTTTGTATAGCTTTATTTTTATTTTTTTATTTTTTTAGAAAAGCGTAATCCCTATACAGGCGAGCCTAAAATGTAATTAGGTGAAAAAAAGGCGTACTGATTACGCCCAAAGCATAATGGTTGGCAGGTATGTTTAAGTGGCTATAATAAAACAGTTTAAAATTTATTCATATGACGATAATTTAATTCTTTATGGTAATTCTTGCTGGATGGATTCCTTGTATGCAGCAAGGAGGTAATGAAATAAGTAACATATTATGATAAGTAATACAGATGAGAAAAATATATATATTTTGAAAATAAAATTGGCAAAAAAGAAATGCTTTCAATATGAGTTTTTAGAAGAAGTCACTATTTTCTTAAATTTCATTTTTTTGGTTGCCATGGCAACCATAACAAATCTGTTAATTTTAATGAAAAATATATGTACAGAACATGAATGCATTAAAGTATTATCTGATAACATTTCATACAATTCTGTTTAATATTATTGGTTTGAAAGCAGTAATACTGATGTTGGTAAAAAATCCTTATCAGCTCTCAAAACAATTCAGCATAGGCAGGTCAGGCAGTTACAAACAATTCAGCATGTGGATGCACGTCGTGAGAAGACAGTTCAGCACTACCAGGTTTAAGAAGTCTTTTAGTGACAACCCCATGTCAATACAACCATCCATTTAGAAGTAGTAACAATAACAAGATTTTTAAGATGGCTACCAAAGTGGCCAAATTGTATGTCAGATTGATTCCATTTTCATTTAGGACCAACCAGACATCGTAAGAAATATTTCGGTGAAAACCCCATGTCAATATGACCTTCCATGTAGGAGTAGCAGTAATAGCAAGATTTTCAAGATGGCTGCCATATTGGATGTCAGGTCAGCACCATTGTCATTTAAGACCAACTAGACATTGTAAGAAGTCTTTTTGTGAAAACCCCATATCAACAGGGCCATCCATTCAGGAAGAGTGGCAATAACAAGATTTTAAAGATGGCTACCTTGGAGGCCATATTGGATGTATGCGGAGCAACATTTAATTTAGGACTAATTATGCAGTCTAAGAAGTCATTTAGTTTTAAAAAAACATGTCAATATGACTATCCATTAAAGGAGTAGTGATAACAAGATTTAAAAATGGTTGCAGTAGTGGCTATATTGGATGTTAAAGGGGCACCATTTTCATTTAAGACCAATTAGACCTTGGGATGAATATTTTTGTTAAGTTTTGTGGCAATCCTCCCAGTAGATAAGGAGTAGTGATAACAAACTTGCGGTAATGGACAATGCCATTGCATAGGGTCTTCTGGTCTTTGATCAGTAGAGCTAAAAACTATAGTCCATTATACACAAAACTTTGATACAATTTTGTATACAAAAAGCCTTTTATGAGGAAAGGAAAGTTCACAGCACCAAGAGCTTTGCCGTGTCCTGTTGAAAAAGATATGTTATCAAATAAGTTAACCACCTGTTTCTGAACACATTCCTTGGACTTCTATACTCAACATATTGTTTACATAATGACTGAATGTCACATAATGGTAGCCTATTAAGATGTACTTCATAATCTCATAACTTTTTAGGTACATTAGCTATGATAGGTTTAGGTCTTGTTTTGAACAGCAGTTTCTTTTTAATGATGGCAGTCACATTGTAGCTGGTCCCTCTGTCCACATTTTCATCTTCTGTCTCCATGGGCTCCTTTTCTGATCGCTGCTCAGAGTCCTTCACCAGGACTGCAAATGGTTTTTCCAGTTTGACAACCTTTCCATACAAAATGTGATGACCAATAATCAAAACCGGAACATCCTGAAATTACCAGTACGAAGCATTAAAATGAAATTACCAAGTGATCAATAATGTTACCATTCTAAACTATAAATATAAATATTTAATGTGTTAAGTTTAGTCAAATAGGATGTAGCATGTACAATCAAAGTAAAAGAATCTGAGAATTACTGAAACTTTTAATTCAAGTTATTTTTTTTATCATGTTTCCTACACGTTATTTTAAGTCCGAGTATAGTACAGAATAATTATGCATTGTGACAATAAAATCTTTAACCCTACATTGGCCAGGACCAAACTTGTACACATGTTAGCTTCAGAAACTTGTATCATTCAAAAGATGCAGGCAGCGCAGTGAACAGAACTGATGGTTTTAATATCCTTGAATTCCATTTTCAAAAAAAGGAAATTTTGAATATTTGTGTGTGACATCATATTGGAACTGAGAAAAGAGTGAAGTGCTTAGAGCACAGATTGGAGGAATGTCTCTCGATATTCATTTGACTGAAGCACTGTTATGATTGAGATTCCAGGGGGTGTACAATTTATTTTTGCTGCCAATTGTCCAGGGCAAGTGACTTTGGAAAAGTTGCTTGTCCTGCCCATTTTTGTTACTTGTCCCATTTTTCATTGAACTTCTTTTTCCAGTGTCTAATTTCTTAGCTAGAATCATAAAAGTGCCGGATATGTAATTATATGTACAGGATATGTAAGTACATGTATATGTAATTATATGTACAGGATATATAATTATATGGGTATGATAGTATTATACCGGTTCTCTTAATTATTAGGTACTAGATTATGGACTGTGAAGTAATGTATGATGTCTGTTTTTATGTATGATGTATTGTCATATATTAATGCATTTTCTGGTTTTAAAATGATCATATGTTCATGTTGATACATATATTTTAGTTGCATTATTTGTCACAATAAAAGCTAATTTTTATTATTCACATTATCTAACATAAATTTGTAAAAAAAAACTTTCTTTATTTAACGCTGTATACCAGTCCCCAACCCCACCCCCATTTCTTATGGACTTGCAATTCTTTGGAAAAATTTGTCACAAAAAAAGCTAATTTTGATTATTTAGATTAACTAACATAAAATTAAAAAAAAACTTCTTATATTTAATGCTTTATACCAGTCCCCCACCCCACCCCCAACAAAATGGAGCAGGGAACTTGAACTTTTAAATGACACTTAACATTACCTCAATGTACAGGTGTTATAATTATTCCTTTTAAAACATCGTTTAATCTACTTCTTAAAATCTTTAATTTTTTTTTACAAATGCCAACTTGTTAAGTAATGGTTTACATTTCTTATGGACTTTGGAAACATATAATGCTCAGAAACAAGAATGGTTAATATGCAGATACATACAAAATATGCAAAAAATGAAATACAATTAGATGACTTGTTCGGATTTAGTCTCCTACTACTATGAGTGAACTAAATGATTACCATTCCAGTGTACCATCTGTAGTATAGAAACAATCTTAGCACAGATACACCAGGGATGATCTCAACGAGAAAAGTTTGGGGTTCCCATCCCTAGAATGGGAATTTTATCATGAAAATAATACTTTTGGGAATGTTGTAACATATAGGTTTCTGGTGTTTCTAACTTCCATCCTTCACCACTCTTGTAATTTTTTTTGCAATTTTTTTCATACGTTCCTTTATAGCAAATTAAAAAATTAATATTATAAGGTTTTGTGTCTAGTGTAAACCAAAATTAGTTATATAATTTTGTTCTTGTTTTGTGGAGAAGTTGCCCTTTTTGTAGTAGAAGTAGTAGAAGTTGTTGTTGTTGTGTTATTTGAATTAAAAAACAGCTTTTTCAGAACAAGTCATTAATATGAGATTGAGGATCTGCAGTCAACAAATGTATCTGTTTATTCATCAAACATGATATAAATTGAGGCTACATTATAATAATTCTGTGTTACTTACAGGCATTATTAGAACAAAAGTGCTATATATTCATATGGTACCATTACTGTTTATACTCGCTTATAAGTCACGTCCAACTATAAAATGCACAGACCCAGATCTGCCAGTGCATAATGCGCTGGCAGAGCTGGGTCTATGCAGTTTGTTAGGAGCAATCAGTAGAACAAACACAACACAGACCCTGATCTGCTGGTGCATTTTGTGATGGCTGATCAGGGTCTATGTTGTTTGCAGTCTGACTCGATATGTGGTACTTAGTTTCACGTGAAATTAAAGTTCTGTTCTTGTCTAAAGAATAGGAATCTTTTGCATTTACCTAGCAGTCAACAAACTAGAATATATTCAACATTATTAAAAACTAGAATCCCTATTCAATAAAATAGCAAAAAATGGAATGTCATACATGTGACAGAACAGAGAAGTCAGCTTAGGACAAATCGGGAGATTTGCAAAATTTAGTTCGGAGTTTTGACTTCAAAAGAGGGAGGATTTTCAATGAGAATGGCATATTAGATTTTTGGCATTTTTACATTGGGAGATAACACACACTTAGACATCTTGACAAACTTTAAACACCAAAGCCAAAACAACTCTGTTTTATGCTGACTGAGCTCTTGAGTAATCCAACCATAATCAACTTATCTCTTTAATCCTTTCTGAATTAATTCTGATCACACATAGTATAATCCATGTCGACAAACTTCAAACACTGAAGCCAACTGACCCTGCCAACAGAATCAAAGGGATGTTAATTGTTTTATGCTGCTTGAAATTAGCACATAAATCGTCTTGCCTGCTTTAATCCTTTCGGAATTAATTTTGATCACTCATAGTATAATCCTTGTTGACAAACTTCAAACACCGAAGCCAACTGACCCTGCCAACAGAATCAAAGGGATGTTAATTGTTTTATGCTGCTTGAAATTAGGAAATAAATCGTCTTGCCCTGCTTAAGCCAGATTACAGTCACATGATCACAGGCAGTATTACTGTAAACATACTACATTGGAAGCAATGTGTGAAAAAAAAGGAAAAAATAAAAAATTTCAATAATAATTTTGCATTCACTGGAAATTTCACTGAGTGACAGCAGGGTCGGGAGACACACCTCTTCACGGGAGGAAAACCATCCCGTCCAGGGGGTCCACATGTATGGAGTCTCATAAAAAACATCATTCAGTCATCTGTGGGCATCAAAAAAGTCTTTTAGCAGTTCACTCTAGACCATGTGACTCCATGCATACCTTGGCTAATTAATCTCAAGCCCTGTATTCAATGTAAGCAATTCAGAGCACAAAATGTCAGTATCAGTCATTACCAGTATGTATTGTCAACTATCCAAACAGCTAGTCAATCAATACCAGTATGTACTGTCAACTATCCAAACAGCTAGTCAATCAATACCAGTATGTATTGTCAACTATCCAAACAGCTAGTCAATCAATACCAGTATGTACTGTCAACTATCCAAACAGCTAGTCAATCAATACCAGTATGTACTGTCAACTATCCAAACAGTTAGTCAATCAATACCAGTATGTACTGTCAACTATCCAAACAGCTAGTCAATCAATACCAGTATGTACTGTCAACTATCCAAACAGCTAGTCAAAAAAATGAATTAAGGAAGGAATACATATCCATCACTAAGAAAATGGAAGAGCTGTCTGCTCACTTGCCAGTTCTCCGATGATGCACATACATTGGATAATCTGAATACTTATTATTCCTAAATGCACTTAGCAGCAATGGCAAGCTTTTGTATGATCAAGATTACTTCTGCTTGGGGAAAAGGTAAAATTACAGTTCTGACATAGCAATAAATGTTATGGATATGAATGGAATGAGGGAAAAAGTCTGGTAAGTATTTTTTTCTAACTTCCAACTGGAATATTTCAAAATAAAAATTATGGGGCTGCCAATGGAAATTAGGGCCACCAGGTGGCCCTAATTAATACAGCAGAATCATCCCTGCACACACCACTTGCTCATCACAGCTCACACCCTTTCAGAATATATCTCTATTGTAACCAAGGGTGTAAAAATTTTGAAATTCCATGGTTGTCCATCGGCAACAAGCTTTGGTTGCCCAGCATATTTTTCTGGTTGCCTGGTAAATTACCATGGTTGCCTCCAAGACTGCGATAATCAAAATTATTTAACAACTTTTGTTAAATATATATAGTTAGTCGTAATTGCACACAATTCTCGTAACTCACCATCGGTCCTGCTGTACACCTTCCTTGTGGGATTACTCCAAATGCCAATATAGCATGCAACAACAACTGTGATCAGCCTGCTTTTTTAAACTTGCCATATTTCTTTAGTTAAAGTTAGCAAATAGAAACAATTATCACATGCTCTACAGCACATGCCCATTTCTTCAAAAGATGAATCAAAAAGTGTAACAAAATATCATAGGCATTCAGGGTGGCAGGCCAAAGATGAGAGATACCACTATCATATGTTGGTGTGTTGACAAAAGACAAATGTTCGTAAGCCTTCTTTCTTTAAGGATTAACCCAAGGGGCCGGTGGTATGGACTGTGATCACTTAATCAGATAATGAGTAGCTGACACATGTGGATTTGTGTGGCCTCTTACTGATAGCAATCATCCAAAACTCAATTATGGATTTATATGGAGATAATTTAGGAACCCTGCTATAAGTAACCAGATGGATAAAATGTTTGTCACTGGAAAATATATAAAATTCAATTATTATTTCTAACAGGATCATATTTTAAAAAATAATTTTGGTTGTACCCTGTTCATGTGAGAGGTTTTAGACAGTGTCAAAACTGGTATAATTATACAGGTTTAAACTTTGCTGTGTGAATGTGAAAGATGTGAACTTATCCACTTAGAGATGTATCTCATTTTCATATGTGTATTTGACCCAGTATAATTGTATTGGTCATGCAGTATTCCCAAGTGTGAACATGGAATTGGTGTTGTTGTCTAGGAGACATGCAGAGCTTACCATAAAGAAAATGACAGTGACACAGACAAGAGGTTTGGAGTTTGTGATGGAGGAAACCAAATCACTAATTAAATTATGGAGTAACCCCAACATTCTGGAAGATTTAGAAACTTGCACAAGAGAAAGTTTTAACATGTGAACACAAATTATACTGGCATGACTATATCAATATAATTATACAGATTAAGAGATATCACATATGAACTATATGGATTAGTACACAAGAACCTTGACTGATTCCTACTATTGTTCCCAGTGTGTGTATTGAAGTTCAACCAAGAACGAGGGTAAGGAACCAGATTAAATGTGGCAGCTCGGCTGCACTGCATTGTGACATCATTGTTATACAGTCAAACCTGCTAATAGCAGTCATCCATGGGAAAAGGCCAAACTTAACTGGCCATTGTACATAAGTCAACTCTGAATCCAGATCCAGTTTCAAACTTTGTTCTTAAACAAACACCTTGTACTGAATACCATTATGGGAAATGGGAATAGCGACTGAGACTTGGTGACCACTATATCAATGTGACCATGACTGTATTATGATGTCTGCTCACATGCTACCTTATAACATCACTGAACTTGTGTTCCATCATTGAAGGGGCCCTAGGTGGCCGAGTGGTCAAAGGTGCTTGCCTATACAGATCACTCACAAATCTTACCTCTGTGCTACCTGGGTAAAGATTCTGCACCAAAGACAATACCAGCAAAGATCAGAGTAAATACAATCTAAATTGTCATAAAGTTATCCAAGGGTATGGTTTTCTCCAGGTGGCATTTTACCACCAAATATTTACAGCATTCTAGGAGTGGTATTATCCTACCAAAGGGGAGGTAATCTATTGTGAGTATGATTCATGACTGACTTATTTGTTGCAACATTAATTTCATTCCACACTTATAAATAAAACTATTCTTCCACTCTGAATGCATCTTTCATCGATGTTAAGAGAGAAAATGCTCATCTGGAAGAGGACATTACCAGAAAAAAAGACAGTTTGTTTATCTAACATGAAATTGTGACTTTTTATTTCTAAAAAACTGCATTTTGCACTGGACTAAATTATTGCCATCAGGCACTTGGCTGAGAAATCAACTAGTCCCAAGCATCAGAATATCCTATTTGTACAGTCCTGAATTCAGTACAAATTTGCACATCCTGAGGGACTGAATCAGCTGTTACATGGAACTGGGTGCCACATGATTGTCACTTATTCTTTATACACAATACATCTTCTTCATAAAGAGACTCATTTGTAAATCACTGTGAACCAGTACCTGACATAAGTGAGCACAAAGCCATCTTAAGAGACTTGAACATCTCCTTTCAGCAACAAAAACCAGTAAAGCGCAAGGTCTACATATATATGTCAAGGAAGGCTAACCTGGACATCATTTGGTCTGCAGCATATGCAGATTCTAAAGTATTCAGCATCAAATTCAGTTTATCATGTGACATAAATGACACGTGGTACAACTTTAAACAATGGTGTACATTATGATTACCTATGTCCCTACTAAGAACACATCCCAAAAAATAAACCATTCCTTGACAGGACTTGAAATTTGCATTTTGTTCCCTCACTAACCCACAGGATCACCATAATAATTTTTTTACTGATCCTGCCTAAATTTCACTGATCCTGCGAAAATCATACATACAGAAGTCAGTTCAGTTTCTAATTCAACATTTAGTTATAATTAACATCAACTCAAAACAATAACTGTATTTCACAAATAAGACTCATTGAAAGTTCATATTCATTTTATGTATCTGATTCCTCAAATGATCTATATCTATAAGGCCTAGTCTCTGACCTTCCACTTGATGGCATCTCTTGGGTCTGGTGAGTTATGGAGCATAATGATTAGTGTGATTTCAGGGTCAATTTATGAAAGTTTTTACACCCATAAACAAACCGTGATGAAGTATACAACATCACAATTCAGCCATTCATATGCATTTTTGCAGCATTTCTGGTACTTTCTTACTCTTCTCTTGATTATATTTATGATCCTGCTTTCTTGTCATAATCTAATTTTCTAACATTTCTGACCGTACAATGTACTGAATGTTGATCAACAATGATATAAATATTAAAACACATTATTCTGTATAATATTGGATTATTCGTTGAGTTGACCAATGTGACCTTTTCCGATTGGCTAATACTAGCCTGATACCCTATATAATTTGTTATCATCTGTATTTGAGTCAAGTGTTTATGGCCAGTACACCAGGCTAGTTCCATATGCACGAAGACTGTTTTGACAATAATGACCCTAATTTACTTGATGCATGGAATAACACCTATCCATTTCCACAGAGGGATTTATTGTACCGTGTAAGGATGTTGGTAGGTATTCAATTAACACAATAAACAATTAACCATGAAAGGGAATGGTGTCTCATGTTTTATTGGATACATCCAACACAAGACCACTAACTTATTAACTGTTATGATAGCAACTGGTGGAAATTTTCACAGCTCTAATAGATTAGTGAGGGCTGGAGTTTTAGTATGCTGGAAAAATCACTGACCTCAGGTTAGCAGATTAGCTTTAATTTTGAGCCCTGCATTGATCATTTGAGATATACACTGACAGAGTAGAAGTAAATAAAAGTTTTCTAAAATGTGCCCACTGTACCAGATCAAAAGTGGCCTGGAATCACTACAAATCTCTGAAGCACAAGATGCAAGAAGAATGCTGGTGGACGCATACAAATATGTAAACAGCATCATCTGCAGTGAAGACTCCAGATATGAAAAGTTTTTGAACTTTATCAAATACAAAAAGAATGACTGATTCAGAGTCTCACCTTTGAAGAGTGATAGTCTTAGCCCCCACCCCACCCCTGAAAAATATGTGTGGTTTTGGTAACTCGACCTACACTATTTGAATGACCCACACCCTATAACTTTTTATCATGTACCCAAAGAGAAAAAACTGGTACCAACCATGCCATTTTCTACCTCTGAACCAGTGACTTTAGGCTGGAAACTGTGACATGAACTAACATGAGCTGCATACAAAAATAAAAGAAGTTAGTACTGACCTTCCTACCCTAGTTTCAATGAGCTATATAAAAAAAATATAAAAGAAAGTTAGTACTGATCTTCCTACCCTAGTTTTATACACACATTTACCAGAACCACACATGTAGAGGTGGGGTTGGGCCATTAGCTTCTCAAGAATATAAATACTAGCAAAACCACTGGTCCAGACACTATTCCTGGCAAATTAATGTGTGAAATGGCAACCCAGCTCACCCCTCCAAGCATCCATCAACCACGGCAATGTACTAAGAGACTGAAAAAAGGCACAGGTTGCCCTGGTATTTAATAAAGGTGACAGAGGAAATCTATCCAACTACTGTCCCATTGCACTGACCTCAATATGCTGCAAAGCTACTGAAAATATAATCCACAGCTCCATTATCACACATCTTGAAATGAAAACATCCTATCTGACCAACAACATGACTTCCACAAATTATGATCAATGGAAACTCAGCTCATCCTTTTTATTCCAGACCTAGTCACAGGACTCAATTCTGGTGATCAAATGGATGCCATTCTCTTAGATTTCTCCAAAGCCTTTAACAAGGTCCCATACAAATGGCTTTAATAAGGTCCCACACAAATGGCTTTAATAAGGTCCCACACAAATGGCTTTAATAAGGTCCCACACCAATGGCTTTAACAAGGTCCCACACAAATGGCTTTAATAAGGCCCCACACAAATGGCTTTAACAAGGTCTCACACAAATGGCTTGAACAAGGTCCCACACAAATGGCTCCTACTAATACTTCACCATCATACAGTGAGGAACAATATCTTATCCTAGATCGTGGACTTTCTGTCATGCAGAACACAAGAAGTACCGTCTATACTCATGTATAAGCTAGGTCCAAATGCAAACAACATAGACCCTGATCTGCCATTGCACAATGTGACGGCAGATCAGGGTCTATATTGTTTGTTCTACTGATTAGTCCTTACAAGCTGCACCGACCCAGATCTGTCGGAGCAATATGTGATGGCAGATCTGGGTCTATGCAGTTTGCAGTTGGTATCGGATTATACACGAGTATATACGGTAGTACCTGATGGCAAGACATCAACATACTGTGATGTTACATCAGGTGTTCCCCAAAGTACTGTACTTGTACTCTTACTTTTCTTGGTGTACATCAATGACTTGCCAACTTGTGTCCAATCTCAGGCATGACTTTTTGCTGACAAATATCTCTTATACCATAAAATTAAATCAACTGAAGATTGTATGTCTGTCCAAAAGTATCTTGTCAACTTCCAACTTTGGGAAAGCACAAGGCAGATGAATTTCAATACAGTCAAGTGCAAGGTACTTTCTATCACAAACCACAGGAATCGCTTGAAGTACAACTCTAAGTAGAGCTAATAAAACCAAGTATCTGAGAGTCACCATCAATAAAACCTTCCTGGAATTCACATGTAGATATCATCACCGAAAACGCTAATTCCACCCTTGCCTTCCTGAATCAAAACAACAGTATGTGTCCACCAGAGGCCAAAGCTCAACCTCACAAGACCTTTATTCATCCAATTTTGGAATATGCCTTAACAGTCTGGAACCCTTATACACAGCACAACACTAAGGCTATAGAGAGAGAAGAGCAGCTGGGTTCATCACCAACAACTTCCACAAAACCAGCAGAGATTGACATGGGAAGAGCTGTACACCTGGAATATGCCTCAATAGTCTGGGTTCGTCACCCATGACTTCAACAAAACCAACAGAGATCAACATGGGAAGAGCTGCACACCTGTGAGGTCAGATGCAAAGCTGTAATGCTCCACTGCAGAGTCTACCAGCTAACTGATATATCTGCCAGCCAGTACTTGGAACCTCCTGGATCAGGGGTGGACAAATCTCAAATATCTGTGCTAGTCCGATGGGCTACCAAAAGGGAAACTCTGGTACCCCACATTTTTCAATGGATAAACATTTCCATTTAATGCATCATAAAAAACATGTAGATGGATAAAACTGTAAGGTGGTGAAAGGTTTAGAAAAACAAACAGACAAAGACTCCAAGTATATAAAATAGTTCATGCAATTATGTTTTTTTAATTATTTTTTTTTTTTTTACATTCAGCACTCAAATATCTGTAATTTAAACTTGACAAACAATTAAGTGAAACATTTTATGCCCTATGGCTACAAAAAAGTACACATGCTTGAAACATTAGAAATCCGTTTTTAGTTTTTGTGAAATAAATAATAGAATAAAATAAACCGATTGGTTTGAAACATGAAGGAGATTAAAATGTTTGGGGCCCCTGGTTATAATTGGGTTAGAAATCATAAATTAATTAATGAAATTACTAAGTTTTGAGCATTTTTTTTATATCCTTCAAGTTTTTTATTTTTAAAATCAGAAAGGGGGGTACAAATTGCCTGGGAAGGGGGAGGGGAGTTGCCTAATGATATTAAAAAAAAACAAAAAACCCCACACCAGATGTAGCCAGTAATCCAGCATTCTTTAGTACCTTACAGTTAAGTAGTCCAAAAACAAAATTTGGCAGTCCTGGGCACGTGGACTACTGATTTGTCCACCTCTGGATGAGACACAAGAAGACACAACATAAAATTCTTCCAATGACATGCAGAATTCAAGCATACCAGTAATCCTTTTCTCTAGTGCAGTTAGATTATGGAATATGCTGCCCCAGTCACTTGTGAAAATCGATTCCTTAGAGGTATTCTGTCAAGGCATCACCAACACTGTCCCTAGATATAGATACCATCCTCTTTTAATTTGATAAAATCAGCCTTTTATACTGTATAAAATGATCGGCCCATGCATCACACATGTTGCAACTTTAACACATTCAGATTATACTCATTTATGAGGGAGGCACTCATTAAAGTTGATCAATGTAGATGATGATTCCAGGGATTTCCATTGACCCAAGGGTCCAGGTCTCTGACACAGCAATCAGCTGCCTGTATGCACATGTTTCGACCCCCTCTGTCCCTGGAATGCAGCATATTTTCATAGGGTTTCATGTGCTTTTTTCTGAATATCTAACAAAAATATACCACATACAAGTCTTTGTTCACATTTGACACCTTTTCAAGCAAGAATCAGTCAATTGGCCCCAGTTAGGACATGTACAGATGTCAAAACAGGTGTCTAATAAGATCTTAATCTCATTACACAATTTCTCAGCAGTGCAATGCCTAATTGCATGGCAGGGGATTATCATGACTGTTGGAAGCTATGTGGCTTCCTACAGATCAAACAAAAGATTTGAAGTCTTTGTTTTTACATCTATCTTTATTTGATTCTTTGTTGTCTATTTGGTTGAATGAGTTGTTCAATGAGTTTTGTTTCAATCGAAAAAATTAAACTTATTGGCATTAGGCCTCAGCGAACTGGGTGCTATTAATCAACCAATCATCATCAATTAAGTTCACTTAGACAATGGTATATTCCTGATTATTTAGACAAGCATTACTTCAAATTATCTTTTGAGTATCGAAAGTGGTCATGAATCAGCCGTCTTTTCAAGCAACTAGCTTGCCTGAGATGTGAGAGAAGTCTCGGATGCAACTTCAGACCGAGGCTAAAAAGGTAAAGGACGGTTATAGGTCAAAGAAAAGACAATGGCAGTCCGATTGGGTAGAGAAATTCCGTTGGCTAAGAAAGAAAGAGAATGATGTCAGAGATATAAGTGCTGTTTGTACCTGGTGTGCAGAGTACGGAATTTATTTATATCATGGTTTTCACATTTACAACACTAAAATGAAAACCAGTCTGTCTGTGTGTCTGCCCTTCCCCATTTGTTTTTCTTCGCTGCACAGTATACATACACATTTAATCAAAATATCAATATTTTGCAACAAAACGGTTCTGTTCACAAATATCACTGCATCGGCATCAGCTGCTTCACAAAATGTTTACAATACGATCATATTTATTTTTTACTCTGTGCACTAATTTTTGAATGAGCATATTCTGAAGTAAACATTAAGGTAAGAAACATTTAATATTTGCAGCTTCCAAACTTTCTGTCGAGAAATAAGAATAAGTAATGATTGTGAGGTAACTGATTCCAAGCAGCAACCTGTGCAAGCCCTCTAAGGGTGAAGATTGGCCATATCTCTCAGCAACCAATACTTAACATTTCCAGATACGTTACCTTCTTAGTGAAGTGTAGATCTCCAATAAAACGTCCATTCAGTGCAACTGGGTGTCGAGTCTCCAGACTGCCTTGCAGTTCTATCATAGCCCACTCTGGGGGTGCATTATCTTCACTGTAAAATATAATAAAATATGGCTGCCACTAGTATAATGGCTAAATAATAGCTATAAATTAAAAAATGAGCAAGCATAAAATACTCAGTGTAGTGTACGATGACATGCCCGTGAATAATGAGCTCTCATGAACACGCAGCACCATCTCCACAAAATAAAGAAAAACACCAGAACTTTTAAAGTTTGCTTTCACAAGAGACGAAAACAGTACTGGCACATCAATTCACCAAAAGATGACCATCAGATACCACAAGGTGTATTGGTGTATGCTTTAAATAACTTAGTTTGTGCCAAGATATCTGCAACCGTCTTAACTTCGTTCCTGTCCTTGATTCTTGCACCATGTTTCTTGTGACCTCATGTGATTGTTTTGAGATGTCATCAACTGGATCAGAAGTGACAGCAAATGTTGATTAAGAAATATTAGACGAAATGAGATTTAAGTACGTACTACAATTCAAACCAAAGAAAACATAATGAAAACGTCTAATTTAACTAATGTCTTAGCCTCACATGCTAGTAATTTATACTGATGAACAGATAAACAGCTTAAAGGCAAACTGTCCTGGCAATGGACCTGGCTCAAGTGTATTTGGTGTTGATAGAACATTTAATATTGAACCATGATTTGTTACCACGTTAACCTACAAGAATCAAGGTATCGTACATGGGACACAAGTGAACACCCTCTAATAATAAGCCAGTGTTTTTTCACATTGGGACGGCAAGTTTTTTTTAGTTACTACCATTCTTTTTCGCATTTGCAGCTACGTCTTTTTGAAGGGAACTTAGTTGTTGGTAGTGATGAGGAAAAGCTCTCATAAAGACCCTTTACATTGCAAGGTGCCTTGAGACTCTTATGCACAAAACACCTTAAAGACAACATAAGGCGGCAATTGGCTGAAAAGGTGAGATGCAACGTCAAGGACTGGGAAGAAATTGTCAGTGTTATTTTTGGCCATGAAAGTGTAGTCCAAAGCCCAGATCCATCAATGTTTGACTCCAGAGTTGATGAATTAGACCCTTATTTTCAGAAATATCCCATCTTCGATACACATTTTGAGCACAGGTCATTCAAGTCATTTCCATTTCGATTAGATCATTTTTTATGATTCTTTTAAATTAGGTTCACAATCACAATTTTTTTACATACAAGATAGATGATTTCTTATCTTTTTCATACCCGAACACATCTTATGGTATCTTGTGGTTATATTGTGGTATTTTTCTGTCATCTTGTAGCAACTGGCGCCGCCGCTAAAGGGCACTGGTGATCATGATTAACATTTTCTCAAATTGGCAACCTCATTACACCTGGTACTTTCTCCGCTTTCATATGTAAAAAGCCGATATGATTACATCCGAATGTATTCATGGTTGAAAGGTCAACTCTCCATATTTGGCGTGTATGACATCAGGAATTTTCCACAACATATTTAGCAGAATAAACAACAACAGAATTTTTCTAAACGTAGAAAAACTAATAAAATAAACATATACACTCACCTACGCCTCCTTTTCAAATACTTTGGAGTTCTTTTTACGAGAAAAATGTTAAAATGTGTGCAAATATTTGCATAAAACCCCTGAATTCTTTTTGAAAGGTCACCCATGATAGCAGGAACAGTAACTCTTCCTGGCACATGACAATATAAAAATGTAAACAATGACAACAGTATGACATAAATTGGGTTAAAAAACACACAAAAAACTTCATTTAATGAAAAAGCAGATGTTTATACCAAGGAATCTGATTATACAAACATAATGTCAGTCATTATACTAAATTTATTCAAAAATTTTAGTACAACTTTTGTTGTGTAATGTATTTTCGAGGTTAGACTCGACCTATGCAATAAATATTATTATTGTCAGACCATCTACTCTAAGTAAGATTCTTATCTAGATACACTGGTATTCATATTACAATTTTCTTATTTAGTATACACGAATAAGAGGTAAAAGTGAAACCATTTTGCAGAATTTGGAAGCAAAGAAAACCCAATTCATGTAATTTTTTATGAATATCAATATGAATATTGTCACAATGTAGAAAAGAAAATCAATCTATAGTATTTCTCTATTTAACAAACATAATCATAAATATTTCTTGAGAACCAACTCAGTGCCAGTTCCATCTTTCTCCAATTCCACATTTTAACACTTGCCTCTACTTCATGAACTGTAATATTGCTCAAAATAATGGTCAGAATTATTTTATATTTTTATTTGGTCAAAGATATGAAAACTGACCAAAATATCTTATCATAACTAAATTTTAAAATGGCAATTTACTAAATTGTGTTTTCTGATCAATGTCTATATGTACAAGAACGGTGAAATGTATATGCACTATTGGTTTTAAGAGTAACAATTTTTATAATTTTAAATTGTGTATGACTCAAGAATATGGTATTTCATGCAAAAATGTTATGGTGGCACTTGATAAAAAGGCACAGAAAGGCTTCAGAAGTACCTGGAAAATAGAAAAAGTCAATTTATTCTTAAAGCTGAATGTTCATAAAAACATTTTTATATAACCATATGCAGAAAATATGCACATTTCAGCTTGAAGTAACATGAGGTCAAGAATTTGCAAAAGTGACCAAAGACCAATATTAAAAATGGTGGATGATGCATGTGTTTGAATGCTTCCTGTGAATTTATTTCAAAATATATCATAAAGATGAGTTCATTTTTTTTAAATTCTGCACACTCAAATTATGTAGAAAACATTCCATTTTCATATATTCTATAATGCTGAAAGGTGACTGGATATTTTGGCCCATAATGGAGTTGGCCCATACAAATTTAATTAAACAATCTCCCCATAACATACTCGGCCCATAATTACTTAAGATTGCTAAAAGAACTCTCTTAATTGTAATTCGAATGTATCATTGCACAAAATGTATATAAATAAAATATTTAATTATGGTTAGAATTGAGAGAAGGAATAAGACAGGGCAAAGATATAAAATGTGATACTGAAAAAAATAAACACATAAGAATTAGATATATGTGCTTATCTTTTTTTTTTTTTTAAAAATAATATATAATATCTTTTTAACTCAATTAACATAACGCCCGTGCAAGGACAGAGACGTTTTAAACTTAGATTACTGGAAAGTATTTACTGTTGATAAAAAATTTGCGGTATACTTTTTAATTTTTTTTTTAATCCTTGCCTTTGATCTTGTATGGGTTCGTAACACCTGCTGTTATTGAACAAGAAATATTTAATCGAAACGTGATTTACTGACTAATTAGTTATTCATTAATGATTATGCAAACTTTACGGGTTTCATTAACAGTCACCTGCATTTGTAAAAGTACATTTCAAGTATATAAAAAAAAAAAAAAAATGAATATATATATATATATCTATATATATATATACTGCTCACCAAAATTAAATGATCATATCAACGCACCCATGGGTACTGACCACTGTGTGGAGTGTTCAAGAGTAGTAACTGCAAAGCAGCATGCACTTGCTTGCGATTACTGTAACTCGTGGCAAGATAGAGCTTGTAATACAGGTATGTTACAATCATTTTTTGGTAGTCAAATTTCGTTTACAATGACAGTTACAATATCTTTTGCTCAATGATGGTTATTTTTCGGAACTGAAAATGTAGACAAAAGTATTTTAAAGCTCATCAAAATCATACACAGATGCATTAAACATAAAGAAACGTACAAAGATTAAAAGAAAAATGAAATGACTGTTGAAAAAAAAAAACATTACATCAACATTACTATTATATAAATCGTGGACAGAGTACGTAAAGGGCCGAGTACGTTATTTGCCGATTTGGGTAGGCCTAGTTCGTTATGGGCCGACTCTGCTATGGGCCGAGTTGTCCTGTAATCTGCTGAAAAAATCATCCCCTGTTGCTACATCTTGTGGTATCTGAGGTATAGGTGTCGTTCTTAATACTTTCCATTGTGCTTATCTAGTGGTAATTACCAAAGAATACATAATTTGCTGAGTAATTTAATTTAAAAAATGAGTATCGGATGTAGGCATATTTAGACACGCACACTTTAATGACGATCTGAACCATAGTCAAACTTCCCGCAAAAACAAGCAAAATTTTAAAACCGGAAGTACAACAAAGGTGTACACTAAATAGCGGGCCTGCTAAACACCGCAAAGACAGGGCAAAGACAGGGCAAAGACGGTCAAAGACAGTACAAAGACGGTACAGACACGTTTTAAATTTACAATACTGGAAAATATTTGCTGTTGATACAAAATTTATAAAAAATAAATATATAAGAATTAGATATATTTACTTTGTCTATGTGTTGATCGTTCTTTTTTAAAATATCTTTTTACACTCATTCCATTGTAATGAATTATGTTAAATATAAAATAATGCATTTGTCAAAACAATGGAATCTTCTCATCATTATTTATAAAATATTGTAATTCATTCAAAACAGACGCAGAAAGTTCCTCGTGAGTATATATTTATATGTACATATAGTATTGGCAAAAGAGAAGTGCACAAAAGACGGTGCAGAGACGTTGTGTATCTTACAATACTGGAAAATATTTACTATTGACACAAAATTTATATAAATAAATATACAAGAATTAGAAACGTTTGCTTTGACTATGTGTTGATCGTTCTTTTCTTTAAATAATTCAATATTTTGACATATGGAAGTTGAAGTCTCTTCAACATTAATTGTTACTTCTACTCTCTCTTTCTTATTGACCATGAAAAGTCCTCGTGTAAATTTCTAAAAATATTTAATTACGGTAAGTTTTGAGATAAGGAATCAGGCAAAGACGGACAAAGACACGCGAAGACAGTGCAAAGACGGGCAAAGAAAGTACAAAGACAGTACAGAGACGTTTTAAATTTACAATACTTGGAAATATTTACTGATGCTACCAAATTTATAAAAATAAATATATAAGAATTAGAAATGTTTGCTTTGTCTATGTGTTGATCATCATTTTCTTCAAATAATTAAATATTTTGACATATGGAAGTTGAATTTTCTTCAACTTTAATTGTTACTACTACTCTCTCTTTTTCTTAATGACCATGAAAAATTCTCTTATAAATTTCTAAAAATATTTAATTACGGTAAGTGTTGAGAGAACGAATAAGACATGCAAAGAGCAAAGACCACTCCAGAAGATGGTGTGCCTGGCTCCTACTTCTGTGAGTTGTCCTTCCTCAGGGCTGCGATCTGGATGTTGAATCTAGTCAGTTATCTACCAACTAGAGCTGTTCTTCGTTCCGGTGTTTCTGCTGATGTACTGTCCATTAGTGTGCGTACGTTCCAGGCACCGATGGTGAGTTGCGTCACCTTTGTCTTCTTCTTACGTTTCCGACCGCTAAGGTGGGGATCCCCGTCAGCCATGTGTCGCTAACTACACTAAGGATACACGATGGTTACGGCAACACAATTCTTCAATACAGTCAAAGAGAGAAAGAAAGAAATTATGAAAATAAGAAAATATTTATCCGTAGGAGTTGACTTACTGAAAAATACTTAATTTGTTCTTTCTATCAGTAATATTACTGTGAAAAATAAAATAAAAAAATAAATAAATAAACTTTCGAAAGGAATATCTGAAGAAACCGTAACGTCAAAAGTGCCAGTGAATATTAGTCTGAGATGGAAGTGATGTCATTTCCTGTGATGGCAGCCACCTGTTAGAGAATTAAAAATATGGCAACACTTTGTATTTATTAGTAAATATTTCTGCAGAAATGGCTGATTATGATGATGAAGATGAAATGTGGAGAGGAAACGAAGATGCTGATTTGGGGGAAGGAGTATGTAATGCTTTATTTATTTGAAACGAATTTACTGCCATAAATCATTTTTAGATTTGAAGCTGATAACTTTCGTTATTTGTTGCAGTTTTATTAAAAATTGCAGCATAATTCGTTTAGTTCATAATTTTGTGATTGAAGTCAAAAAGTATTTGGTCAGTATTAGTTATTTGAGCTTCAAAAAATGTTTTTTAATGAGCGCTGACAAGTGCGTTTTCAAGTATTCCACTGGTGGTAGCAGTGACAAGACTATTAATGACATTGGCAAATATTATATATCGTCCAGCGGCCAGTTGTCGTTGATCTCCTTCAATCGTGCGCCATGTTTCCTGCGATATAACGCGCTTTTTTTCGAGATAATGACGTAATCAGCTGTCACCAGCGTTCTTCAGAAGCGAAAGAATATAATTTTATAGTAAAATCATACAAAATGCGATTCAAAAAGGTAATTTCATTTAATTTTAAAAAATGATAATGAAAATCTATGTTTTCACTAATGCCTTTTTTTTGTCCGACTTTTTGACCTTGAATCTTCTATTATATGCTACAGACAGAGCCGCCAATCACATGTTGGCTTTGTTTACATATTTTGAACAGGATGATCCACTTTGGCAATTTCTACAACTGGTAAGCCAATGTAAATATTTGGTTTTAATCATGTGGAGTTCTTATACAATGTAAGAAAATTTTACACTCGAAATGTGTATTCACTACAGACTTTTTCGTTTCAGTATTATTTCATAATAAACATATATTCTACATCAAAAGGCATTGAATCTATTATAATAAAATGTGTATCCATTCACCAGTGTCTATTTTTAAATTTCTCTCTTCCTCTGTCTCTCTGTATGTCTGTCTGTCTCTCTCTGTCTATTGAGTCATGTATCTATATGGTAAAGAACAAGCAAGCAGTAATGTAAGTGCCCAAACTGCATATACCGTATTTCATGTATTTTTTCATACACGAAAAAATAATTATTTTTTTCAGAGTACGAAAAATTATATGTACAATTTTTTTTATTATTTTGGAGTACTGACCGTGTACGAAAAATAAAGGGTTCGGACCTAAACAAGATCTAACGTTATGTGACACACAATGCTGGGCAACCTAACATCACTAACGCAAAAATAAACATACATTGCTTTGTCTAATTTTGTTCTCAACCTAAATAGTTTTTATTTTAAAAAAATACCCCAAAAGACTTTTGTTGTTATCAATGAATATGTGTAAGTGTATGTGTGAGAGAGAGAGAGAGAGAGAACAACGTGTCGGTGTGTACTAGATATTGTCTTCTTACAGCAACAGTAACCTCATTATGAAATCAATAAAAAATAAAATAACTCGAACCTTTTTCGTTTCTAGTGAATGCGTGTACGAGAGAGAGATGAAAAAGTGTTCTGTCTGTGTGTAAGATCACAGGCAGAGCTGCATTTTAATTTTAGTTGTTGGAGAGAGAGGGTTTGCAATGTGATTTTAATCTTTATTGTTCAGTTACCTGTCGATTGTGTTCTTCCTCATTTATACACGTACAAGGGCACTATTATATTCCATTGGCAATTAAAACCTGAATAAATAAATCGTTCTTGTTGTAATTAGGATGTTCTTTGTCACAAAAACCAAGTGGCTATCCAGAGGTATTACAAGCTAATTAAATATGCCTAGACCTTTAGCTTGGTCATTTCCAGTAAATACCGGATTGAAGACCAGATTCGCATTGACAGTTCAAATTAGTGAGGCTCTCAGTAGGGAAATGAGGCTACCCATAGGGTATTGAAAAGGTTTCCGACAAAGCCATTGTCTCAACAACAGTATTGATGAATCAGTTGGAAAATGACAATAATAACAGCTGTTGGTTGAAAAATGTGATTTTTGCCATTCAAAATAAATACGAATGGCAAATGCATTTAGTAGCCAATTTAATATATATATATAGAGAGAGAGACAGACAGACAGACAGAAAGACAGACAGACAAAAGAAACGAAAACACGTGTACGTGGAAATATATATTATAAACACAAAATGTTATTATTTACAAACGTATAATCTGCGATCCAACCATAAGCGAAAAAACAAAAAATGCAATAAAATTATGTAATGAAAAATTCAGAATGTTCAAGAGTTCTATAAATCTCCCAGCTCAAAGCCCTCAAACCATTCATCATCTTCGTCGCTAGAGAGATTTTCCAGTGGAGCTGCATTGTCACTCCTTATACAGTGGTCCTCCCTGCCATTAACTGCATTTGAAAGTCCAGTTACTTTAAAACTGCTAATTATCATGTCCTTTTTCTTCTTTAACTCCTCATTGGCTTCAAAAATCCAATCAATCATCTGCTGCTTTGAAGGGGCTGGAATTTTTTCAGTCGTCTCTTAACCAGCCTCCCTGGTTGCAATACTTTTGGAAGTTTGGTCCTTCATATAGCTTGACCATTTTTTCCGCAGCAGTCCCTTGAACGGTTTATTTAAATAGACGTCCAGTGGCTGCAGTTTACTTGTGCATCCACCGGGAATTACCGCCATTGTTGTTCTTGATTTTTTCATGGATTTTTTAACTCCATCAGTCAAATGACCACAGAATGAATCCAACACTAGGAGAGAAGGTACGCGCTTCATGTGTGGTTTCCAGACTTCGTCAATATACTCCAGCATGAGGTGTTCGTCCATCCAGGCTTTTTGTTGAACCTTCACTACCACTCCCTTGGGGATCTTAAGATTTTTTAATTCTCTTTTTCCCCGAAAGATTATCATTGGTGGTAACAAGTCACCAGATGCCAGGCATGTCAAGACGCAAGTTAAATGGCGCTTGTCACTGCCAGTACCTCTAACACGCACCTCTTTCGTTCCGACTCTATCAATTATCTTCCCGGGTACCAAGTCGAAATACACGGGTGTTTCATCCATATTTCCAATTAAATGGTCCTCAAATTCCTCCTCCTCCCGCATCCTTCTCATATGTTTCGTAAAAGAGTCTATTTTTTCCTCCAGGTCTCACGGTAGTTTTTGAGATATGGAGGTTCTGCATCTCAGCACAAGTCCATTTCGCTTGAAAAAGCTATTGACCCATCCTCTCGAGCCCTGAAACTTTGGGTTTTCCTCCTGAATAACAGTAGCCGCATAATTTTGTAACATTTCAATTGTTACAGGCACGTGATGGTCCTGCATACATAGCAACCAGGATAAAATTTCCTGCTCCTTCTCGTACGAATACGTCAAGGGTCGACCGGCACCTGGGATGGATCCTTTTTTTGTCCTTCGAATATTTGTCGAAAATTCCATTTTCATCCAGCTGGACAAAGTACTCGGTGTTAGGTGGTACTTAGCAGCTATGGGCCTAATTCCACATAGTTTCGCCTCCTCAACAATTCTGATTTTATCAGTAATCTCCCATTTCTTGTACTTTCCTCTTACTGGTGACTTGGTAGTACCAGGAAACTGGTTCATGTCTCGCAAATCTTTGCTGTAGTCCAGCTTGTCTACTGCAAGGTCAGGAACAGCATCATTGGGGTCCGTTTCACTAGCAGTTTTTGGTACGCTGGTGTTATCTACTGCACCTATGTTTAATTTGTGCAGTTCAGCATCGTCTTTTTCTATGGCGATTGCCGCAACAGCGAGAACAGACAACTGACAGGCTTCACCGTTGTCTCTTCTAGGCCGCCCCGGTCCAATCTTCTGCTTTTTTTCGGTGGTTCAGCGCATTTAGGTGTCGGTGGAACAAAGGTCTTTCCCTTTGACAGGGGTTTGAAAAAATTTAATAATGAAGACATCTCCAAGCAAGAACAGTACAAGCACTTAAAATATATTATATAAGAATCAAATTCGCTGAGTCAATGACTTTCACATTTATGATTTAAAATGACTAGGTTTTTATAGTTTTTATTGCATTGCTATAATGAAACAATGAGACTAATTGCCCATTGGCATGTACTGACACGCTTTAGCATGTACTGAGATATTATTTTTATTGGATAACAAAACATCAAATGGCTTCTGAACTCGTTTCAAAATGCGCGTGGTGCTTTGTTACAGTGACCGACTTAATAAAGAACACTCATTAACAATGTTGTTTAAGGATTATGTACTGTAAAGGCCATTGTCCAGTTGTTAATGAACAGCAGCAGATATTATAATGACAACAACAGATCATACACATCAATCATTATATTTTCTCGCCGATAAAGAAGACAAAGAAAGGCGGTTTGATGAATGAGAATAGATTATCAGTTTACAAAACAATTACTCTTTCCAAATGAGATTATCAAAGGCCTTTGTACACGATTATAAATGGTGATTAATTCTTTATTTCTTGATCTCATGTTTCATTATTGGATGCCTTAATTAAACATTTACGCGAAGTTTGCAACATAAAGCACCTTAATTGTAAATTAGTTTAATCTCTTATTCGTTGTTGTAAAAATAAAAAGGCAATATTTTTGATATATTTTGCAAACGTAAATCTTCACAGCGGATCTTTTTTATGTACGAAAATTTAAAGGCTTTAACGAGAAATATTAAGTACTATGTATGAAAAAATTAGATACATTTAATTATGTATTATTTTTATAGCTATATGGTGTACGAAAAATTAAAGGGTACGAAAAATAACATGAAATACGGGTGAATTAATGGAATTTAAAAAAAAAAAAAAAAATTTAATTTTATTTAATTTCAAAAACACGGACACGCTATAAACTAATAATATCCATACCTTGGTCTAACTGGCACGGTATGGTCATATGCCATGTGACTTTTTAGTGAGTGTCACGAACCATGGACGTCACTTCCATAAATAAGTAAACATACACACGCTCGGAAAAACGGTAATTGTGAACTAATGTACATGAATGCCAACATTTGTTTCATGTTGATTAAATGAAGTAGATATAGTTGAACACTTTTTATGGCTTATTTGAATAGATTATCATAATATTATAACGAACGCGTTAAAATTCACATTAAGTCCACGAAAGATGGTTACTCAAGGCTACCACTGGTAAAGCCTGTTTAAGACGAATGCAATGTTGCAATTTTTATTTTAATAGCTTAAAGCTATGTCAAGTTATTGGAGAATGAACATGCCTACCATCATAGAAACAGTCTGTCAAATATTTCTTATATCCTTGATCCTCCATATTTCGTGCCCATAACGTGAATTTTAACTCTTGCATTATAATATTGTGAGAAACTATTAAAATCACCATAGAATGTGTTCAACTATATCTACTTAGTTTATACATCGTTGAAAAATGTTTATAAACTCTATATTTCCTTTTGTGAGCTACTGTTTTTCTGATCGTGTCAAAATTTGTCAATTTCCAGAAGCTTATCCACAGTTCGTGCCCCTGAAATAAAGGCCATGCAATGTAAGATTGGAATGTGACAGTTAGGCCAAAGTGTGGAAATAGAGCATTTATAATGTCTCTGTATTTTCATTAATTGCATTTGTAATATATTTCATTCCTTTTGTATGCATATTGACTGCAATAAAACACATATCAAAAATGATGCCAAAAGCAAAAATAAAAAAAAAATAGGATGCATTTTTTAATTATTTTATTTTCAAGCTATTTCGATATAATTATCGTATTTAACAAAACACTGAACTTTGAAAAGATTTTTTTTTTCTTCAGACTATGTTACAACAAAGATTTTTTCCCCCTACATTACAATAATCCAATAAAGAATTTCATACTGCATACTCTTCCATTCGATTTATTTTTTCTAATATGATATAACAAGTGCATGTTATAGAAATGAAGTTGTTACATTGCTTTTGCCATCTGAGAAATCTCTGTCATGGATTTCCTACTAATAAAAAGGTAAAGAAAACCAACATGTGAACAGCGGCCCTGTCTTGAACAGCTAACACTCATGCCAGAGCCTCAAACTTGAGGCAAATATGGCATTAGTAAAATTGGCCATTTTCATTGTGTTTTTTCAATTTGAAGTTTAGTACATATTTTAATTTCATTTCATCGAATATTTCTTAATCAGCACTTGCTGTCATTGTCAATGAATGCTAGTGACTCAGTTGATGACATCAGAATCTCAAAACAAGCAATGAGGTCACGACAAACAAGGCGCACGATTCAAGGATGGCCACGAAGTTAGCAGGGTCAACGATAGTACCTATACTTGTCTCATTAATGTTTATATGTATATAAACATAACTTTTCTTAAATACAAATTTCTGGGCAATTCTAACTGTAATCATCCAGCAGCTGGTATGTGTAGATCACATGGTGACTTCCTTTTTCATACGTTATATTAAACCAGCGATGACAAACAGTTCTACTATATTGCCATTGGTACCTGTCATAATGCAAACTTAACTCATTTTCATTGGATATTTTTCCTGTTTTTTAAATGGACAATAAAGTAATTTTGATTTTTAAATACATAGAAACAAGATTATAAAATGATTGCACAAAATTCATTTTGTGATAGTTATATGATTTTTGTTGTAATTTTAACTGAGAAAATTAGGTCAAACTGATTTCATTACAGTCTAAAGGCGGCTATTTTGTACATCACATGATAAGACATTCTGGAAAATACCATCTATTTCGACCAGTAATGAGAGGAATATTGTTGAAAGGCAGGTAATCCACACTGAATCTGAAAAGGGGTTTAGAGGGGGCAATACTGGATTGCTTTGCACTCAACACCACAACACCGATTTAATGAAGTTCCAATAATTATAAAGATCAAATAATTGTTTGATACCTTCCCATTTAATCCCTATCACATTTATGGAACTGTAGCTTCCAAAAGTAATGCAATTTTTGATTAGTGTAGAAACATAATTAAAATGGTTTGAAAATATTTCTTTAGATTTTCCTTTATTTGGACCTCTTACTGGAAAGGCTATAACCTCTTATTGAAATTCCTCTCACTTATGTTATACTCGTTGATTATATTTTTTGTAAATTTTTAGCTTCCTGTTGCACTCAGTTCTGCATCATGTATATTTTAAAAAGTACCATAAATGAATAATATTCTAGTAACTCAAAAGCTTGTGGTCTTCATGATATGCATCCAAAAGTATTTAAAGAACTAGCTTCAGAGTTGGCATCAGTGCTTACACACCTCTTTCAACAATCTTTAGACATTCGCAACATCATAAAGGATTGGTCTCTATCAAATATATGCCCACTTTTCAAAAAAAATGAACACGCAATGGCCAGTAATCACTGCCCAGTCTCACTCACCAGTGTTCTTTGTAAAGTGCTTAAGCATATTGTCTGTTCTAACATCATGAAACACGTATATAATTTTTCTATCATATCTGACAAACAACATGCCTTCCGGAAATTACACAGTTGTGTTTCACAACTGTGTTGTGCTGTGATAATTGGGCTAAACTTTTCAGGGCTTTACACAATTTATACAAGTTAGCTTGCCCAGGGCCAGCTGACTGGAAAATTGAACTTGCCCTTGGGAGATTTGAGCTTGCTCCAAAATATGGCAACATAATATCACAACTAAAGTATAAAAAAGGGTAAAATAAAATATGGGATGTTTTAAGGAAATTGCATGATATTTATTTTACAGATAAAGAACTTATTTTTTTTTTTTTATCTTTGTTTGCACCATAAAATCATATGCCATTAATTAAAGTTATCCAAAAAGATCTATGTAAATAGTACAAGAGTAAAGTCAGATATATACATGTATATAGATAGACAAATAAATGGATCAGTAGATAAGGCTTTTGGAAATAGCTAGATTTTTCTGAGAGAGAGAGAGAAAAAGATCTTAAACTGAAAAATTAAACAATCAAGAACAGAACTTTGTTAACTTAATTTTAATGATGTTTTAATATATCATAACATTTTTCTTTGTCTAGTTTTCCTTTTAAGTTCTCATGCAGATTTAAGTATCCATCCATTAAGAAAACTAGTAAAACTGAGTCCTGCACAGAAATATGCCAAAATCAATGAATTCACTCTTTGTTCTTTCTGCAAAGTGTTGTGTCCACTCACACGTCTGCTTCTGCTTCCACATGTCACCTTGAAATCGGCAGCATGCATCAAGTCAGTTTTTGACAAGCTGATTTTTGAGAATGATTTTAGAACACTTATTTTTATCTATTTAATTTTTTGTCAGATAGGATGTATGTATCAGTCTCCTGTAATGATCACATAAACAATAGATGATAAAATATTACTTGCGTGTGCTAAATATTCAGTACATTATTTGCACTTTTACCAAAATCCAGGTGGCTAATTGTTACAAATTAGTGCCTTTTTTTCCAATTTCGCCTGTCAGAGAAATTTCACAAGTTATATTATTAACACTTATCACCCAGTCACCTTGAATTTGACAATATGCATCAAAACACACTGTGACAAACTGATTGTTTAGATTCAGCAGGTTCATGACATTTTGGAGATAACAAACAGCCCTTGGATAAGTTAGTACTTGAAAGTCAGTGAACCCCAGACGAGTACAAATATTACGATTAAAATCTAACTGATAATAATTTTAAGTATAAATATTAATTCCCTATTTATCAAAACTTGTTTTAAATAGTAAATATTCACATTTATCATGTCTACATGAGAAAATATGAAACTGACCTTGACATTGACTACAACATGAAAATCAATTGGAACATCCTCTGCCTCTTCTGTTAAGCTGAGAATAAACCTTGGATGTAAAACACCACCAATGAGAACTAAATTTGGAACTACTGTTGTTCATATGGCACAATATGGTGGCATAAGGAGACAAAGTCGCAATTGGAATGCTGTCTGCCTTTTCTGTCACAACATATGTTCTGCACTCTGCAGGAGATGAATCACCAAACCCATACAATTTATGTGTATTCCCACAGCTGTGTCCAAAAGTTATTTCTAGACTTGATGGAAATGGCAGAGCCATCTTCCAATTTCATGGAAATGACAGACTTTGATAGTATATCATGAAGTAAACAATCAGTAGATGAAAGAAACTGCTTCCAGTTAGGAATAGAAGAATGCTGTACATATAAACAATAAATAAAGGTACTGATATATGTGCAGTGGTGAGATCACAGAGAATAAAACTTGCAGAACTTAAAACATCACAAAATGAACATGACCCCCATCCCCCCTCTCTCTCTAAGCTAAATACCCTGCAAACTTGAGCCTGAGTTGAATTGTGGATTTGGAAAGGTGACCATGTAGATATTTTTCTACTAGACTTTGAAAAAGATGTTGACACTGTTCCCCCGCAAATTATTAAATAGCAAATTATTTCATTATAGAATTGCAGGCAAAACTTTTATGGTTTCGAGAACATTGTGTGGTGGTAAATGGTTCCAAATCTGGTTGGTCCAAAGTAGCTTCTGTAGTATCTCAGGGTACCGTACTTAGACCAGTGCTTTTCCACTTGCATATGAATGACATCATGGTTGAAATTGATTAAAAAATTTGCCTCTTTGCAGATGGTTGTATATACTACAGATCACGCAAAACCCAGCAGAATAACAAGAAACTACAAACGGACATTAATAAACTAGGACAGTGGGTACAAAAATGGGGCATGCAATTCCAATCTTCCAATAAATATATACTGGTTTTGTGGCATTTCTTTCTTGTCATTGACATTATGTTGCATATTTAGGTTTAGTATGGGAATAGTCCTGTGCTCAGACTCAGAATTGGACCTGGAATACCAAGTGTCTCGGATCAGTAGGTTTTTGAACTTCATCTCCCATTCATAGGCAGTGTAATGGAAGGTCACTGTAAAATAATCCTGCTTTTGGAGTGAAGTCCAAAGTCTGCTGTTATGTAAATAGCCACTTGGTCCTTAAGGTCCTGTATAACTTAAGTCCTAACATTAGTATAAACTTGGGGAAGCAGAGTCTCAGTGAAGCAAGTGTCTGATGGAAGTTTATACCTGGGTTCAAATGTGTATAACATAAGCTTAAATGTAGTGGGTGCAAGTCTGTCACTAAATAGTAAAACACTGCTTTATTGAGTTGAGGTTCTCTCTAAAATAAATGCCAGTGTTTGTGACATGTTTAGATTCCACTTGCGATTCCAGTTTTCAGCAGCTGTTTCTTTGAGAGATGAAAATCAATGAAGTGGTGTTTCCTGTATACTGATATTCAAATTTAGTAGTGGCAGATAGTTTTGTCCATTTATATTTTTCCATCAGTTTTTCTAATGCCAAAATGATTAAAAATATAACTTTTTCCTTTCTCAGGAAAATTGTACAATTCTTCTTTGGCCATGATAAACTGACAAATATGGGTGCTAACTGTTTAGAAAAATATACTAAATGTAGTTGAGTATTTCTACCTGTTTGACACTTGACACAACACAATACAATACACAAATTTGATTTGAAAACTCTATTTTGAAAATATCACTGACATATTGGATGCTGTTGCTTGTATATTGCACAGGGTAGTTGTTAGCAAGCAAATGGCTAACAGAAAAATCGGAGGCATTCTGATATTTTGCATCTGACAGGTGACAAACTGACCCCACACTTTTTGGCCAGGAAATTTGATTATGTTCGAGGCATCTTATCTTGTCTTAGTCTTCATTCCCACAATGCACTTCCTCCACCCCATCTGGTCGTTTGCTGTCACAGGAAACCAGTCTGACAGTGACTTGTCCAGGATGACGCTGCACTCAAAGTTTTTGTAGAACAATTTTATCGGCTTGATTATCTTCTTAGAATGCCATAGGATTCCAGAATCTTATACAAGCTGTTAGGGTGTACACTATTGAAGACGTTAGAGAAGTCGATGAAGCTGATACACATTTTAGTGTTCCAATCGATGCTCTGCCTTGTGATGTTGTGCAGAGCAAATATTTGGCATGCACACCCTAGTCCTTTTCTGAATCCAGCCTGTTCTGGGCATAGGAGGTTTTTGATGGCCTGATTGATTCATAGAAGTAAGATCTTGAAGAAGACTTTACTGGGCATTGAGAGTAGAGTGATGCCATGCCTCACAATTCCTGAGATCTCCTTTCTTTGGAATTCTGATGATGAGTCCTTTGGTCCAGTCTTTAGGGATTTTTTTCTTCATTCCATATATAGGTAAAGAGATCTGAGAGGGCTTTCACTGCTATTGTTGTGTCTGCCTTTAGCATCTTTGAGTACATGGTGTCTGGTTCTGGAGATTGTCCGTTATTCAGGGACTTGATGGTGTCTTTTTATCTCGGTCTCTGTGGGTGTACTTGTATTGATGTCTAGCAAGACTGTTGATCATCTGGGGTTTCTGGTTTATGTCTGTTCAGCACCTCCTGGAAGTCTTGTATCCATTT
Source organism: Margaritifera margaritifera (assembly GCA_029931535.1). Lineage (NCBI taxonomy): Eukaryota > Metazoa > Mollusca > Bivalvia > Unionida > Margaritiferidae > Margaritifera > Margaritifera margaritifera. The sequence goes on from JAQPZY010001165.1 coordinate 896,230, forward strand.
CTCAGCCTGTTGCCTCTCTCTTGTAATAAGCTTGCCATTCCTGTCTTTGATGTGTATGCCTCTGTTGAACTTGGATCTGCACAGCTCACTGGTGATCTTATCTCATTGTATGCTGTCGATATAGGCTCTTTTGCCTCTTATGGCACTTCTTTTTACTTCTTTGCCTTTCAGTCTGTAGGCTGTCTGAAGCTGTTCCAGAATTCTTGTAGACATGGACAGTAGTCTTCCATTTGGGATTCTTCTGTCGCAGATTTTCTTCCAGGTCTGAGGTGTTAGCCACTTCTTGACATTCTTTTGCTTGAAGGCCAGTACCTCTTTGCTTGTTTTAACATATTTGTCTCAGAGATTGAATTGCATTTTTGAATCAGCACAATTAGTTTCCATCAGGTTAGCTAGTGCACTGAATCTGTTCTGGAGTTCTGTGATGAACATTGCATTCACCTCTGGGATGCAGAGCTTGTTGGCAACCTTTTGACTGTTCTTCACCCAGGCAGTTCGTCCTCAGCTTCAGCTTAATCTTGGAGACAAGCAAGTAGTGGTCAGGGTTGACATAGGCTCTTCTAAAGGCACATACATCTGTCAGTGAACTCCTCCTTTTGCTGTTGATCAGGATGTGATCAGACTGATTTGTGTCTCTACCATTAGGTGATGTCCAAGTCTATTTGTGCATGTCTTAGTGAGGGGAACGTGGTACCTCCCACAACTAGGTCATTGCTTACACACAGATCAAGTAGGCATTCACTGTTTTTGTTGGTGACACCACATCCCTGTCTGCCCATAATGCTTTCTCTTGCTGCATCAACTGAGCCACTTTGGAGTTCATATCACCAATAACAAAGAGCAAATTATGCCTAGGGACTTTGGATATGACAACTACAGCTATTCCCAGAAGGCAATCGTTTCTTCCTCACTTGCCAGATTGGTTGGGGCATAACACTGCATGAGAGTCAGCTTGCAGTACTTGGAGTTGAAATGGGCTCTGATGAGTCTCTCGCTAAGAGGTTCCTATTATAGAAGAGTTCGAGTCCTGCTAGGTTTGATACCTGAATAAAGAATGATCATGACATCAGTTATGTGTCCTGTACCAGTCACTTATCTCAAGTACATCCAGGTTGTAGCGTTGCATGGTCTCAATGACTTGAGCTGTCATAGATGTTTCATACATGATGTGTTTGTTCTACATTCCCACTTTCAAAAGATGTTGGTCTCAATCTCACTTTTTACTTCTGTAGGGGGCTTTCATCAGGGGTATTCATATCTTCAGTTTCCTCATGAAAAGCTTCCAGTTTCCTCATGAAAAGCTTCCAAGTCACAAGTTGGGATTTCAGATGCTTTTGTGGTTTCTCTAGTGTCAAAACTTCTTAAGTGGCTGGGTTGCTAGTCCAGCACACAATCCTCCTCCTTTGACCAGGCTTGAGACCGGCTGGCAGCAACCAAAGTGTTAACCAAGTGGAGTTATGTTTGAGGGATAAAGATGTTTTATAAAGGTTTGTTCTTAGATAAACAAAATACTTTTGTTTTATTGGTTTGAAAGGGAAAAAACAGTTTCAACTTGAGTTTTGAACATTTCAACTCAGAACTTGCCCATCAGGCAAGAAATAAAGTTGAGTAGCCATTGGGACACTAGCCATTGGACAATTGAAATTATGAAAACTGCTAGTCTGAGATGAAATTTACTAGCCTCAAGCTAGTGGACTACCACTAATTTCAAGCCCTGTGATGTCTAGTTTGTCCTAAATGAAATTGGTGCCTATCTGATATCCAGTGTGGCTGCATAACAGTCATGTTGTAAATCTCATTAATGGAAAGACATATCAACATGGGCTTTTCACCAGAAGACTTCTTATTGTGTTGAGTTGGTCCTAGATGAAAATGATGCCAATCCAAAATCAAATATGACCAACACGATGGCCATCTTACAAATTTTGTTACAGCTGCTTCTCCTGAATGTAGGGTCGTATCAACATGATTTTTCACCAAAAGACATTGTATGATATATAGTTGGTGCCAAATGAAAAAATGAATGCCAGCATGGTTATCTTGAAAATCTTGTAATCACTACTTATTCTGAATGGTTGGTCATATAAAATGGTGTTTTCACCAAAAGACTTATTATGATGTCTTTGTTGGTCCTAAATTAAAATGGTGCTTGAAAAATTGCTCAAGAATATGAGATGGTTTCAACATTTAAAAAGAAGAAACAATCCTAAGTTAGATTCCTGTGAATTCTTTTCAGCCAGTAGAGCATCAGTCTTTTAATGGGACTTGTGTCATGGATTCTGTGGTTGCAAAAAAAAAAAAAAAAATTTAAAGACCCAATGAACAATAATCTTTCTGTTGAAATGATTGTACCTGTGCTCAAACTATAAGTACTGATGAAAATTTCATTTGTCTCAAAACCATGGAAATGGACATCCATGAAAATAAATAAAGTCATATTATCCATATTTGAAGTTTTTACCTTTCACTATGCTCAAAATACTGTATAAACTTAAGAAATTACAGGTAACCATATACTTAATAGGAGAAGTTGTACAAAGTTTTAATCATTGTCTGAAACATTTTCCTGTGCTAGAGATATTTTTAGCTCACCTCTTTGTATATATACTGTTACAACTAGGTTCATGAAACCTGTCGAGAGGATGCATCTTGATGAGTATTACACACTCATCACAAATGTAGATCACTGTGACCTATATTTCAAGCTTCACAGACTTTTGTTAAATGTTGTTTTAAGTATATTTCTCAAGCTTTGTTCATGTTAGATTCATCAAACAGACAATTTTATGCATCTCTATTAGCACAATATTCTTACCACAAAAGAATGTCAGTGTGACCTACATTTCACATTTTACTGCCTTAGTTACATTTTTGCTTTTAGTTCATGATCAAATATGTTTTAGCACCCATTATATTTATTGTTATACCTTTAGTCATGAGACTTGATGAGGGTATACATCTTGATGACTACTACACCCACATCACAAAAGTAGGTCACTGTGACCATATATTTCATGCTTCAGTGACTTTGGTTAAATGTTATGTTTTAGGTTTAGTTCTTCAAGTTCTGTTCATGCTAGAATCATCAAACTAGATGATTGTATGCATTTCTATTAGTACCACACCCATACCTCAAAAGAATGTCACAGTGACCTACATTTCACATTTTACTGGCTTAGGTTAAGTTTTTGCATTTAGCTCATTACCAAATTGGATTTAGCACCCAGTAGATATATACTGTTATACCTAGATTCATGAAAGTTGGTGAGGAGCTGCATCTTGATGAGTACTACACTGTCATCAGAAGTCTCTGTGACCTATATTTCATGCTCAGTGAATTTTCTTCAAATTTTATGTTAAACGTTAATTTCTTAGGTGCTGTTTATCTTCCAGTCATTAAACTTTATAATTTGATGCATCTCTGTTACTTTACAATGCCCTTAAACCCAAAGGTCACTATGAGCTGCATGTTATGCTTTACTAACATTTGTTAAGTATTTGTGTTCATGATCACATTGATTCATCCATGCTATACCTATATACATCCTACCCTACTCAAAAGGTTCTTTGTGCCCAAAGCAGATGGATTTTTTAAATGTTTTTTGTTGGTTTAAATGGCACTTTTTACACATTATTGGCCATATCATGCCAAGGACATGGGCGCTAAGTGCCTTTCCCAAGGACACTGAGGCAGTTGACCCGGGCTGGCATGGTGGGTATTGAACTCGCAACCCTTGGATTACAAGTCTGACGCTCTACCAACTGAGCTTACGTGGCTCCCTCAAGGCAGATGGAAGTAGGAATAAATATGTTTATTCAATGGTAAACTTTCCATATTAATGACTATAAATTGTATATTGTGATATGTTACCCTCAGTATGTTAATTCTGTATTATATATGTGAATGAGTATAGGAATTAGGAGAGTGGATTGCATGCTGCATGCTTTTCATGTGAGGCCTCACCTGTGGTTAATCAAGGTAAATTATTGATGCATGAACTATGTACTGCTGGCTGTCACTTTAAAGTTACTCAAAGTCTGTGACTTTCCCCCAGTAATATCTGGGTTCTAGGGGTGGACAATAATAATAATTTTTCAAACAGATTTTAAGAACAGTGATTTTAAAAAAATGAATACAAAAATAACATAAATCTGTTTTTTTCTCAACTTACTACCTCTACATTGATATGATAGAAGAGAATGTTCTTTTATTAATTGTTGTATGCGCTTTTATAGTAGGTAGGTAGGTAAGTAGGTTGGTGGGTAGGTATGTAGGTTGGTGGTTTCAAAATGTCAGCACAATAGTGGCCATATAGTGCTAATTAAAAGTTCAAATTTCAAATTTTAAAACTGATTAAAGGTTCAGAATAATGTAAAGATAAAAGATTGCAAAATAGATCTTTAGTTATAAAAGGGGTCAAGATCACTGTAGTCAGAATTTATTTTCTGCATGATAATGTTTACAATGGCTACTGAATACAAGTGAAAGTAGAGGTGAGCTATCTAATTGCTGATTACACTCTGGTTTTTGTTAAGAGTTGTAAAGAATGATTGTGATATCTGAGATAAATTATTGTTCTGAACTATGTGAAATAATGTACATGTAATGGGAGTGGTTAGATATGGACATTCAATACTGAAAAGCTTGTTGTTTCCTTTTTGAAAACTGTCAGAGTGTTGTCCATGTTCATGCATACAAGGGCCAACTATGGATAAAGATCATTCTTAAAAGGTCATATTAATACTAGAATCAATATCTCTGTGTGTGTGTATAACATATGAATCTAGGTCTTAAAAATGTGAAACGGAAAGAAAGTGAAACCAACAATGTAAGTAATATCAACAAGCAATTTATTTCACTATAATACAAAGTGAAATTCAAGATATATTTACAATATTGTGAATCCTAAATGTCCTAATCATAAGTCCAAAAATATAAAATGTTCCAATTGAGTTCCAGTAGTCTTGAATGTCCTGATATATAACAATGATACAATCCAGAATGTCTTTGAATGAGTTCACAGAAGTCCAAAGTAATGTATTAATTCAAAAGTCAATGAGCACTTTAGTAATTCCAGTGAATATCTTACATGAATAATTCCTCTTGAATTATATCTGATTTCAACAGCACAATGTAAAATCTGATCACAAATGGATTCCCATAGACTGATCTAAAACAGGAATGAATTATTTGTTTTCCAAATCCTTATTTATACACATTTTTCTATTGACCTATATCACCAGGATGTGAAGGGGGCCCCGGGTGGCTGAGTGGTCTAAGGTGCTCGCCTTTACCGATCACTGCCATCTCACCTCTGTCCGCGTGGGTTCGAGTCTCGGGTTCGGCCAATGTGGTTATGTGAGAAAGCTTGCGAGTAGCTTCCTGTGGGTTGGTGGTTCTTCCCAGGATTTTCCAGGGTTCTTCCTCCACCAAATATACTGGTCGCCATGTATAGCCTATCATATGCTGAAAAATGGCGTTAAACCCATAAAACCAGACCAAATCAAACCAGGATGTGAAGCAATAAAATGGGAAAAATCCAGTCTAACTGTCAACACAACTGGCCTTGAACTCAATCGCTAGTCAACATGTTATTACTAGTGACCAGAATCTAAAGTACTACTTACATCAGGGACAAAATTTAAACACATATTATAGATTAAATATACATAACAATATGTGTGTGTATATATATATATATATATATATATATATATATATATAAAGACCAACTACTTCTAAACGGTCCCACTTTGTGGTCTTTATACACCAGTTTGACTAATTCACATTTCAAATGTTACAGGTATGTTGAAAACTTGCATAGTGCAAGGCATATTTTTCTCAAAAATGGCTAAATTCTGATTATAAATGTGAAGATTTTGATATAATATAGCAAAACATCTGATTATAAATGTGAAGATTTGATATAATATAGCAAAACATCTGACTATAAATGTGAAGATTTTATATAATATAGCAAAACACAACATTTGAATCATAAAGATGCATAAACAATCTTAATTCATTAATAAGATTATTTAAATTTGGTCTCTGTAAACAGTGAATTACAAGTTTCAGCAATCTTTATTGAAATAAGAAGAACATTTTTACCATATGGATATTTTTTTATAATACCAGAATTTTGTACAGAAAAGGACATGCTGCGTATGTCATATTCTTAAATGATATATTGTAGTAAGTATATAAAACATACACATTTTCTTTTGCATCATAAATTACTGTAAATAAACATGAATAATATTTGGAAAAATAGGAGATAATACAATTTCAGTGAGATGCCCTTGCAGAAAGGGGCAGATTGCAAAGGATTAGAAGGCATTGTATATGTGAATCAGATGGTATGGCAATAAAGGGCATCTAACTGGAGTACTGGTTTTTAGCTGACCTGGCCATGAGGCCAAGTGAGCTTATGGTATGGCCCTGTGACTGTCATGCATCATGTTGTCATCAACAATTGTTAAACTTCTCCAAAACCATGAGACCAGTTTTGATCAAATTAGGTACAGAGCATCCTGCCTTAAAGGAATTTAAAATTTGTACAAATGATGCCAATCTGTCATGACTGCCTTAAAGGACTTTCAAATTTGTACAAATGATGCCAATCTGCCATGACTGCCAGTACTAAAAATATTTAAAACCATTTGTTACTTTTTGTGCTCAACAGAATTTGACCAAATTTGACATAAAGCATCCTAGTATAGATGGCTTCGTACAACTGATGCTGATCTGCCATAAAATAGGGCTGTTGTTACGAACTAAAATGTAAGAAAAAATTAATACATGACTTCTCCAAAACTGCTGAAAAGAATTTGATCATATTTGACAGAAAGCATGCCGGCATGAAGACCTTTAAGTATTGTACAATGTCAGTATGCCATCAAATATGACCACTGTTACTAAAAATAGACAAACCTTGAAAACTTCTTCTTCAAAACCATTGAAGAGAATTTTGACCAAACTTTGACAGAATCCTAGCAAAAAGACCTTTCCGATTTTTACAAATGATACTGAGCTACCATGAAATATGGCTGCCTTTACTAAAAATAGAAAAACACTAAAACAACTCAACAAAAACTGCTCAGCTGAATTTGACCAAGTTGGATAGAAAGCAAACTTGCATAATGTCTTTCAGTATTATACAAATGATACTGAGCTACCATGAAATATGGCTGCCTTTACTAAAAATAGAAAAACACTAAAACAACTCAACAAAAACTGCTCAGCTGAATTTGACCAAGTTGGATAGAAAGCAAACTTGCATAATGTCTTTCAGTATTATACAAATGATACTGAGCTACCATGAAATATGGCTTCCTTTACTAAAAATAGAAAAACACTAAAACAACTCAACAAAAACTGCTCAGCTGAATTTGACCAAGTTGGATAGAAAGCAAACTTGCATAATGTCTTTCAGTATTATACAAATGATACTGAGCTACCATGAAATATGGCTGCCTTTACTAAAAATAGAAAAACACTAAAACAACTCAACAAAAACTGCTCAGCTGAATTTGACCAAGTTGGATAGAAAGCAAACTTGCATAATGTCTTTCAGTATTATACAAATGATACTGAGCTACCATGAAATATGGCTGCCTTTACTAAAAATAGAAAAACACTAAAACAACTCAACAAAAACTGCTCAGCTGAATTTGACCAAGTTGGATAGAAAGCAAACTTGCATAATGTCTTTCAGTATTATACAAATGATACTGAGCTACCATGAAATATGGCTGCCTTTACTAAAAATAGAAAAACACTAAAACAACTCAACAAAAACTGCTCAGCTGAATTTGACCAAGTTGGATAGAAAGCAAACTTGCATAATGTCTTTCAGTATTATACAAATGATACTGAGCTACCATGAAATATGGCTGCCTTTACTAAAAATAGAAAAACACTAAAACAACTCAACAAAAACTGCTCAGCTGAATTTGACCAAGTTGGATAGAAAGCAAACTTGCATAATGTCTTTCAGTATTATACAAATGATACTGAGCTACCATGAAATATGGCTTCCTTTACTAAAAATAGAAAAACACTAAAACAACTCAACAAAAACTGCTCAGCTGAATTTGACCAAGTTGGATAGAAAGCAAACTTGCATAATGTCTTTCAGTATTATACAAATGATACTGAGCTACCATGAAATATGGCTGCCTTTACTAAAAATAGAAAAACACTAAAACAACTCAACAAAAACTGCTCAGCTGAATTTGACCAAGTTGGATAGAAAGCAAACTTGCATAATGTCTTTCAGTATTATACAAATGATACTGAGCTACCATGAAATATGGCTTCCTTTACTAAAAATAGAAAAACACTAAAACAACCCAACAAAAACTGCTCAGCTGAATTTGACCAAGTTGGATAGAAAGCAAACTTGCATAATGTCTTTCAGTATTACACAAATGATACTGAGCTACCATGAAATATGGCTGCCTTTACTAAAAATAGAAAAACACTAAAACAACTCAACAAAAACTGCTCAGCTGAATTTGACCAAGTTGGATAGAAAGCAAACTTGCATAATGTCTTTCAGTATTATACAAATGATACTGAGCTACCATGAAATATGGCTGCCTTTACTAAAAATAGAAAAACACTAAAACAACTCAACAAAAACTGCTCAGCTGAATTTGACCAAGTTGGATAGAAAGCAAACTTGCATAATGTCTTTCAGTATTATACAAATGATACTGAGCTACCATGAAATATGGCTTCCTTTACTAAAAATAGAAAAACACTAAAACAACTCAACAAAAACTGCTCAGCTGAATTTGACCAAGTTGGATAGAAAGCAAACTTGCATAATGTCTTTCAGTATTATACAAATGATACTGATGTGCCATCATATATGGATGACCTTCTAACAATTGTTTTCACAACATATGCAATCAACAGTACATTGAAAGAAATTTCAACAGAAAGCATCCTTCAGACCTAGATTTCTTGGTCAGCTGCTCTTGCATTTGGCTATTAGGCAGATGTCAGAAGCAATCTCAGACCCACATGGGCCTGTTGTGTATGGGATGAATTTTTATATATTATTATTTTCTTCCAGAGCCCGGACCATGATGATGAAGAAAATGATGAAGCTGTACAGGAGGAATGCCTCGAAGCTTTCGCAAGCACTGACTATATCATGGAGCCTGGCATATTCTCCATGCTCAAGACGTATGTTCAGGGCTTCTGTTAACCAGCATCCTTGTATATTATATGTCCAATTTTTTCTCCAGGACATCCAGAGGGATGGAATAGGGACTCTCTTTCTTCTACCTATATGCCAAAATAATACATGTACACGCTGTTGTCTCAACATTTCTTAAATGCAGTTTCTTTATGCCAGAGTCAGTTGATTTACAATGCCCAGCAATGAAGACAGTGCTGACTTGCATGTCATTTTCTACCTAGCTACCATTACCATGTCAACCTAGTGTGGACATTAAAATGAGTATCACTGAACTTCTTTGTTAGTCACTGATTAAGCATATATTTCAAAAACCATACTGGGCAGTAAACTTCAAAGGGTACACTAGCCACTCTAAGCTCTGCTGAGATTGGCACTGTACACCCTGGCTGAATGCAAATACATACCTTAGTAAGACTGTCTCATCACGTGTAACAAGGAGTTGATATCAGCTGTACGAGGTTGTGTTTGTAATTTGGAGAAACTTAAAAAACTGCAGATTTATGGTGATAAATGGTTAACGGATTAAATAAACCTTGGATAGTTGTTCTAAAACCAGCACATATCCATTACAATGAATGATGTAGTGGGTAACATTATCTAAAACCAGCACATATCCATTACAATGAATGATGTAGTGGGTAACATTATTGATAGCCTTGGTTAATATGGCAATTTATCAGGTATCTTGTTTATGATTTTGAATTAGTATATTTATCACCTTTACAGTTCTTTCAGTTGTCAAAATGTTAATTATCTCCATTTATATTTCAGCATATGTATATAAACAAAGTTCTAATCTAAATACAGTGACCTTAATTATAGAAAATGATGCAGTTAATATTTAACATGGTCTTCTGTTAAGGATATTTCCTTATATCTACTCAAAAAACATAGATTTTTTTTAATTATATATTTTTTTAAGGCAAAAACCTTTGATTTGCATGGATTTCTTTCTCCATTCTCTGTCAATGCGATTAACTGCGGCATTACTTCATCAATAAAAAGAAGTTCAGAAATTTTACAATAATTTTAGGACAGCGACCTTTTACAGGTTTAGATTGTACATATAATGCTTCAGATTTTGTATTTGGTCAAATTAATGAATGTTTTCATGTGAAAATGAAGAGATTTTATATTTTTGTTAACACTTTTCTTGCGCCAATTGATACAGTGAAGATAATGAACAGCATTGGTGGTACTATAGCAGCATGACAGAATGCTCCAACAGGCTTCAGAGTGTAGCATCATTAAACAGCAGATTTTAATGCTTGTGAGTTTACTTGTAAGGATTTTGGCTGCTATTTTTGTTTATTTCTGCATTCAGACTTTAATTTTTGGGTGTTAGCAGGCTTGCAGTCTATTTCGGTAAGAAACTCTGCATCCAAATTTCGATTGTTACTTAATTTCAGTTTGCAATTTACACTAATTAATGCCTGATTTCTCCATATTTTTCAGACATGATTATGATTGTGATGACAGTTAATATCACTACTTAAACAATTTTATTCCTATCTGTAATCAAGAGTTTTTCTTTAAAATGTGTACCATTTGTCATTGAGTGTAAGAGGTATACGATACTGTATGGTGACACAAAATATTGAATTGCAACAGATCATGTAAGTTCAATTTACTGACAATTTGCATTATTCATGTGGTTTGTTTTGGTGCATTATAGCACAGCAACACAAGTAGGTTATTTAGTGCTGAGGCAATTGGAGTAAATTGTCTTGCCCAAGGACACACCATGGTAGCTGACCCAGCTGGTCTGATGGTAGGATTCGAACCTGCTCCCTTTTGGTCTTGAGTCCAGCACGCTAACCACAGAGCCACTACGGCTCCATTATTCATGTGGAAAACTAATTATAAAAAAGTTAATACTAGCTTGCTTTTTGTTATTTTTCTTTTTTTTTGGTTTCTTTTAGGCATTCCTGACGGCTTTTCATTGATTGCATAAATGTATACTAGAGGATCAACAGTGTTGACACATTTTAAAATCTATTCATTCTGATGGGGAGAGAGAGAGAGAGGAAGGGTAGGAGAGAGAGAGAAGGAAAAAAAGAAGAAAATATAAAATAAGCCTAAATATGGAAATACAGTTCTGAAAAACATACATAAGGGCAGATATACATCCTAAATGGAAAAGAAAGTAGTTCCAAAAGTGATATCGCCACTGTGGCAATAAAAGTGGTATTGCCACTGTGGTGATATAATTTTTCTCCCACTGATATATTTCAGTATCTCATTATGAAATATATAATAAAATAAAATTTTGCAAAAGATTTTTAAAAATTGTTAAATACATAAAAATATAAATAATTCAGAGTCTGTTAGAAATATCTTTTTTTACTTTACATTCTAATATCTTTTTTCTTACATAAAGATGATTAAATTTTAATAATTTTATCTAAGTTGTTCCATAAGTGCACAATTGGACATCCAGGCTGTAGATATGGGAAATCCAGTTCTCCTTCAAATACATTCCCTGATCACATTAACGTTAGGAATATAAGCTCCACTACCTCTCGAATCCAGCAATTCCAGAAAGATAAAATTTTCGTCTTTTAAGTCTATATACAATATAGACAAAGGGAAGAAACTCTTACCATTTACTTCCTCATGGCTCCTACTAAGTGGTACTAGTTTAAGCTTTCGCTTGGTATGAGTAACATTGTCCCGTATAGCCTCATCGAATCCTTGAAGAATGAATTTAAACCATCCTTCCATAATTGTGGTGAATTTATTTTCCTGACCTGGTAAGTCACACGCGATAGCATCACATATGTGCATGCTGTATTTTTTTAATTGAAAACACAGTTGAATTTGATATTTTGCGATATTACTGGTGGTGTTGTTCATATTCATATCTTGTTAATTCACGTTTTTTTCTGTGTCGTTCTTGTCTTTTCACAAGAAATGGTGACTAAATGTAATAAGTGTCCGAGGTACAAGGTCAGCGAGGATGAGTCTTGCCTCACCTGTATGAAATGTACTTTTACAACACCTGTATGAAATGTACTTTTATAACACCATGTAGCATTTGCATATCTTGGTCGGAGGAGATGTGTTCTTCCATCCTCAAGATAAACGTTGTGATGAAATAATAGAGCAAAATGAAATTGAAGATCGATACATTTGTTTCAGAGTGCGAACTGTCGAGTCTTCACCCGAAATCATCATCATTCATCAGCATAGTGGTCCTACGCCAAAGATATCCAGAAAAGGGCCATCAGATACCATCACATTTGGTCAGTTAAAGATGAATAATACAGCGTCTCTGGATGTGCTATAATGACACCAGACTAATGTATTCATGGAGTCAGTGCTGAGTAGATTGATCAAGGTGGCAACAGTGCAGTTGCTTTCATTGGGGGAATTGTTGAACCCTCCTTCATTATGTTTGTCTAGTAATACTTTTGTTTTACTGAGAGAGTGTCCTCTTGGTGTTTGGCAAACCTACAATAGTGGCTTGAAGCTTACAGGAGAGTGTGGTCCCTTGTTTAGCTAGCCCAGTGGGTGTAAGTCCCCCTGCATGTCCAAGTATGACCTTCAGGCCTGTAAGGCAGGATGCATTGGGTTTGATTCCAGCTGTCATCACTGGACTTTGACATACCAAGTTGTTAACTGTCCTTCTGTGCCTTCCTTCCAGCCTGATGAAAGGAAATCAAATTTCTCTATGGAATGTACCACATACTGGCTGTCCATTCCAGTCTATGCAGAACCTTATGGGACCGGGATAACCAGTCCCTCCATTTCGCTGGCCAACATGCCTTCCGGCCAGGTGGAACATGCATTATTGGTTGCCTTACTTCCAGTACAGATGGTGGGACTGACATTGGCTTACCTGATAGGGAAATACTGTCCTTCTTTTAATGACAATTTACGACTAATTCTTTGCCCCATGGCATGTTGTATGTTGATATGGAAGCATTGCCAGAAGAGGGCTGGGGAAACCCTGATCTAATGAGTCATGCTGATCCTACCATGAAAAGGATGGAATTTTGTTTTAAGGCTGTGATGGAAGAAATGTATAGAATCTTAACTCTGTTGGATTGCCAATCTCTACAAGCCACAACTACAAAGTCAAGGCTTCAGTAGATGTTGAGGATGAGGAAGAATGTCAAGCATTTCGTCTGCTTCCTCAGTCAGCGAAAATTGCAGAGATCTCCAGCCATCTTTCAGACAAAATTCAGGACTCGGGGGAATTCACGAGTCTTCTTTTCAGAGAGCTTGTTACCAGTTTCACATAACACATGTTGGTACCACACACACTTGGACACATACATCATTGATGTTACAAGTGTTGAGAAGAACATTGCGGCATTACATATGTCCAACCCACTGTTATATAAAGTCGACCGCAAAGTATTTGAGGTGACTTCAAAACTTGTGCAGAATATGATTGCGACATAATTGATGCTAATTACCAAGCTGAAAAAGCGGGAAATGAGCATGCATGGGAGTCGACAGCCAAAGTGATCAATAGGGCAGTGCACCACTCAGTGGAAAATGCCCTTAAGGCTTCAGCAAATTATAAAGACATGAAATGTTTCTACATTCATTTTTGCTGAAGCCACATCACTCCTTGCCTCTGTGATCATTGCCCTTCAGCTCATCGCTGTTGTTTGGGGGTTGTATCAAGGATATATGAAAATAGGTGGCACAAGAGATACCCCGCCAGCTCTCCTTACCTACTCCTCCCCCTTTTCTTCCCGAACAGTCTCTGCCACAAAGGAGAGATGTTGGGAGACAGAGGGATAGATGACAGTATCCCATTCAACAACAGCAATCTTGACTGCAACAAGGCGTCAGATGGTGGCAGACGTTTCATCCTAGGAGACAATTCAGTATGGGAGAAAGGAAACAAAGTTTCTCTTTTCCCATGCCTCCAGGCTTTCTGTCAAAAGAGAAGAGTTTGCAATCAGTCAAGATCTGACCAATGCATACTTTTTTATCTCTATTCATCTGGCTTCATGCAAGTTTCTTCAGTTTTGGTTCCAAGGAACTATATATCAGTTTAGTGCACTCCAATTTCCAGTAAGTTCGATCATCCGGCACTTGTAACACATTATTGGCTATATCATGCCGAGAAAATGGGAGCTAAGTGTCTTTCCCAAGGACACACTGAGGCAGCCAACCCAGGCTGGCCTGTATGGGTAACGAAGCTGCAACCCTTGGATTACAAGTCTGAGACTCTACCAACTGAGCTACCATGGCTCCTTTCTGTATCAGTGGCAAGAGTAACAATGGCATACAGCAGAAATTTCTTAGGAAAAGCCCCAGCCACAGTCTGCATGGATGCCACAGTCTGCATGGATGCCACAGTCTGCATGGATGCCACAGTCTGCATGGATGCCACAGTCTGCATGGATGCCACAGTCTGCATGGATGCCAATTCTTACCATGAGGCTCCCATCTGTTGCCCTGCATCACTATAGTCAGTGGCAGCTGGGAACCTTCTGGAAAGAAAGGCAATAGTAAACACTTTCATTTCTGGAAATATCAATTTTGTGGAATAGTAATTCTTATGATGTCAGACAACTTAGTGGTGGTAATCTACCTCAAACAGGGAGGGACCAGATCACCTGACCTATGCGTTCTGGTCTAGGACTTTATGTGCTGCTGCTTCCAGCTCAAGATCGTGGTTCAGATCAGGTACGTTCCCAGCAGGTTCATTGTCCTAGCTGATCCATTGTTGAGAAGAGGCCAGACATTTCACTGAGATTGGTTCATACATCCATTGGTATTTAATGGATTTGTGCACTTTAAGGGCATCCAGTGATAAACCTGTTTGGGTTGAGGTGAACCACAAACTGCCTTGATCTCTGAATTTGCTAACTTTTATCTCTAGCTCTTTGAGGAGAAAAAGTTGACACCTATTACAATCAGAATCTACCACTCCATGATCTCTGACACATTCAACATCATGGGAGAGGAGATATAGGTCACGACAAGGATCTGTCAGACTTGCTGGCCAATTTTGACCTATCAGCCCTGGTCACTCATCCTGTTTCCCTAGTGGAACCTTTCATGGGTTCTCACATGGTTCAACTTATACAAGTTTGAACTCCTGTCCAAAACCTTGCTGAAGCTGCTGTCTTACAAACATTGTTTTTTTATATATATTTAGCTTTGACATGCAGGGTGAGTGAGTTTCATCCTCAATGGACCTAAACTATCTCCAGTTCATACCAGATGGCTCTATGGTCCTGATGATGCAACCAGGCTTCATAGCCAAGAACAGATTACCATTTGCAGGCAATCCGAATGGAGTCATTTGTCCGTTGTCCTCAATTAATATTTAGAGAGAGACAATGATGCAAAATCCGGTCCATGTTCTGAGTTATTACCTGAAACACATGGAAAATATTTGTGGGACTTGAAAACACCTGAAACACATGGAAAATAGTTGTGGGTCTTAAAAACACCTGAAACACATGGAAAATAGTTGTGGGACTTGAAAACATCTGAAACACATTTAAAACAGTTATGGGACTTGAAAACACCTGAAGCACATGGAAAACAGTTGGTGGACTTGAAAACACCTGAAACACATGGAAAACAGTTGGTGGACTTGAAAACACCTGAAACACATGGAAAATAGTTGTGGGATTTGAAAACACCTGAAACACATGGAAAACAGTTGGTGGACTTGAAAACACCTGTTTCTTCTAGTAATGGCCAGGAAATACAACATAACCTCTCAAGCCTTGGCACCTAGGCTAAAGTGGATAATATGCTCAGTGATCTCTGTGAGCCTTGCATTTGAACACAGTGTTTCAGCATCATTGGATTTGTTGGCTGGAATGCACAGTCAACTGTCTCAAGTTTGTATTTCTGAGAACTAGCATCGCAGAGAAAGAAATTGAACCTTGTGGGTCCAGTGGTTGCTACCCAGATGATTAAAATTACATTATCAGTTGTTTTCTTTAATTACAGTTATGTGGAACATATTTCTTATTCGTTTTTTACACTAAAGGTAGTGGTACTGTTAATAGAATTGGTTAAGTATGTGCAAACATGAAAGACCTATGAAAAACTGACTCAGTGTCAACATTACTCCAGTTATTTCAATACATTGATAAAACTAATAGGGTTTGAAATAGTCAGAAAACTCTACTGTTAAATATTGTTTAACTTCAGGATATCAAAAATGAACCTTTTGTGATATTAGGATGTTGAGAAATATCAAGGGTTTGAAATAAATATGTGATTTATATTATGAATGACCCTATAAACTTTAAATAAGCATGTTAAGACACAAGACTGATCCATGATAAAACACAAGATTGATCCATGTTAAAACACAAGATTGAACCATGTTACTGATCCATGTTAAAACACAAGACTGATCCATGTTAAAATACAAGTCTGATCCATAGGTGATGATGATAAAGTCAGATATGAGATACAAGTTCTTTTTAAACAAACATAAAAAAAACTCAGAGCCATAACAGTTTTCATCAGAGATGCACAGACACTAAAAACTGGTTACATGTATATTGAATTCAGCTTACACATGCACATTGTAGTCTCACACAACCATTATCATCATCATCTGAGCTAAACTGGTTACTTGTATTTTGAATTTAGCTTATGCATACACATTGTTGTCTCAAAATCATTATCATCATCATCTGAGATAAACTGGTTACATGTATTTTAAATTCAGCTTACACGTACACATTATAGTCTCACACAATCATTATCATCCATCATCGTAGTTAAACTGATTACATGTATTTTGAATTCAGCTTACATATACACATAATAGTCTCACACAACCATTATCATCATCATCGTAGATAAACTGGCTACATGTATTTGTAATTTAGCTTACACATACACATTAGAGCCTCACAGTCATTATCATTATCATTTGAGATAAACTGGTGACATGTATTTTTAATTTAGCCTACACATACAAATTATAGTCTCACACAACCATTATCATCGTCATCTGATAAACGGGTTACATGTATTTTGAATTTAGCTTATGCATACACATTATAGTCTCACACAACGATTATCATCATCATCTGATAAACTGGTTACATGTATTTTGAATTTAGCTTATGCATACAGATTATAATCTCATTAATCCTGTACAAAGTGTTCTTTCTTAAATCAACAGATTAAGCCAACTGTCATACAACTGAGATTTTGAAATGGCTCAAAATAGGACATTTCCATCAAAGGGTTTCATAAATGCAATACTTGGTTGAATATAAGTAGTATTAAGTAGGCTAGACTTCCGTTGTATGCGATCCTTATTTCAGCTTCTTTTTCTGTTTTGCAGTTTCCTCCAAGCAGGTGGTGCTCCAGAGAAGGTGGTGGAGCTTCTGTCAGATAATTATGAGGCCATAGCTCAGACTGTCAATTTGCTTGCAGAGTGGCTCATTCAAGGTGGTAAGTAAAGGAGGGATTTTAGGATTTCCTTAACTCTTGAGAGAAATACATGAAGGAGTCTCATTTCTCAGAAATTTTGACAACTAATGTGGATCATCATTTCACACGTTAGTCCAGAATGCTGTTAAGCATTATGCTGTTTAATGTCTCAATTGCAACAAAATTTGTTTTACAACCATGAACTTTAACTTTTTAACATGGTCCTTCAGGAGTCAGTTATCTGTCACTTAGATGGTACTACAGGCAAATCTGATCAGTATCATTTGGATTAGCTCTAGTCCTAATTGGAAGTAAATATTTTTGGCAATCAACACTTGGAGTACAGCTGATTTTTGCTGTTGTCAGTAACTTCTTTTTTCAAATTTGATTTCCTTTCTTCTTTTTTAAAACCACACTCCATTTGAATTTTACATTACTGTTTAAAAATATTTACTACCGGTAATAATTCTTATATTTATAAAGACGAGGTCTGTGTATTTTAGAAACAGTAATCGCCACTTTATCTTTAGAATAATTTTCATGCCAAGATTTGTTTCTATGATGTTAGAAAATCCAAATTTTATATAGGAAACAATTTTTAAACAAATGGAAAATATTTTTTTTAAATCAAATATTTGAGAACATGTGCTAATTGAAGTTTTCACATGAATATTTTGATATTATACTCTCAGAGATCCACATCATTCCTTCATTTTGAAATTATCTTTCTGTTTAATTTATGATATCAAATATTTAATTTTAAAATGCTTGGTTCAAAAATGTATTTGATGCAGTGGCATAATCTTCAGGAATTTGTTTCAATAATTATTATTATGTTAATGTTACAAATAATACAGTAGTTCTGCAAATAGTCTCTTTAAACTGATTATTTTGGACAGAATATACTAAAGTCTCGAAACAAGTATCAATGAATGATTTTTAAATGTAGCTTTTGACTCTGAAAAAATTCCACCCAGTACACCTTGATCAAATACTGATTTATTTTCATAACTCTCATATAAATTAAAGAAATATTTTGTATTTACAGTCCTGCCTGCCTTTATGATTTTACTGGGGAAGTAACAGACTTTGATCCCCCATTGCTTCCCAAACGTGATCTTTGACTTCAAGCCCTTGGATTGTTTTCCAACCCTGACTATTGACATTTGACCTCTGGCCCATCAATCTGCTTTTACCTTACTGGTTCCATGGTGATTTTTAGTGGATATTTTGATGACTATTAAAAAAGAATTTTTTATCCATTTAAAAAAAATCAAACCAGACAAAGAGATGCAGCAGTCTTTGTAGTGAGAGTATCTGCTGCCATGACCTCAGTCTTGTCCTGGACTCTCAGTTTTCATAATTTGTCTATGCTTTTCTATACACTGTGAAATATGGCAAAAAACTTTTAGGTTTCAAAGAAATCAGAGTGCTTTAGCAATGACATTGTGACTACTTATTATGTGTCATTTTAGGCATTTGAAAATTTGATAGATAATAATTAGGACTTTGATGGAACTAATTAAATTTATTTATTACCTAACCTGGCCTTAGGCCATGTGAGCTTATGGCATGGCCATGGATCTGTCATTAGTCCATCATCTGTCTCTTAGTCAGATGTTCCTTAGAGTATCCTCTATCAAATTTGTGCTTTGGATGGCTTTCCTTCCAGTGGTGCAGCTTCCATAGCAACCAGGTGGAAAACCTATTTTTTACTTCGTCGCCACTGGACAAGCTTATTGATTTAAAGTTACATCTCAGGTCAGTTTGAACACTCAATATTGGTTTTGGAGCTGGTGCCAATAAATAAGATTGATACCTTGCTACCATACTTTCCCAAGATGTTCCATCATATAACTTGTGAACAGGTGCATGTTATCAGACCCACTTGGGCTTCTTGTTTGGGAAGTCCTTGCTCACATTACCTATTGATTTTTGTGATGTATTTCATAGTTGCCTAAGTATTTGTGTGTGTGAGAGAGAGAGAGAGAGTTGTTACATCACTTTGGTTTATCTTTAACAGGAGTGGACATCAAATATGTGCAAGAAATGGTAGAAGAGCATTTAAAACTAATGATTATCAAAACCTTTGATCCCAAAAAAGCAGACTCAATCTTCACTGATGAGGGAGAAGTAAGTTGCTTTTATTTAGTTTAATACAATTATCTTTTACTATTTCACACCCTCCTGAAAATAATGGTCTGTTGCAGTAGTTTACCTGGTTCTTGTTACATAGATGTCTCTCATTCTTATAGATCTGTGATTCAGTTTGCCCATGTGAGAAAGTCATATGGGATGTGGCTATCTCACATGAGTGCACTCACTGACACTGTAGATGATGTCATTATGGTTATAAGATTATGATTGTCTACAATGTTTCTTGCAGTTTTAGTATTTAACCCTTTTCCATCGGGATACGACTCCAGTGACTGAAAAATTTCCAGTTCTACATAACTGTGTGGCTGACTGGGCTTCAGTATGAACAGGGTTAAAGGACAAATGTGTCCAACTTATGCACAGTATTCCTTGTTTACAACAGATTTTTTTTGTAACTGAACTTTTTATTCTCTTTCTAAAGATGTAAAGACTTTTAGAAAATACTTTGCATTTTTAAAGGTATATCCATACAGATGATATGCCATTTTTTTCCAACACATTTTTCCAGGTGGGAAATGAAAGAAAAATAATCCTTCATATTTGATGGTGAGGGTTATGGAAATCCCACCTGGGGATCAGAATTTGTGGGCAGGAACTGGGCAAATCCCGATACCTGCCCACAAATTCTGACCCTCAGGTGGGATTTCCCTGTCCCTCACCAATGCAGATGATGGATTCTATTGCAGTAAAAACTCTCTGAATGGTCACCTGGTCTCGATGGCTGTTCTAATTTCCTCCAGGCAAATGTCCTATATAAAAGTCATGTATATAATGGTCACCTGCTTTCTGCGGTCAGTGGCCAGGTGTTTTCTAACCAAATAATGGTTTCTCACTGCTTTAAGTGGTCACTGAAGCATATTGGCAGTGACTGCTCTATGTATGCAAATTAAACTTTTGTTTCAAGAGGAAGGCATTGTGTAGATAAAAGTATATCGTGTAAATCAATGTGTAAACATTTCACATCTCACTTCACTGTACTCCAGTCATACTGTTAGTTCACTTAGAGTTGTCAATATGTCAAGTTTGAAAATGAGGTGGTTTTTATCATTAGAGGAGAGGGTCGAAGTAATTCATTTGCTGGATGGTGTGAAAAGTAGTCGTGTTGTAGCAGCAGAAATGGGAGTTGCCTAAGTTATTCTTTAAGAAGAGATAGGAGTTACATCCCTTTTCATTAGGGCCAGGGGTCACTAATTATTTACAAAACTTGTCTGTAAAGGCAGGCTAAACTTCATTTCATGTGCCACTAACAATAGCTATATTCAGCTTTTTTCCATTCCCAGTTCATCACTGGCCTCTCACATAAGCTGACTGTCTTTTAATCTTGGTGAGTTCACCAACTGGTTAATCCAGGTATTGTTTAAAGTTTGAATAGCAGTGTCTAAGCCTAATTATACAAGTTGACTGAACAAATAGTCAGTCTTCTGTTTCACAGTCATGTGTAAGCTGTAAATTAGGAAACTAGTGTCAGTGGTTTTTTTTAAAGAGTCAGTGATAATTTAATTTATAGGATGGGTCAAAGTGAGCAGGATACAGTAATCTTGTGTGGAATATGACTGTGAGAGAGAACTACATATACATGTATTTTATGATTTTGTTGACTAGTACACTAAACTAAATCTGTTGATAACAAAATAATAATAGTAATTGTAATAATAATAATAATAATAATAATAATGGTATTTGGTGCATGCTATTTGTGGCTGAACCAATTTTGGTCAGGCTATTGAAAGGTGAACCTGGATACAGAGGTCACCTGTTTGCAAAGGACAGTTTGGACTTTTCCCATGGGTGGCTGCTATTGATAGGTTTGAATCTATTCTTATACATGAAAAATGTAACACCAAATTGACCCAGAACATTTGTTTTTAGAGTACTTTATGTTTATAAACACCTCATGAAAATGAACAAATAATATGGATTCTGATCTGTTTCTAATAAGAATGGACTTTTCTAATCTAAGCTTATATGTTTGCCTCAAATTTTGTTGTTTTCCCATTTCTTTTTGTGGCTTTTACAATGGCTGCATATACTGTCTAAGCCAGCCACTGAGCATTCAGGATCACTGCCAATTGCAGCCTCAAAAATGCAATCAAGATAACTAATGATGGATTTTACACTGTATATTATTGCTCACAGTTCAATGCAATCTGAATTTTTGGTCTCCTTCATTGCTGGATTAAGATGGTTTCTTTTCATTATGCCCTCAGATGATTAAAAGATAGCTGTACATATTTAACTCACCTGATTATAAGGCCAAGTGAGCTTATGGTATGGCCCTGCATCCAGTGTGTATTATCTGTCATGCATTGTCTGTCAACATTGCAGTTTTCGACTTCTAATGAAAAACTACAGGGACAATTTTGATCTAACTTTGTAGGAATCTTTTTTAGGACATGCTTTACCTGAATTGTATTCAGGGCTGCTCCCATACCAATGGTGTGGCTTCCATAGCAATCCTATAGAAAATCTTTTTCAACTTCTTCTACAGAATGGTCAAGTCAGTTTTGATCAAACTTGGTAGAAATGTTTCTTAGGACATGCTGTATCAGAATTGTTGTCATAGGTGGCTCTCCTAGCAACAGTATGGCTTCCTTAGCAGCAAAATGGTAATAGTATTTTTAACTTCTCTAAAATGGCTGAACCAATTTTGGTCAGGCTATATGGAAATGTTTTTTAGGATATGCTCTTTCTAAATTCAGTGCTAACAAATATGGATAACCCAGTGCCCAGGACCCTTGGAAATCTAGATGTGACAATTAGGCTAATTAAGGGGGTTAGTGACTTATCAAAACACTTATTATTACAGTCAAAACAACAGTGATCATTAGTTTAATCCATTTAGGTTCAAATAAGTGCTTGCTGCTGATTTGATAGATATATGGAATGGGTAGGCCTCAATCTTATGGATCCATTGCACTGTAACATTACAAAACTTAAAGGCTGTTGCTTGCAAAAGATGCAATTAGTCCAAATGAAAATCAAAAAGAACAAAAACATATGAACCATAGTTCTCTGGCTTCCTTTTTTTTTAAACTTCGTTTGTACATCATGTGAAGATTTTTTGAAGTGTTAATGTAGATTGTAACAAAGAAACTACCAGTACTCAAGTCCCTGAGTACAGAGTAAAAGAATGGGAATTGACACTTTTGGGGCAAGTATAATTGGAATCTGAGAAAGTAATTATTTTAAAGCTACTTGCCCCAGGCCTCTGTCTGAAGAAAATGTTCTCTGAGCACTGAAATTATGTTTGGTGTAGCTCACATACCTACAGTGTGGCTTTCTTAGCAACCAGGTGGACAACCTATTTTTGATCAGACTAGTTAGGAATGTTTCTTATAACATGCCCTATCAAAGAAGTGTCCAGAGTGATTTCCCATAGCAGTGGTGTGGGTTCCATGTAGCAATGAGGTGAAAACTTATTTTCAACTTCTTCTTCAGAACAGTGGAGCCTGTTTTGATCAAACTTGGCAGGAATGTTTCTTAGAACATGCATTATCAAAAAAATGTCTATGATGCCTCCCCTAGCAAAAGTGTAGCATACTTAGCAACCACTTTTTCTGTAGAACAGTTGAGCCAATTTTGATAAAACTTGGAGTATTTCTTAAGACCTGTTTTATCAAAATTATGTCTGGGGCAAGTAGTTATGTTTTGGCATCCATAGTATCAAAATTTTGTTTTTGGTGGTTTTCCTGGCAATATTGTGGCTTCCATAGCAACCAGGTGGAAAACAGTGTCTTCTCTATAGCAGATACCAGGCCCACTTGGGCCTTATGTCTTAAATGTAGATTCATTTAGCCAGCATAGTATAAATGAAGACTTAGCAGTACTAATTAAACTTTTTGTTGTGTCCATCAATTATGTGTCCATCAATTATGCTGAATACAGTGCATGTTGCCAACCTTTCAGAGTGTTATGCAAGTCATTTTACGAAAAGTATGATTAGTCCATCTACATGAAAGAAAAAAAAAATGCCTTTCACAAGAACTTCAAACTAGTAATTGTTTTTATTATTTGACTTAATAATATAGCAGTCTAAATAATGATCATTATATAAAGTTTTTACAAATTTCTTGTTTGAGAGCTCTAAAATCTCTATCTAAATAGATAAGAGTTGGAACATTAAATGTCTTTGCCTGCCACTTATCACTGAAAGGAAGTTCTTAGGCAACATTAAATGTGTCTTTGCTTGACACTAATCACTGAAAGGAAGTTCTTAGGCAACATTAAATATATCTTTGCCTGACACTAATCACAGAAAGGAAGTTCTTAGGCAACATTTTCAATATATGTTGCTTCTACAAAAAATGTAATTTTGAAATTATTTGAATAGAGCAGTTCTAAATAAAATATTCACTTAAATTTGGAATAAGTTGAGAAAAACAATGCTGTAACTTCTCTGTATTACTGAACTTCTTTAACCAAGAGCATCTTTCTGGTTCCTGTATTTGATCATAAACTTAGGTGTTTTAGTCTAATGTATATTAGTCAGACACTGCCTGTATTACCTCATTGTGCCATAATACAATGTGAACTTATGGCTATGGTATTGCCCTGCATCCATTGTCTGTCTGTATTACCTCACTGAGCCATAATACAATGTGAGCTTATGGCTATGGTATGGCCCTGCATCCATTGTCTGTCTGTATTACCTCACTGAGCCATAAAACAATGTGAGCTTATGGCTATGGTGTGGCCCTGCATCCATTGTCTGTCTGTATTACCTCATTGAGCCATAATACAATGTGAGCTTATGGCTATGGTGTGGCCCTGCATCCACTGTCAGTCTGTATTACCTCATTGAGCCATAATACAATGTGAGCTTATGGCTATGGTGTGGCCCTGGATCCATTGATTGTCTGTCTGTATTACCTCATTGAGCCACAATACAATGTGAGCTTATGGCTATGGTGTGGCTCTGGATCCATGATTGTCTGTCTGTATTACCTCATTGAGCCATAATACAATGTGAGCTTATGGCTATGGTATGGCCCTGCATCCATTGTCTGTCTGTATTACCTCATTGAGCCATAATACAATGTGAGCTTATGGCTATGGTGTGGCCCTGCATCCATTGTCTGTCTGTATTACCTCACTGAGCCATAATACAATGAGAGCTTATGGCAATGGTGTGGCCCTGCATCCATTGTCTGTCTGTATTACCTCATTGAGCCATAATACAATGAGAGCTTATGGCTATGATATGGCCCTGCATCCATTGTTTGTCTGTATTACCTCATTGAGCCATAATACAGTGAGAGCTTATGGTTATGGTATAGCCCTGCATCCATTGTCTCTCCATTTGTCTGTCATCCATTCATCCATCAACAATTACTTGTTATTACTCTGGAAGCCATATTACTGATATGAATTTGATCAAACTTGGAATATAAGCTTATGTCATGATGATCTCAGACAAATTGGATAATGAGCGATGTCCAACCATATTAATGAGGTGATCTTGCATCTGATTTGCTAAGCATGTTACTACTCTGAAGGCCCTATTTCTGGTCTGATTTTAATCAAACTTGGAATATGTGTTATATCATCAAGATCTCAGACAAGTTCAGTACTGAGTGGTGAAATACATAATAATGAGGTAAACTAGCATATGATTAGCTGAGCTTGTTACCACTCTTGAGGCCATATTTATGATCTGAATTTGATCAAACTTAATATGGGCTTATATCGTTATGATATTGGATGAGTTTAGTAATGATTTGGATCCACACATATTAATGAGATGATCTTGCATCAGATTGGCTAGGCTTGTTGTCACTCTCGGAAGCCATATTTCTGATCCAGTTTTGATCAAACTTGGACTGTGGGCTTATATCATCATGATCTCAGACAAATTCAGTAATGAGGGAGGTCCAAAAATAATAATGAGGTGATTTTGCAATTGATTGACTGATCTTGTTACCACTCAGGAGGCCATATCTGGTCTGATTTTGATTAAACTTGGAATATGGGCTTATATCATCAAGGTCTCAGATGATTTAAAAAATGAGTGAGATCCATGCATATTAATTAGGTTTTGGTTTGGTTTGGTATTTTATGGCACAGCAACACAAGTAGACTATTTTTTCTGCCATGGCCATTGGAGTAAAGTGCCTTGCCTAATTATGCACCCTCTTGGTCATGAGTCTGGCATGCTAACCAATAAGCCAAGATCACAGGGGCTAAAGTGATCTTGCATCTGACTGGCTAAGCTTGTTACCACTCTGGAGGCTATTATTCTAATGCAGTTTTTGATCAAACTTAGAATATAAGTGTGTATCATCAAGATCTGGGATGAATTTGATAAAGAGTGAGGTCCACACATATCAATGAGGTGATCTTGCATCTGATTAGCTGAGCTTGTTACCACTCTGAAAGCCATATTTCTGATTCAGTTTTGATCATTCTTGGAATATGGGCTCATGTCATCAAAATCTTGGATGAATTTGATGATGAGTAAGATCCATGCATATTAATTAGGTCGTTTTGCTTGTCAACACTCTAGAGACTCTTTATAATCAGATTTTGATTGAAGTTGTTAAATAGTCTTATATCATCAAGATGTTGGATGAGTTGATTATGAGCAAGATCAACACCTATTTATGAGGTACTCTTGTATTTGATTGGCTGCACTTGTTACCTCTCTGGTTTGGAATACCTTGTTACAGCTGTTGACTGTTAACAATATATGACTGTGTCTTTCACACGATCAGATCTGGCTTTCAGAATAAAATAAAAGGTAAATTGTAATCTTAGTTTAGTCATTTGCCTTTGTACATCACTCTGCCTCATAACTTGATGAAAGTCAAGTAAGACTTTGCTTAATTATGTAATTGGATTAGATGGTCATCCATCTACGATGACTGCACTATCACCGTTAGGCCACAGTCAAAGGCACAGAGTTGGGACAGTAATTAAGTATGGCAGCAGGTTATTTATACCTTTATTTTGGTGACTATGGGAGAATTAATGTTGTATGTGACTAAATTTGACTTTTATTTTAGATTTCATTGATTCAACAGAAAATTATTCGGTTTTCCAGTCATCCACCAAAGGCTTAATTTCTGATTAAAATAATCACCATCTATAGTGATCACTCACCTGTGGTGATTTTGGCAGTTGCTAGTGTGAACCTAGATTTCTCTTTGAATCTTACAAAACAAGGTTTAACTTTTAACTTATAATCCTCATGTCTTAGCAGGTAATTTTATGATTCCCACTGTCCATCCATTCATACATATGACTGTCACTCTGGCTCCTCCTAAACTGCTGAATAGAAATTCAACAAAACATTTGGCACATAGGTTGCCCATGTGGTAAGTATCTGTGATAGTAATTTTTGGTCCTCTCTACTGGGGTTCTTGGGATGGGGTCAGAGGTGTAATATATGGCAATTGCAATGATAGTGACAGTTTAGTAACTTTCTTTGATATACATGCAGTCACAGCAGAAGGACACAAACTGTAATTAATTTTGGGTTATGGCCCCTGGGTCACATTTGGGTCAGGGGGAGGGATATGTAATAAAAAGTATGGTTAATGTCATGGTGAGCCATGGAAGTAGTGCAGGTTTCATTTATTTTATGTTTAACATGCAGTAAGTACTAACTTGTACAACAGTGGTTCCCAAATCCTGGGTCACGACTCCAGTGTGGTACTGGTACTGCATTTGGGTTGCAAAAGATGGTATTTAGGGTCACGATCAAAAAAGTTTGGGTTACCACTGTTGTACAACATATTTTCAACAGCTCTGATGTTGGAATGAGGTAGAGGACACCCATTACATCAGAGGAAACACAGATCTTGGATTGGTGTTCACCTAATCATGTATAACCATAAGCAGTGATGGAACCCAAAATCAAAGAAATGCACAGCAAGTGTGTGAAGGTTCCTGTCTATTGGTTCTGCTTACTTGCTTATATTAAAATTGAAATTGAAAGGCATATATTTATACTTGGTTCTACTTACTTGCTTATATTAAAATTGAAATTGAAAGGCATATATTTATACTTGGTTCTGCTTACTTGCTTATATTAAAGATTGAAATTGAAAGGCATATATTTATACTTGTTTCTGTGTTCTTTCTTATATTAAAGATTGAAATTGAAAGGCATATATTTATACTTGGTTACTGATTGTCACATTTAAATTTCTATTTTTTTGTAGACTCCATCTTGGTTAGCAGAAATGATAGAATTTCCCACTTGGAGAGCACTTTTCTATAAGCTGGCTGAAGAGTATCCAGATTGTCTCATGTTGAATTTTACCATTAAGGTAAAACGGGTGGTAAAGATGAGTAGTGAAAGGTTGGGTAATAGTTAAAAAGTTATACATATATCTTCATTTTCATATTTTTCTTTACCTATAAGAGGTAGACATATATGCAGGTATACATATGTATATAGATACTGAGGAGGAGTATGCATTTTAGTTGAGTGATTGAGTGTTAATTGCTTTTAAGAGACTTTATGTTTATTTAAATTTAAATTTATTCAAGAAATTCATTAACATGTTTTGAACATTGATTCAAATAGTATTAGAGATATTTTCTTCAAAATTTGTGATATTATAGACCTATATGTGAGTTAGTAAACCATGCTGTGGATTGTTTATATATGGCCTAGATTTGAAATCATAAGGATTCAAGTTTTAATGTTTGGTCCTTTTGAAAATTTGAATTCTATCGATATACTTCAAGGGAATTAACATGAAAACAAAATGTTGTTTCAAAAATCCCTGGCACGGTTCACTAGAACATATATCCAGCTCTATAATTGCAGAGATGCCAACCATTCTGATTTTGATGGAATCATTTTTGTTTTTGGCTGAATCATTTCTATTATTAACCTTAGATTAGGCCATTACAGTCACTTCTGTCAGATTCTGATTTTCTGGTCAAATACAAATTTTACAGGAACCACAACACACCTGTATATCTAGATTACTGAATTGTTTGTGAGGCCTGATTGGAATTTATTTATGAAAGCATACCTAAGCACTTGTATCATAAAAAGCAATTGAATCTTAACCAGTCAAAAATCACATCAGCTTAGTGCCCTGTTTCATCTGAGAAAATTAGAGAATGTCTTGAAATGAAGGGTAACTGATAAGGATTATACTTCAATGAAAAAACATACTACAGAAATTCAAAATTGATATGCAAGTCATCTACACTTGATTAATAGCTTGCATTTACAGCCTTTACTCAATGGACTTCAGAGCAGCACATGGTGGGAAAGAAGACTGTTGGAAGCATGTTTCAAAGACAAATCACTTTGAATCAGTAGGGTTAATGATTAAAATTGTATGGTTGGATACAAATTTAAAGTATTCCTATTTTTATGTTCAGATTTGGATTTTTGAACGCTTACATTCCTATCTGATTTTTGTAGATGTTGGCATCTCTGTAACCACAAAAGTTTGTATGAATCTGTTTTAACATGAAAAAAAAATTGTTGAAAAATATTTTGAAGAAAAATATTTAAAGTGCGAAAATCTAGATTTCAAACTATTCACCTCCTTAGGGCTCATAGATGTTGAATAAGCCCAATGCGCCCTCCTCTGTGTTGAATAAACCCAGTGTGCCCTCCTCTGTGTCGAATAAACCCAATGCGCCCTCCTCTGTGTCATGAGTGGCAACTAATATAGGCAGGAGCCATGGTGGCTCAGTGGTTAGCATGCAGGACTTGAGACCAAAAGGATTTAGCATGCAGGACTTGAAACCAAAAGGATTTAGCATGCAGGACATGAGACCAAAAGGATTCAGCATCCAGGACTTGAGACCAAAAGGATTCAGCATCCAGGACTTGAGACCAAAAGGATTCAGCATGCAGGACTTGAGACCAAAAGGATTCAGCACGCAGGACTTGAGACCAAAAGGATTTAGCATGCAGGACATGAGACCAAAAGGGTTCAGCATGCAGGACTTGAGACCAAAAGGATTCAGCATGCAGGACTTGAGACCAAAAGGATTCAGCATGCAGGACTTGAGACCAAAAGGATTCAGCATGCAGGACTTGAGACTAAAAGGATTCAGCATGCAGGACTTGAGACCAAAAGGATTCAGCATGCAGGACTTGAGACCAAAAGGATTCAGCATGCAGGACATGAGATCAAAAGGATTCAGCATGCAGGACTTGAGACCAAAAGGATTCAGCATGCAGGACTTGAGACCAAAAGGATTCAGCATGCAGGACTTGAGACCAAAAGGATTTAGCATGCAATACTTGAGACCAAATGGATTTAGCATGCAGGACTTGAGACCAAAAGGATTTAGCAGGACTTGAGACCAAAAGGATTTAGCATGCAGGACTTGAGACCAAAAGAATTCAGGTTTCAATCCTACCATTGGATCAGCCCAGGGAAGCTACTGTGGTGTGTCCTTGGGCAAGGTATTTACTCCAATTGCCTCAGCACTAAATAACCTACTTGTGTTGCTGTGCCGTAAAACACCAAACCAATTAGACTGTTCTTTCCCATTGAGAAAAATATGCTGTATTATGATTGATTATGCTGGTTGTTGTATAACCTTGCAAAAAATGTATAATTTATATACTGAGAATTCACACTGTTTTCTTCTTCAAATACATTTTCCTGATCATAACATGTTAGGAGTCCTTCCATTACCATGCATATGATGCCCTACCAAGCAATAAAAGATGTTAATAACATCTTTTGGCTTGGTTTAGCACTGAAAATAATGTCATCTGCTTACTGAGACAGAAGTCAGATGAGAGTGGTCTCCCCATTGATTGAGGAATTGGTGCCAAATCCCATCATTCATCAGTTACTACTTCCACTAATGTCTTGTCAGAATGCTAGTTCAGAGGTCTAGCAAATTCCTAATAATTGTGTGCCCTAGAGCTCTCTGTTGTTCTTTGACACTGAATGGCTGGACCCTCAGTCTTCAGAAAATGGGGGTCTGGATGGGTAAACTGGAGCCTAGGTCAGAAAAGAGTGAGTTAAATTGGGGGAGGGTGTAAAATCATTACATTCCAAGTTAATAACACCTTTACTAGAGTAAATCTTATTGAATAAAATAATTCCTATCTTTTGGCTTCATTTGATGCTTATTTCTGTTTAGTTAACCTTTCTTGCCAACTAGGCCTTTTTATTAAAATCTGTTGAGGTAAATGTACTTCAACAGGATTTAGTTTCTGAAATCTGAGGGCCCAGGGCTAGTTATTGAAGGTCTACAGGATGCACAACCTTAGAACCCTGGGGGTCCAAAATTAGCATTTTAGGGTCCAGGATGTGCTGGAAGCGCTTACAGAGAGCTCTGGTCGCTATTAAGTATGAGTGATCCAGAGAGTTTTCTCATTGTAAGAGAATTATAATCCACATATTCTCTCACTGAACTTCACTTTATCTTCATTGTAGACAAATATTTTCCATCTCAATTGTTTATTCATTGTATGATGAGCAAAATGTTGCCATCTTAATTCTCTATTCTAATGGTCATTAGTACTTACACTCCATCTCAGTGCTTGACCGTATTTCAACTCGTTTCAATTAAATGATCATTTATTTTCAGAATTAGAATCATTTCAGTCATTCCCTCTAGCATTTACTCATTTCTTAGCTTCACAGCAGCATTCAGAATGGCCATCTACCAGCTATTCCTCTGCTAGTGACTTTTCTGTCAGGTTGTCTACTTTTTCTGGCCTGTATTCCATCTGGCATGTTAATTTTTTAGGGTGAAAATCATTGTTTTTGTTTTATTTGTGATTTTTAATCAAAAATCTTCTTGAACTTTCAGCGTGCTTTCTTTCCAGTGTTAGATTTTTCTGCTTATTTGTGACATCATCAGATATTGGGTTGTTTCTGAAAAGCTGTGTAAGCAGCAATGGAATTAGTCAGTAGAATATGAAAAAGCAATGTAAGCAGCACTGGGATTACGCAGTAGAATCTAAAATGAACAAATAAGCTTATGTTTTTTGTGTTTGACTGAACTTTATGTGCAATTGCCTGCAAGATGGTTAACATGGATCTATTGGTACTTTTGCAAGTTCATTTCAGCATTATTTGAGCATCAGACATTGACAGCTGCTATGATTCAGACATTGACAACTGCTATGATTCAGACATTGACAACTGCTATGATTCAGACATTGACAACTGCTATGATTCAGACATTGACAACTGCTATGATTCAGACATTAACAACTGCTATGATTCAGACATTGACAACTGCTATGATTCAGACATTGACAACTGCTATGATTCAGACATTGACAACTGCTATGATTCAGACATGTGGATATGTTGGATCTGTCCAACATTAATTCATTTGATATCTAATAAAATTTCTACATGCCTCAGATGTTCAGTCGTGTATAATTTTATAAAATGTAGATAATAAATTATAAGTACCATAATAAATGCTTCAATCTTTAATAATAATCATGGGGGGAGCATACTTCAGTAAATCTATCATATTAACAGAGGGATTGTGCATTTTGAGATGGACCAGCAGCTTTTCTAAGTAGCTGAACTGCCTGGCTAGCAGTTTTAAAAAAGTTAGCTTAGCATTGTGCTTGACCGATTTTACCTGTAGATGCCATTGTTCTGTCCAATTACAGGTAACAATGGGCATGATTAGGTATGGGGATTGCAAGAAGTTTAAGCTGTCATTACAGGGTGGGGATGCAAGTCAGACAAGACTAGTGAATTCAGACGACAGATGGGCCATGATTTCAGTGAAACAATTGCCCCAGACCAGTGAGAGAGGTTGAAAACATTCTGACTGGGATGCCAATGCTGTCAACCTTGCCACTGACTCTGCCTTGGTATCTAATTTCCTTATGTTGCAATCACTTGAACCTGAGAAATTGCCAATGAAGAGGAAGGCCTGTCAATCTTTTCTGCCATGGGCCTCCGAAAAACTCCAGCATAAAGCTTGCCCACATTTCCATGACTCTACTGGTCATACTGGCACTGGACAGATTCCCAGACCAGTGCTGCTATGGTACAGAAGCCTTGTGGACCAGCCCTGGAGATACCTTTTCCAAATGTAGAGCCATGTACTGGCTATCATGATCATTTCCATTAGACCTAATGTTAACCAGCCCTGTACCTCAGTTCCATCATTATCATGACTTACACCTAGTGTTGTCAGCACTGGATACAATGATCTGCCAGCTTAACATACCCAGTCCCAGACCCAAGAAGTAGATGGTGTCTGGCAACATAGAGGAGAAACAGGCCACTAAGGAAGCAAGCCTTGCCCAGGCCTAGTGAACCAGGACCCTTCTTTTGTTTCCCAGATGGGACCAAAGAAATAGGAAGGACCACATGAAGGTACATCTGATGGATAAACCCTGTTCAGCATTTCTGGTTAACTGCCTTTGGTTTTGAAGTGGTTAACAAGCCACTATGCCTTTGGTTTTGAGGTGGTTAATAAGCCACTATTTGTACCACTCTCTGAAATCTTGCTGACTCACATTTCTTATAAGACCTGCTTCCTAGTCACCATAGCCTAAGCAGGCAGAATAAGTGAAATTCATGTCTTATCAGTGAACCTGAACTTCTTGCAGTTCCATCATGGTTGTTTGGTTTCTCTCAAGATGACCCCTTTCATTGCCAAGAACAGGCTCCTGTTCATGCTAAATCAGTCTTTCATTTTTAACCCTTAGTATTCAATAGACCATTCTTCGCATGGGCATCTTCAAGACCCTATCAGAGCATTGGAGTGATACATGAAACATACTGAGATAATTAAAAGAGGCTTTTTCATCATGGCTTTGTTGGGTTATTTGCTCTGCCTATAAAAAATTTACCCAAGACCATATGAACTTCTTGCACATATTGGCTCAAGAACTCTACAGTTGGAGCTAAACTGCTGTCTTGCTGACATTATTTAAGCCATGGGATGGAAGTCTGATAATGACATTCTCCAGTTTCTATTTGAGAGACTTTTCATCTCAAAGGGCTCACTTCATTCTGGTGAGGTCTATATTAGCAGCTTTGCTACCTTCCAAGGCCCCTTGGCTTTGTAACAATATGGGATACTCTACTCTTGCTGGATTTGTGGGAGTAAAAATGTTTACTTTTCCGACTGTGTCTCTTCATTGATCTGTGCTATCCTTTGCCCATATCTCATATGAAACTTGAGACTGATGCTCATGTTTTAGGAGAACAGAACCAAGGCTATATTTCAGATTATGGGATGTAACTCACTCCACCTTTTACCTATTCTATGAAAAATATTATGATTGGGTAATGTCTTTGAAGAACAAACCAATTTTTGTAGTAAAATGTTTCTTTGATAAACCTTACTCTATCATAATATAGGCAGACCCTTCTCACAGTTACATCCATGGGAGACTAGAGCATGCAGTTCTGCTGTAGTGATAACTGATGAATGATGGATTTATCATCAATCCCTCTGTCTAAGGGGAGACCACTCTTGTCTGAATCTCATGTCTGTAAGCTGAATACATTTTAGCACTTAGTACTGAAACAAGCCAAAAGACATTATTGACATCTTTGTTTGCTTGAGAGGGCTTGATGTCTGAGTTAGTGGAAGCACTCCTAATATACTATGATTAGGTAAGTATTATTGAAGAAGCATATTTTGGTTAAAAAATTGGTTAACCAGTTTTCATGGATTTTGCAGTTGCTACAAACCATGAATTTAAAGATCCAGTGAATAATGATTCTGTGTAAGCAAAAGGATCACTTTTCCAATCCTGGAATTTTTGTACAAGCAAAAGGATCACTTTTCCAATCCTGGAATTTTTGTACAAGCAAAAGGATCACTTTTTAAATCCTGGAATTTTTTTACAAGCAAAAGGATCACTTTTTAAATCCTGGAATTTTTTTACAAGCAAAAGGATCACTTTTTAAATCCTGGAATTTTTTTACAAGCAAAAGGATCACTTTTCCAATCCTGGAATTTTTTTACAAGCAAAAGGATCACTTTTCCAATCCTGGAATTTTTGTACAAGCAAAAGGTCACTTTCCAATCCTGAGATTTCTGTACAAGCAATAGGGTCACTTTTCCAATCCTGGAATTTTTGTACAAGTAAAAGGATCACTTTTCCAATCCTGGGATTTTTGTACAAGCAATAGGATCACTTTTCCAATCCTGGATTTTTTTACAAGCAATATTGTCATTTTTCCCAGGGAAAAAAATGAATTGGCATTACTTATCAAATGAAAGAGACAAGTTATAAAGCTGTAAAGATAAAAATGCTTCAAACCTCAAATTAATCACCATTCTTACCTTAAGGTGACAGCAAAATCTGTTTTTTTTTTCTTTCTATTTTCATGTAATTACCTTTTAAACAGCTTAAGAGGCTATTTTTACAGATTGAAGTGAAGGAGATTTGCTTCTTTTGGCTGTATTTAATTGTGAATTACCATTAGATAAAATATTAAACAAAAATAACTTGTTAGTTGTCTCTGACAGAAAAGCAATTGAGCCAACATTTAGCAAACATAATTCTGTTAAAATTCTTTTATGATATCTCAGATTTCATATCAAAAAGGCATTTCAAATAATTGCACCAAAACTAACTTTTTGGAATCTTTATGTTAAAATGTACATTTTGGAAATATTCTTTAGGGAATGTTTCAAAAAAGCATAATTTCTTTAGGTGAGAGATATTTTCATTATGACTACATCAGATTTTATATTCTGCAAATGAAATGGCTAGTACTAAAAGCCTTTACTATTAGACCTTTTTATTATACACACATTTTGATGAGTCTATTAGACCTTTTTATCATACACACATTTTGATGAGTCTATTAGACCTTTTTATCATACACATGTTTTGATGAGTCTATTAGACCTTTTTATCATACACCTGTTTTGATGAGTCTATTAGACCTTTTTATCATACACACATTTTGATGAGTCTATTGGACCTTTTTATCATACACATGTTTTGGTGAGTCTATTAGACCTTTTTATCATACACACATTTTGATGAGTCTATTGGACCTTTTTATCATACACATGTTTTGATGAGTCTATTAGACCTTTTTATCATACACCTGTTTTGATGAGTCTATTAGACCTTTTTATCATACACATGTTTTGATGAGTCTATTAGACCTTTTTATTATACACCTGTTTTGATGAGTCTATTAGACCTTTTTATCACACATGTTTTGATGAGTCTATTAGACCTTTTTATCATACATGTTTTGATGAGTCTATTGGACTTTTTTATCACACATGTTTTGATGAGTCTATTGGACCTTTTTATCATACACATGTTTTGATGAGTCTATTGGACCTTTTTATCATACACCTGTTTTGATGAGTTTATTGGACCTTTTTATCATACACATGTTTTGATCAGTCTATTAGACCTTTTTATCATACACCTGTTTTGATGAGTCTATTGGACCTTTTTATCATACACCTGTTTTGATGAGTCTATTAGACCTTTTTATCATACATATGTTTTGATGGGTCTATTGGACCTTTTTATCATACACATGTTTTGATGAGTTTATTGGACCTTTTTATCATCCACATGTTTTGATGAGTTTATTGGACCTTTTTATCATACACATGTTTTGATGAGT
Source organism: Margaritifera margaritifera (assembly GCA_029931535.1). NCBI lineage: Eukaryota > Metazoa > Mollusca > Bivalvia > Unionida > Margaritiferidae > Margaritifera > Margaritifera margaritifera. The sequence continues at coordinate 932,525 of JAQPZY010001165.1, forward strand.
TTATTGGACCTTTTTATCATAAACATGTTTTGATGAGTCTATTAGACCTTTTTATCATACACATGTTTTGATGAGTCTATTAGACCTTTTTATCATACACATGTTTTGATTAGTCTATTAGACCTTTTTATCATACACCTGTTTTGATGAGTTTATTGGACCTTTTTATCATACACATGTTTTGATGAGTCTATTGGACCTTTTTATCATACACATGTTTTGATGAGTTTATTGGACCTTTTTATCATACACATGTTTTGATGAGTCTATTAGACCTTTTTATCATACACCTGTTTTGATGAGTCTATTAGACCTTTTTATCATACACCTGTTTTGATGAGTCTATTGGACCTTTTTATCATACACCTGTTTTGATGAGTCTATTAGACCTTTTTATCATACACCTGTTTTGATGAGTCTATTGGACATTTTTATCATACACATGTTTTGATGAGTCTATTAGACCTTTTTATCATACACCTGTTTTGATGAGTTTATTGGACCTTTTTATCATAAACATGTTTTGATGAGTCTATTAGACCTTTTTATCATACACCTGTTTTGATGAGTCTATTAGACCTTTTTATCATACACCTGTTTTGATGAGTCTATTAGACCTTTTTATCATACACATGTTTTGAAAAGTCTATTAGACCTTTTTATCATACACATGTTTTGATGAGTCTATTAGACCTTTTTATCATACACATGTTTTGATGAGTCTATTAGACCTTTTTATCATACACATGTTTTGATGAGTCTATTAGACCTTTTTATCATACACATGTTTTGATGAGTCTATTAGACCTTTTTATCATACACATGTTTTGATGAGTCTATTAGACCTTTTTATCATACACCTGTTTTGATGAGTCTATTAGACCTTTTTATCATACACCTGTTTTGATGAGTCTATTAGACCTTTTTATCATACACATGTTTTGAAAAGTCTATTAGACCTTTTTATCATACACATGTTTTGATGAGTCTATTAGACCTTTTTATCATACACATGTTTTGATGAGTCTATTAGACCTTTTTATCATACACATGTTTTGATGAGTCTATTAGACCTTTTTATCATACACATGTTTTGATGAGTCTATTAGACCTTTTTATCATACACATGTTTTGATGAGTCTATTAGACCTTTTTATCATACACATGTTTTGATGAGTCTATTAGACCTTTTTATCATACACATGTTTTGAAAAGTCTATTACAGTGGTCCCCCTCTTGAACGGCCTCCCTGACCAGCGGCCACCCGCTTTATACGGCCACAATCCCTTGGCACCGACGAGTTTGTGTTCAAAAGCACCCCTCAAGGACGGCCACCCCTCTAACGCGACCAGCGGCCAGCATTTTAGTGCAAAAACGGTCAAATTTACCCCTCGTAAGCGGCCACATAATGGTTGTTTACAGAGTAAAATCTCAATAATATTTTTTAATTTCTCAATTCAACACATTGACATTTTGTTCCAATATGCCAATAAAGTAACTTTAATGCTTACAAAGAGGTAAGTAATCCGATTATCCTTACTGCCATGTGTTCCTTAGATGTTAGCTTTTGTCACTTTGATAATTACTGGCTATTATTACCACCGATAATTATCAAGATGACAAAAGCTAACCGCTGAGAAGCACAGCATTGTTCAGCTCAAGTCAGCGTGACATCCGGTCGCCAGATAGTAAAATGGTATGTTAGCCTTTCTGGCTTCACTCTCATAGATTATGAAATATACATTACCGGATACCAGACTGGAGAAGAAGAAAAAAAAGTCCATCACGTGACAGACTCACTTCCGTTGTAAACACTGCCTCACGCGTGATTGCCCGCGAAGGAATAAGTTGTCGCAAAATATCGTCAGACATTCTCAGTTTAGAACAAAAATGAAAGCAATTAAATTAAAACGAAAAGAGGGAGAGTCTTTTGATAACTACTGAGAAATTTTATGTCAGAAAGATTCAAATAAACATCGTCAATATACATTCAACTTTAGTGGGAAGACGGAATCAACGGACGTACAGGGATATTTGCAACCAAATATTTGTGCCCCGAATTTACCGACAATGTGGTTTTGCACCACGATTCATGATTATTCATATTTTTAAAAATAACATTGATTAGTTTTATCATATTTAGTCCTTAACCAGATAATATTCCTGTGATTTTTAAATGCAAATATTAAATATATAAAAATTAGTTACATCTTTTATACTTTATATGTAGTTATTACTCACAACTGTGTGATCCCCCTCTAGAAAGGCCACCCGTCTTATAAGGCCACTTTCTTGATGCAGAAGGGGTGGCCTTATAAGAGGGGGACCACTGTAGACCTTTTTATCATACACATGTTTTGATGAGTCTATTAGACCTTTTTATCATACACATGTTTTGATGAGTCTATTAGACCTTTTTATCATACACATGTTTTGATGAGTCTATTAGACCTTTTTATCATACACATGTTTTGATGAGTCTATTAGACCTTTTTATCATACACATGTTTTGATGAGTCTATTAGACCTTTTTATCATACACATGTTTTGATGAGTCTATTAGACCTTTTTATCATACACCTGTTTTGATGAGTTTATTGGACCTTTTTATCATACACATGTTTTGATGAGTCTATTAGACCTTTTTATCATACACCTGTTTATATGAGTCTAATAGACCTTTTTATCATACACCTGTTTTGATGAGTCTATTCGCCTTTTATCATCTACATATTTTGATGAGTCTATTGGACCTTTTTATCATCCACATATTTTGATGAAACTATTGGACCTTTTTATCATCCACATATTTTGATGAGTCTATTGGACCTTTTTATCATCCACATGTTTGATCAATCTGTTAGACCTTTTTATCATACACATATTTTGATGAGTCTGTTAGACCTTTTTATCATACACATATTTTGATGAGTCTGTTAGACCTTTTTATCATCCACATGTTTGATGAGTCTATTAGACCTTTTTATCATACACATATTTTGATGAGATTATTGGACCTTTTCATCCTCCACCTGTTTTGATGAGTCGAACATTTCTAAATTGCCACTTTATTTAAACCTTTTTGATAATTCTGTGTGTCATTATTCAAAGAAAAAAAATTAAAAAGATGAACAGCTTATCCACAAAATGCCTTGGTTTTTGTAGTTGATATCAGATGCTGGATACCAAGGGGAGATAACTACTGTTTCCACAGCCTGTCATCAGATTGAAGTTTTCTCCAGAGTTTTGAGAACCTCCATCACAACATTTCTAGAAGGTGGCGAAGATACCCTGGAGAAAAACCTGCCAGAGTTTACGGTTGGATTTTAATTTTTATGCTCTCTCTCTTTCTTGCCACCAATCATATCAGATTTGTCTTTCCTTTAAGGAGATAAAGATTATTATTCTTACAAGGCAAAGGTGGTTTTACCAGGTTTGAAGCATGAGATTTTGTTTTTTTGTTGTTTCTTAAAACTTCTTTTTCTAGGTATTTGGTATGTAATTTATTTATTTACTAACTTTTCATGTAAAAACAATGATCATACCTGATTTGTTGTGTTCAAACACAGCAAAACCATGTACGACCCATATACTATAAATTTACTATTGTTTGTGGAATTTCAATGTTCGTGGATTTCGTGGTTGATACAAAACCATAAATCCAAAGACCCAGTGAACAATGATCCTGCAATGAAAGTGGTAGAATCACTTCCCAGTCCATGAATTCAAGTTCTGACAAAAATGTAATTTTTTGCAAAACCACAACATTTTATACCCAGAAAAATAAATGAATTGACACTATTAGAGACTATATAGCAAATATTTATGCTAATGAAAGGTAAAACAGACAGGTCAATTTTGTTGACCTATAGAATGCAAACAATGTGCACAATCAGACAATAAAACAGTATGACTGCCCTGGTTTAAACTTGGAAATGACCCATATGTTTTTGTGCTATTGACCTGGAGGTTAATTTCAATGTTAAGATTCTCCAACAGGGTCTGACTCAATTTGAATTACAGCAGCCAAACTTAAATTTGTGGAACAGCTAGCTGTTTTATAGTTTTGGGGCAAAGAATTTCTTGGCAGAGATGTCTGGCAAACTCCTAATACATGATGTGTCTCAAGAAAGACATATAAATAAAGTACCAAAGTCAAAGGAGAAGTTTGTCTTCGCTTAATTTGTCATTAATTCTTAAAAGTAAGAAAATTCTTTGCAAAGAAATTACCCCCCCCCCCCAACCTATGTCATGTTTTTCTTAGGATTATTCCATTCATATCAACCTAGAAAAAGGAATGCATTTTTATTTTTATTCTATGTAGAGGGTGTTTCTGAATATTTTTTTTCTTGTTCACCTGACCATAAGGACATGTGAATTCATGCTATGGCCCTGTGTCAATTGTGTGTCGTCCTGTTGTGTATTAGTTGTCAATATTTGTCATTTTAAAGTTTTTCTCAGAAACCACTGACCAATTTCAACCAAATTTAGCATCTAGCATCTTGGTATGAAGGGCTTTTAAGTTTGTACAAATTATGCCAATCTGCTATCAAATATGGTTACCATCTACTTAAAATAGAAATACCTTTAAACAACTTCTCAAAAGTCGCATAAATTTTTTGACCAAATCTCATAGAAAGGATTCAGACATGAAGGGCTTTCAACTTTGTACAAATGATTTTGATCCACCATCAAATGTGGTTGCCAGTATTAAAAATAGATACAACTTTAAATGACTTCTTCTCAAAAACAGCTATCCAGAATTTGACCAAACTTGACAGAAAACACCATGGCATATATGGCTTTCAAATTTATACAAATGATGCTGATCCACCACCAGATATGGCTGCCATTAATATAATAGATAAACCTTTTAACAACAACTTCTCAAAAATCTATACTATAGAAATTATAATAATCAGTCCCTCACAGCTTGTGCTTTCAACAATGTGACAGTGTGTCAGCACAGATCAAACCTTTAGAAGAAAATATGTATAGTCTAGGTAAAGGCCATACTAGTAACAACAACTAACCTTTATTATCATCTTTCAATACATGTTTGAGGACTGGAGTTAAAAAACTTACCATCAGACTTGATCAGAAATGCCCATCAGTTAAGTATTATGTATTTTTGATGATGTAAGTCTGCTTGTTGTCAAAATTGAAATAATTTTTTAAACATTTGAGTGGCATAAAATACTGTTGTTGGGTGAAATTTTATACTATATTTTTCTGAAGGAAAACAAAATCATTTTTCTAAATAAATAGTTTTAAAGAAAACTAGTGTCCTGCAGAAGGATGATACTAAAACAACAGCTAATTGAGCAACAAAAATGACACATTTTCTGGTACATTTAAGTACATTCAAACCTGTCAACAGCAGCCACCCATGGGAAAAGGCAAAGCTGGCCTTTGTACACAGGTGACCTCTATACACAAGTTCACCTTTTAAAATTGGTTTTGGAACAAATACCATATACTAAATATCATTATTATTATTATTACTATTATTATTATTACATTATCAAGATTGTTTTATGTGCACTATTCAACAAATTAATAAAATACGCGTATATATTGGTCTCTCCCAAATTTATGTTCCACACAAGATTACTGCATCCTGCTCACCTTAATCCATCCTATAAATTAAATCATCACTGACTTAAATAATCACCGATCTTAGTTTTGTTTTGTGCACCATGACAAAACAATAATTTCACTACTGATCGACAGCTTATATGTGACTGTAAAACAGAGGACTTACTCTTTGGTCATCAAACTTGTATTTAGTTTTACTTTGAAACAGCTGTTCGCATTTTAAAAATAATATCTGGATAAGCCAGTTGCTGAACTCGCTAAGATAAAAAGATAGTCGGCTTATGTGAGAAGCCTGTGATGAATAGGAAATCAAAAGAAGCCATATATGGCTATTATTTGTTACTGATGAACCGAAACTTCACCTGCCTTTACAGACAAGTTTTAAATATTGAATGACCCCTGACCCTAATCAAAAGGGACATAACTCGTATATCTTCTAAAAGACGAACTTTTTTTTTTCAGTGATAGCATTAATTCACAGGCAAATAGATGAAGATATTGAACTATACTTGTCACACTGGCAAGAAAGTTGACTTCCATTTTTACTGCCATAACACGACTACTTTTCCCACCATCCAGCAAGCGAAACTGCTTCGACCCTCTACCCTAATGATAAAAACTGCCTTGCTTTCAAATTTGACATACTGTAGTATAATTTATTTTCATGGGTCTCAATTTTCGTGGTATTGTATAAAAAAAAATACATTTTTGTGGGTACTTAAATTCATGGTTTTTCCTGTCAAAGTTTGCACAGTTGTAGGTATTTAATTTCATGGATTAACCTCTACAAATACCCCAAATAAAGAATAAAAGAGAACAAAACTACATCAACAACAAATGGTGGTCGTTTCAATGATTTAAACAATACTACCACCTGTATGAGCACAACTCAAAACACCTGTCAAGATCAATCACTAACACGCAACATCAAAGAGAGCCGACACAGCCAACAACACTAAGCTAATCAGTTATTAAAGTACATGTGTATGATCTCTTTCTTACAACACTGTCCATAAAGTTGCACCAACAATTACTTTCTGATGACCATGACGTTAACACAGTGGTTCAAGAGTTGTAAAATTCAACTTAGATCCCCGTTGGTTAGGATAATGTCATCATGCTACATGTCAACCAAACACATTACTAGCTGCCCCTTCCTCAGTGCAGTTAGCAAGCAGTGTCAACATTCAGTCTGATTGAAATCAGATCTCCACAGTCCTACGTGGAGATCTGACAGCCACTGATAAATGTTAATGTTTTGGTTACCTTTGGAATTCCCAGTCTGGTTATTTTTAGTAGCTTATCAGATAAAGTGTTGCAGATTCGTGTTAGGGAGATTTATCATTAGTAACCACATCTTCTGAATGATGTTGAAAGCTGTGATTTGATTAGTGAACCACAAGGTCAACAGAACATGACCTCATATTGGTATCCATCAGATCTCCACATAGGACTGTGGAGATCTGATTTTAAATCGGATTGTGTCAGCATTTGATGTGTTCATCAAAGGGAGCTGATGCAGCCAACAACACTAAGCAAATCGGTTATTAAAGTACATGTGTATGATCTCTTCTGTAAAACGCTGTCCATAAAGTTGCACCATCAATTACTTTCTGATGACCATGGCAAGAACACAGTGGTTCAATAATTGGTAAAGTTCAACTTGCAGATCCCCGTGTCAATATTTGATGTGTTCAGAGCCCATCAAAGTGCAAAGATGCCAACTAAATTGAAAAACAATGGAATCACTCATTTGTTTGAGCCTGCCTCATGTACAACCAACTTCAACCACTAGACTTTACTTAAAACTTCATCAATCAAGCCAATTCATGCTGATTGGATAATTGTGGCTCATGCAAATATAATTATCTGTGGCTTGGAGAAAGCTGAACTTGTTTAATTCAACAATGTCAGGATTGTTTACCTTGACAAATTTTTGTGTGTACCAGCACACTTTAATTGACATGATGTTGATTCAGTGGTTTTGTCCGAAAATCTCTGAAGTGTGAGTTTCAATACTCTGTAGTAAGTAGTGTATATACATAGTGTTTCATTAGTAATTGTGCTTAATGCAATAGTTCTAGTATTTTACAGCCATGTTGATCATTGGGATTAAGCATGCATGGATAAAATGAGATACTTTCACAAGGATTTAAATATTTTGACAACAGTTTCACTTGAATGAAGAATCGATTTGAACAAGTATTAAATCTTCATATACTAGTATCATTTATTATTCTTTCTTTCATTTTCAGTAATACTAGTGTTTGAATACCTTATGCTTTTCTCGTTTGTTTCTATCCTTATGTCACAACATGTCGATTTAAGTCAGTAAGTGGAAATAATGGCTACCAGATACCATATAGATATGTGTGCATTGAAACAATATAAAATGCATTATTATTATTTTTTTTAAGGGTTAAAATAAAACAAACATGTGTAAAAGCTAATATTTTATTACCAGATTACAGAAATGACATTGATTTATGAAACAGCTTTGTTGATCTATAGGAATGAAACACAGTAAGAAATTGGGGTGAGGGGGACTTCTTTATCGTGTCTGGCTAATTATTTGCAGGGTCTTTAAATTCGTGGTTCAGGGCAACAACAAAATCCATAAAAATTGGTACACACAAAAATTAGTGATTCTACAGTAATTGACACCTTTGAGTTACATTGACAATTTGACTGGAGTACCGTGAGTACAAGCAAGATAAGAAATGTTTGCACATCAGGTCACTTGATATTCCTTTATCTAAACAATGCCTTCCTCATGAAGCAAAAATTTAGTTTGCTTAGACTAAGCGGTCACTGTAGATACATGCCAATGACCAATTAAGGCAGGGAGAAATCATTCTTTGGTTTGGAAACAACTGGCTGTTGACCGTGGAAGGCAGGTCACCATTACATATGGGACATTTATATAGGAAATTTGCCAGGGGGAAATTAGAATGGCAGTTGTGAACAGAGGACCACTAAGTAAAGGTGACTGTTAGGACAGGTTTGACTGTATATCAATCTTTTCTTATTTGTTACAACTTTTTACACCTCCTTTGAATATTTTTATAACAATTTTCACTAATGTTTCACAGATATGTGGTTAGCATGTTAATTTTCAGGAAAAAATGTTCAACAGGAGCCATCAGATTTTCCGAATCCTAGCTCCTAATGTATTATGATTGGGTAAAATATTTTAAGAAGAAACTAAATATTTGATGGTAAAGTATGTTTCATTGATAATACTTACCCGTTCATAATATGGGTACACCCTCCAAACCCATCCCTGCAGTTACATTCCCATTGAATGTGCACTTCCACATTAGTAGTAACTAACAGCTGTATGGTTTTGGGCACCAAGCCCTATATCCAAGGGAAGACTACTCTCATCTGACTTCCTTTTTAAGCAAGCAGATTACCTTTTAGCACCGTTGTTGCTAAACAACACCAAGATGATTGTAACATTTTGTTTTTGATGTAGAAGATTTGTGAGGTAGTGGACATAGGGCTGGATTTGTGAGGTAGTGGACATAATCCTAATGTATTATGGTAGGGTAAGTATCATGAAAGAAATATATTTTACCTTTAAAAAAATGTTGGTTTTTTGCAATGTCTTTTTCTTTACATTTGCAGAACTTAACTTTTAATCAGTTTTATATAGCCAGTATTGTTCTGACATACTGTTAAACCCAATACATACATATTTGTAAAAATCATGAGTTTGGATTTTCACACATTGTTTTAGTATGACTCTAAAGGGAGGATCACAGTATTATCAACTTTGCTGTGCTAATCATTTTACTGATTCAATTTCTCCATTCTCTGATGAGTTTAGAGGATTCATTCTTGACCCCAGCTCTAACCCATAACTATATAGTGCTACCTTTGATTCAGTCTAACCTTACATTTATTTACTTACTAGAAAATGGTGTGTCATGGAGAGCACACTTACCTGTACAGTCAGATAATGTTGAATATTCTGGCCCAGGAGCCAAAAGGAGGGTCCAACATTCGGCGCCTCTGTCAAGAGCTGCAAAAGTGTGCTAATGACAAGTAAGTCATGTGGTGCTTGCTTCATAAGTTTTATTATATTTATAATCTTAAGTTCTTTAGCTTTTCTTTATGTTTGAGATTTTCCTTTATAAACTTAAAGAAGACCACAAGTGATTCCATATAAATCTACCTTGGGGATACCACTTTTTTTTTTAGGAGCTCCAGTAGAAAAAAACTTAAATTATACAAAAGTCCACCCTTCAGAAATAGTGTTCTCCCCCTCAGATAGATGTAAATGGAATAACCCTGATGTCACTTTTGTGTCAAACCTCTGACCTATTTGAACTATTGACATGTAATGGACCTAGTCCAAAACCAAAAGAATAATATAAACATTGTGCATGTTTGCTACCTTTGACCTCTTGTGCTATATTAGTTATAAATCTCCTACTCAGGGTTGGTGTCCTGTTGAAGCACAGACAATTATACATACTGCAGTGATGGTAAATCTTGGGATACTATAACGCTTGGGACACCAATCATGCTAATATTATTTAGTAGAAGGCAATTACACATTGAAGTACTGGCATTGCCACCGGACAAGGTTTTCTCTTTTTAGGATCATTCTTTCATGATATATGACAATTATGTGAATTTGTGCTTTATATAATTTAACATGTGTGCCTTTTCATATAGATTACATCACTTTCTAGAATCGCTTATACCACTGAAAAACAGTAACTCTTAAGCTCGTGAATACAAATAAACAGCAATGGACGGCAAGCTGAAATATAATCTGGAAGAATGCAATTTGGCTCAAAGGATGAATAAAGCCAATTCTGCATCAGATATTTTTGGGAATAACAAGGATATAAGTGATGTTAAGCATGATTTGCACTGTGTAAGTACTTTACACTATAGTACAGGTCTCCCAGTAAACTCCAAGCGGCCCGTGAATTATGAAGTCTTTATTTACCTTTATTTTAAATCATGTTGGAGAAATCGGAAAATATGCACATGCAAAATAATAACATAAAAACAATCATAGTAGTTTATAAGAGTTTATTGACATGGTAATTGAACAAACAGGTCACTGATGTGTGACATGGCAATCTTGCCAATTTTGTCTTGACATATTTTGTGTCTATAAATTTTGGGACACCGAAAATGTTATATTTTTTACATGCATGTAAATCTTATACTGTCATATATTAATGAAAGAATGAATGTAGGTTAAAATTCTAAATGTAGATCAACTAGGATCATTATCAATCGATTTTAGTTATTTGTTTCGGCTTAACAAAATCATTATTTTCCACACATTATTCATTCCACTTTTGATTTTGGCAAGCTGGTTGTTTCGGCATCTCCTTTTGTTTATAATTGGCGGATTTGTCTTTTGTTTTCCAAGAGCAAGTCAGTCAATTCTCTAAACCCTGAAACTGGCTTGGGTAAAGAGGGAATTTTGTACGGCGGCAATGTCAGTACTTTGATGCGTAATTGCCTTTTACTCCATAATATTAGCATGATTGCAGTAGCTGAGTAAACATGTACTTATTTAAGGTAGCTTACATCAAAGCAAACTTCCACTTAGATTTTATGGTATTACAGTTATTTTCAAAGCATTATTTCTGAAACTTCTTTATTGTATTTTAGAGATATTATTTAAGTTTAGTGTTGGTGCCTATGAATCAAATCCAAGGGATGTACTTCATTCAGCGCAAGTTAAAATCTTTAATGTACATGCGGTGAAACCATGATATAAACGTGCTGACTAAGCGTTGAACCAAACACTGTTTTCATTTGTTTTGTCATACTGGTATCACATTTTAATGAGTTAGGTATTTACATTTTCAAGACAAAAAACCCCATAATTACAGGTGACTTTCGACAATTTTAATACACTAATGCATAAACTGACAATAGTAAAGTAGAGCACAAAAGGGAGAAGTTACTCTTAAATGGGTAGAAATAATAAGAACATAGAGGAGAATTAAATACATTTATTGACTTTTCAAACAAATGATATTAATTTATAACATTTCCATCTAATAATTCTTAATGATGGTCCCTTAGCAACCATGAAGTCATTTTTTTTAAAAATGAGGTTACGATTGATAAAATGTGCCTATTGATCAGTAGAAAACATGTCTAAGGAGTCTTAAGACTTATAGTACATGAAAAAATTGCTTTAATTTTGTGTCCCAACTTTTATAGGTCATAAAAAAATTACTTTTGAAAATAATTACAGGTGTCGCAAGACTTATAGTGTCCCAAGACTTACCGTCATTAGGTAGAACAAGTGTCATATCAAGGTCAACAAGCCTTTCAACAAAGTAACCTAATTTAGAATTTGAGTTCTGTGGGAATAAATTCTTGTAATCCTGTAATTTAGTCTAAATTGGATTTTGTGACTTTAAAATTAAGAAATAATTGAGTCATTGACTGTGTATGAATTGTCTTCAGTTATTCACATGCTGGTCAAATTACATTGTAAATCAATTCAAACAATTTTCATTGTGAATTAATCATTTCATAGATAAGTTTTTGAGATAGTATCCACTTTTTAAATGAAGAAATCAAGAGTAACTGCCCTTTTTTACCCATAGTCTGATTTGAGCACTAAACAAGCATTTTTAGTTATACTGAGTTTGAAGATAAACAGGTAAAATAACACCTTCATTAATTTGATTTTTAGTCTGAATCCAAAAAGAAATTTACTCAAGACCCCTAAAATGTCATTTAATTAGATCTTGATAACTCGTAACAATGTTTTCAATGCAGCTTGGCCAGGGGGAGGATAGGTGGGTGTGGAAGGTATCAATAAATACCAAGGTAGACAGAAAGAAAGAAAAGAAGAAAGAATTTATAGTTTTTTTCAACATATTGAATATTCAAATTCCTGTGTTTCTTTTTAATGAAATTGAGATAGGCACATAGTGTGCATTGTTCTTGTTAGAAGCTGGTAGCTGGCGAAATACTCTCTTTTTTAATTTTTATGCTGTCTATCCTTTCTGAAAAATTCTACACGTGAGTTTGTCTATTTTTCACCAACAATTGCAAATATTTGTCACCTGTTGAAAACGCTTTGTCTAGTTTTGGACCATGAGGTAACATTCAGTTTGTATATACTTGAATAGAATATATACATACTATGAAATTATTATTCCACATAATACAATTATTTTTTCAAGTACATGCAATCTGGAAAGTCTTCCTAATTGATTTTCAGTTTGTGTGATGATGATGATAATGATGATAATAATGTTGGTGGTGGTACTGGTGTTTGTGTTGGTAGTGGTACTGGTGTTTGTGTTGGTAGTGGTTTTTACATGCTTGGTTTACATTTGTAGATAGGTTTGCATCAGAATTTTTTAATACTTTCATGTACATGTACAGTAGACTACCGATTATCCAAAGTCTGGGGGACTAGAAGAAAACTTCGGATAACACCGGCGTTCAAATAACCAAAGGTCATGAAGGTTGCAAGTGAACATCAATACACAAAAATAAAACAAACAAAGTACCATTTTAGTTATTCTTGTATTCTGTTTCCTTACAATCTATCTAGGAAGCCATTTCATTAGCACAGCATAAAACAAAGACAAAAACAATAATGAAAATTATCGTTGTCATCATTATAATAATCTGCATGGCATACAACAAGGACAAAATTATCACTTCAAGGATATCATTGTATTTGGTTTCTATTTTGGCTCCCTCTTCCTCTTTGTACCTCTTCCAGTTTCCATGGCTTTGTGATTCAGATACAATGTGGTAAGCAAATATGGATTTTTTAAAAAATACATGTAAAGTCAAATGTAGCTTTCAGAGGATATTTATGATTTTCAAACTTTCTTTAATCAAACTGACTTTACATAAAATTACTGCCATTAATTGAATTAATAACGGGGTTATCAAAAGGCGAGTCAATTATTGGATTAGTGACAAACAATAAACATGACTCGCTTTTCAGTTAATCAGTACTCACAGTTTGGACCAACAGGTGTCCCGATTCAAGAAATCAAACATGCTGCTCATGACAGTTTTCACACTTCGTATAATGCATTGCGATTTGAATAGGATTATAGGATTTTGGAACGCTAAATTACTTTGATTAAGGTGGTGTACTTGAATAATTGATGTTTAAATAATAGATGTAAAAAAGATATAAACAAAGAACAAATTTAGCCGGGACTGGATGAATAGTTCAGATAATACTGGGTATTTGGATAATAGGAGTTTGAATAACTGAGAGTCTACTGTATTTAAATGGCAAGTGGTTTGCACATGTTTTATACTGTGAATCACTTTACATTCATGGGGTACCAATTTTCATGTTTTTTGTGGGTAAGCTAGACCACAAATTTTAAGTCGCAATGAAATATAAACCAATTGTTATTGACCCCCGGTCCCCTGTCGTATGCGATGGTTAAACGTTTGTTTTTTTGCTTGTGTTAATACCAGCAGTATTATTAGTGCTGAGAAATATAGATCATGTTATGTTTATAAAATATGAGGAACAATGGAAATTGATTGATTACAATTTAATTCACATGTAAAATTTCATGAACCTAAAACCTTTGTACTAATGTAATGAATTTATCTGCTGCTGTAGTAATGAATGCAAAATTACTCATGGCTTGTGTCCTTCTTTACTTTTCAAAGCACATATTATATCCATTTATAATCAATAATACTCACTAAAACTTTATGCAATCCAATGAAATTAGGAAACACTTAAAAAATGTGACAGCATCAAAGTTCAAGAAAATTAAATGACAATCACAGTTTGCACCAAATATCCAACATAATGTATGGATTATAAAGCACTGTATTATCTACTGTTTGACACTGTTCCATACTGAGTAGATAAATTAATGTGAAAGTACTTACCATGTCTGATTTAAACATCAGCCTTTTCATACATAAAAAAAAAATGTTTTTACTGCTTTTTTAATTTTGTTGATAAGAACTACTATTCACTATTCCATTGAGCAAATTGAACACAAGAGCGAGTACATTGTGATTACTAAATATGTTTCATACATATAACTAACTGATGAATAAACAATCAGCAGAGCAGTCTCACTTTCTCACAGACCATTTTAATCATGTCCATCCGAAGTGACACTTTGTCATGTGGGGAGATAATCCACTTTACATGAATGGGCTTAAGGATACATGTTTTCAGGTCATTTGAAAACGTATCTGAGAGTACATCTCAACTATCCTCTTGTTCATTTAATTGAATAATAGCCAGGGGGCAAGACAGATAAATTGGGGGGTTGCATATGGCTGGCACAAACAGTGGTATGATCCTGTTTTCACTTAAATGAAACAACAGCCTGTCCTTGCTATGTGCTTTGAAAACATCGAAGAGGGCTACCGCATTCTAATAAGACCAGCTAAGGTGCAGCAAGTAATGTACAGTGTTCACATGGTATCAGAACTTGGCCAACAAACAGAAGACTCCTTAGAATCAGTCAGGCCTGCAACATAGGAGATTTTACTTCAAGTTTCCTGCTTTTTGACCACTGTGTAAGCAGTATTGTGATAGTTAAGAGAGTGAAACTCTATTTCATTAGAACGGTTTATATATGGAAAAGATGGAAACTTTTGTTTCGAAAAATCTAGTTTGTTGTCATTGGCTTTATTTTAGTGCCTAATACATAATTGTTGAGAGTTTTATTTTTTGATAGCGATCTATAAGAACACTGAAAAAAATTAACTGCGATCTTAATTAAAGCAGTGTAATTAAGCTTGTTTGTTTGTCATGTATCAAAAAAGATGTCAGCATCTTCTTTGATTCAAATCTCCGTATTTATGCTAAGTGTTAGCAATGAATAGCATACCTAATCAACTTAATTACTGCAGTAGGCATATAGCCTGTTTGCTTGAAAATGCATGGAAGTGAAGGTCGATATAATTTTTTATTTAAATATATAGACCATTCATCAATATTTTTTTCTGTTATTTGTTGTTTTTTTTTCTTTGAATGACAAATCCACACAAAAATTAAGTACCGATGAATATGCATTTTATAACCAAACATAATGCCATGGGTGGGGATTATCGAGATTTATATTTCTGTAGTTTAACCATTAGATTTGGGAAGAATCCACTGGTGTGTTGAAAATTAAGATTGTTGGCATTGCAGAAAATAGCCAGTTTCATATGATAAATTACAACAAATTACCAGATTGAGTCGAATGTAGATACAGTATGGAACTATTACATAATTGACATGTATGAAGTTTTTAATCTGTGATTATAAAGTGGAACACTCTTTGCAGATTTGTAATGTAACATAAGTCAGTACATTTATAGAATTTTTCATTGTTTACATTGCTTTTCTAAAGTGTTTTCCCTTTTTATCTGAATCCTATACTAACTGTTTGCACTGCCTATTTCTTCCAGAGGGCTCGATGTAACCCCAATTACCCTGGCTCTCAGTGGGGCAGCAGCATACCCTCGTGCCTGTCAGGCTCTGTCATCCATGTTGTCCAGAAATGCCCTAAATCCTGCAGATATTACAATTGTAAGTCATTCCTGTACATATTTTGCATATAATAACCTAATTTTTAAAAAAATGAAAAATTAAAGTGGACTCTAAAAAAGCTTCTCTACAAAAATTAGCAGTCTGACCATGGCAAATTGTTTTCAGTCAGAATTAGCCCGCTGTGCAAATACAGTTTAAATAACAGTAGAGTTTCAAAAACTCAAAGCAGTGTGTGATTACAGTTTTTTTCAAGTTTCAGGTTTTCCAGGTTTCAAACAAGAGAATGCTTTACACTGAGACCAAGCAAGTCTTTCATGTAATCACAAGTATTTGAGTGATTCATGTTTGAATTATTACTTATTGTAAATGATAATACTCAGTTCTTCATTCACCTGCTTCAAGGATATCTGTGAAATAATAAGTATCTAGGCTACTTGAAAATTATCTCTCCTCAGAGAGATATATTATTGTTCCTTTTGTCCCTTCTTTGTGATGCTGGTGTCAGAGTATCCACATTTTCATCCTTCCGCCTGTCTGTTCATCCATCACACTTTCATTTCCACTTTGTAACTTTAAAACCATTTGCAATTAAGGGATGAAACTTGGTATACTCATATATCATCAGTAGAAAGTATTTGCATACCACATTGGGGGTCCTATCTTCAAGGTCAAGGCCATGGCTCATTATTTTGAGTTTTCCCTCACACTTTCCATTCCACTTTATAGCATTAGAGCTGTTTGTGATTAACAGATGAAACTTGGTATACTTATACATTATCATTAGATGAAACTTGGTATACTTATACATTATCATTAGATGAAACTTGGTATACTTATACATTATCATTAGATGAAACTTGGTATACTTATACATTATCATTAGATGAAACTTGGTATACTTATACATTATCATTAGATGAAACTTGGTATACTTATACA
Organism: Margaritifera margaritifera; assembly: GCA_029931535.1. Lineage (NCBI taxonomy): Eukaryota > Metazoa > Mollusca > Bivalvia > Unionida > Margaritiferidae > Margaritifera > Margaritifera margaritifera. The sequence continues at coordinate 949,554 of JAQPZY010001165.1, forward strand.
TTATCATTAGAAAGTGTCTTGTGTACCACATTGGGGGGTAAAATCTTCCAGGTCAAGGTCAATATTTTGAGTTTGCCATCACACCTTTTCTTAAGAAGCTCTATAACTTTTGAGCCGTTTCAGCTATAGGGATGAAACATCCTTCTGCCTGTCATTTCTTCTTTGTAACTTTAAAACCATTTGCAGCTATAAGGATGAAACTTGGTATGCTTATACATTATTATTAGAAAGTGTCTTCTGTGCCACATTAGGGGTCGTATCTTCAAGGTCAAGATGATGGTCAGTATTTTAAGTTTTACATAACACTTTCCTTTTCTATAACTTGAGAGTCATTTTAGATTAAGAGAAAAAAACTTGGTATACTTATACATGCTTATACATGTACATCATCAGTTGCAGGTGGGAATCCTATCTTCATAGTCAAGGTCATGGGTCAGAATTTTTTTTCTCATATTTTTCTTTTCATTCTATAAAAGAGCCATTTGTGATTAAGGGCTAAGGGTATATTTGATGTGTACCACATTGGTGGTCCTGTCTTTATGGTCAAGGTCTAAGGTGAATATTCTAGGATTCAGTAACATTTATGGGCTGTGTAAAAGAAATGATTGAAATTTGGTATTCTTGTATATTGTCACTAGAAGATGTGTTGCATTCCACATTTGGGGGCCTATCTTAAAGGTCAAGGTCATAGGTATATATTTCATAGTTGATTTTGTTTCTGCTTTATATGTTAAAAGCTGTTTGGGTTTTAGGGATAAACCATGGTACACTTAAGTTTCCCTGTTTCATGGTTTCTCATGTATCAGCAGTCGAGGCTTTTTCTTCAAGGTCAAGGAGAGCCATAGTAGCTCAGTTGGTTGAGAATCATATTTGTGATTTGAGGGTCACGGGTTCAATACCTGCCCAGGCCTATCCAGGTTGGTTGCTGCCTCAATGTGTCCTTGGAAAAGGCACTTAACTCTCATTTTCATGGCATGATATAGTCAATAAATAGCCAATAATGTGTTAAAAGTGTCATTAAAAACAAAGCAAGATCTTTCATCACTTTCTTTTCTTTTTCTGCACTGTTACTCTTATGCATTTTGAAATAGATACATGAAACTGCACTGTTACTCGAATGCATTTTGAACTAGAGACATGAAACTGCACTGTTACTCTAATGCAGTTTGAAATAGAGACATAAAACTGCACTGTTACTCGAATGCATTTTGAAATAGAGACATGAAACTGCACTGTTACTCTTATGCATTTTGAAATAGAGACATGAAACTGCACTGTTACTCTTATGCATTTTGAAATAGAGACATGAAACTGCACTGTTACCCTAATGCATTTTGAAATAGAGACATGAAACTTCACTGTTACTCTAATGCATTTTGAAATAGAGACATGAAACTGCACTGTTACTCTAATGCATTTTGAAATAGAGACATGAAACTGCACTGTTACTCGAATGCATTTTGAAATAGAGACATGAAACTGCACTGTTACTCTTATGCATTTTGAAATAGCGACATGAAACTTCACTGTTACTCTTATGCATTTTGAAATAGAGACATGAATCTCCACAGCTCTTTAACATGGGTCACAGCCAGATTTCATCATTGTGTACTTTTGGTGGTATACCATTGAAGGCAGGGAACAGAAATTCACTCAGTTTGATTGTTTTTGTTTGGGGGCTTTTTGTGAGTAGAGTAAACTACATGATTATATATTCTCAATTACAGTTATATTTGTTAAATCATTTTCTTGTGCTGCAGCTTTCTTGAAGTTGATTGGCTACTATATAAAACCATTTAAGCTGCTATGTTCGTTCTGTGTAGACCTTGTAAATACTTCTTTTTTACACTAGTTTTAACTCAGGATTATTATGTTATGGCTCATAACTTTGTAATGGATGGAGAGATTTTCATAAAATTTTGCCAAATATATATCATGACTAGATGGTGTGTTGTGTACCTTAGCTACATCGACTGCCTCAAGGTCAAGGTCAAATCAAGGGAAACTTTTGTGACTGGTATCCTTGTCTGGAATATAATTTTTGAGCCATGGAAGATATTTTAATGAAACTGTAACCATTTATATATTATGACTAGATAGTGTTACATACCATAGTCATGAACTGGGCTCAAGGTAAAGGTCACAACTAGGGAAAACATGAATAAGTGACCTCTATCCATGTATGGGTATAACTTTTAAATCAAACAAGATATTTGAAAAATGAAAGTTTGGCCTATTGTATATTTTGACTTGACAGTGTCTCATGTATTCAATCATACACCTGCCCTGAAGGTCAAGGTCACAAGAGAAAAGTTAAGTAGCAGCCTGTTTCCTTATCCAGGCTGTCACTTTTTAACCTCTATAGATATTTTGATGAAACTTTACCCAGGTCCACACATTAGTCAAGTCCCTAGCTCAAAGGTTAAGGTCATTAGTAGGGAAAAGATCGCCAGATGGGTATATCATGTACTGTGTGCAGTACTCATGTTGATGGGCATATCATCTACTTTATGCAGTAATCTTGTTGATGGGCATATCATGTACTGTGTGCAGTACTCTTGTTGATGGGCATATCATGTACTGTGTGCAGTACTCTTGTTGATGGGCATATCATGTACTGTGTGCAGTACTCTTGTTGATGGGCATATCATGTACTGTGTGCAGTACTCTTGTTGATGGGCATATAAAGTACTGTGTGCAGTACTCTTGTTGATGGGCATATCATGTACTGTGTGCAGTACTCTTGTTGATGGGTATATCATGTACTGTGTGCAGTACTCTTGTTGATGGGCATATCATGTACTGTGTGCAGTACTCTTGTTGATGGGCATATCATGTACTGTGTGCAGTACTCTTGTTGATGGGCATATCATGTACTGTGTGCAGTACTGTTGATGGGAATATCATGTACTGTGTGCAGTAATCTTGTTGATGGGCATATCATGTACTGTATGCAGTAATCTTGTTGATGGGCATATCATGTACTGTGTGCAGTACTGTTGATGGGCATATCATGTACTGTGTGCAGTACTGTTGATGGGCATATCATGTACTGTGCAGTACTGTTGATGGGCATATCATGTACTGTGTGCAGTACTGTTGATGGGCATATCATGTACTGTGTGCAATACTGTTGATGGGAATATCATGTACTGTGTGCAGTACTGTTGATGGGCATATCATGTACTGTGTGCAGTACTGTTGATGGGCATATCATGTACTGTGTGCAGTAATCTTGTTGATGGTCATATCATGTACTGTGTGTGGTACTGTTGATGGGCATATCATGTACTGTGTGCAGTAATCTTGTTGATGGGCATATCATGTACTGTGTGCAGTACTGTTGATGGTCATATCATGTACTGTGTGTGGTACTGTTGATGGGCATATCATGTACTGTGTGCAGTACTATTGTTGATGGGAATATCATGTACTGTGTGCAGTACTGTTGATGGGCATATCATGTACTGTGTGCAGTAATCTTGTTGATGGGCATATCATGTACTGTGTGCAGTACTGTTGATGGTCATATCATGTACTGTGTGTGGTACTGTTGATGGGCATATCATGTACTGTGTGCAGTACTCTTGTTGATGGGCATATCATGTACTGTGTGCAGTACTGTTGATGGGCATATCATGTACTGTGTGTGGTACTGTTGATGGGCATATCATGTACTGTGTGCAGTACTCTTGTTGATGGGCATATCATGTACTATGTGCAGTACTCTTGTTGATGGGCATATGATGTACTGTGTGCAGTACTGTTGATGGGCATATCATGTACTGTGTGCAGTACTGTTGATGGGCATATCATGTACTGTGTGCAGTAATCTTGTTGATGGGCATATCATGTACTATGTGCAGTACACATGTTGATGGGCATATCATGTATTATGTGCAGTACTGTTGATGGGCATATCATGTACTGTGTGTGGTACTCTTGTTGATGGGCATATCATGTACTGTGTGCAGTACTCTTATTGATGGGCATATCATGTACTGTGTGCAGTACTGTTGATGGGCATATCATGTACTGTGTGCAGTAATCTTGTTGATGGGCATGTCATGTACTGTGTGCAGTACTGTTGATGGGCATATCATGTACTAAGTGCAGTACTCTTGTTGATGGGCATATCATGTACTGTGTGCAGTACTGTTAATGGGCATATCATGTACTGTGTGCAGTACTCTTGTTGATGGGCATATCATGTACTGTGTGCAGTACTGTTGATGGGCATATCATGTACTGTGTGCAGTACTGTTGATGGGCATATGTACTGTGTGCAGTACTCTTGTTGATGGGAATATCATGTACTGTGTGCAGTATTGTTGATGGGCATATCATGTACTATGTGCAGTACTCTTGTTGATGGGCATATCATGTACTGTGTGCAGTACTCTTGTTGATGGGCATATCATGTACTATGTGTGGTACTCTTGTTGATGGGCATATCATGTACTATGTGCAGTACTCTTGTTGATGGGCATATCATGTACTGTGTGTGGTACTCTTGTTGATGGGTATATCATGTACTATGTGTGGTACTCTTGTTGATGGGCATATCATGTACTATGTGCAGTACTCTTGTTGATGGGCATATCATGTACTGTGTGCAGTACTCTTGTTGATGGGCATATCATGTACTGTGTGCAGTACTCTCATTGTGCGAGGAGTATTTGAAAAGTGTTGAATATTTTGTTATAACTTTTTTTTCCTTGGAACCTGTCAATAAATTTAATGCCAATCAATAGACAAAATAACATTCTATAAAATGATCTGCACATGCAGCATGCCAGACACAGATATATGTGTGTGATGTAATATAGGTAAATGACAGTGATGTAAAAATGTCAGAGATGGAAAACAATTCAGCTATGGTGCAAATAGCATACTGTAAAATCTGGGTGCTCTTAGTGTACTCTCCAACTGATATCAAGGCCAACTTGGATAAAGTTTGCAGATGAAATTGTCTGTCATATTGTACAATTTTGAGGTGGTTTAATTGTTTTAATGATGTTTGCGAATCCATGCAAGATGATCCACATTCTGGAAGACCACTGTCTGTGATTATTGAGTGGGAAGTGGCTGCTGTGAAGGGAGCAGTTGATGAAGATTCTTGATATGCATTGGAAGATATTTCTGTTATTATGGGCATTAATTCATCAGTTGTTTTTAATATATTGAAGAATCATTTGAATCTCAAAAAGGTTTGTGCAAGATGGGTCCCACATTTATTGACAGCTGATCAAAAACAGACTGGGGTTGAAATCGCCAAAGAGCTCCTCGCCAAATAAGAAAAGAGTGACCAGAGACATTTGAATGAGAGTGTCACAGGTGAGGAAACATGGATTTACTTTCTGAACTGGACTCAAGAGAAAATAATAAAGTTTGTGTCAGAAAAAACAAGCAGAGACCACGAATCGCATGATGTCACACTGTTAAGAGAGTCTTAAATACATTATTTTTTATGTAAAAGGTCCATTTGTCCAGGTACCTGTGTGTGACTCTGCTAGTATCACTCGCCATTTTTATGTCTCCAAAGTGTTGCCAAAAGTCTTGGAACACTACTGAACCACCCATATGTGCACCGGTACCTGAGGTATCCATGTACTCCATGACATCATACTGGTGCATAAATCTGTCAACATGACAGACTTCCTGAAGGAGCACAGCATCATAACTTTGTCACATCCTCCATACAGTTCTGATTTAGCTCCAAGTGATTTTTGGCTGAATCCCATTATCAAAGATTCGCTGAGGGGCAGAAGATTTGCAAGTCGCCATGTGGTTGGAAGTGCATTTTTCCAGGGTATGAACAGCGTACCAAAAGTGAATTCAAAATGGCATCTAATAATTGGATAATCAGACTGAGATAATATGTAGAGGTACATGGGGAATGCATTGACAGGGTGCACTCATGTACTGTTCACTAATAAAGAACTTTGTTGTACAGCGCACTAATATTCAGAACATTTTAAATATCCCATGTATAAAATTGTTGTCTCTATTAATTTAATAGTGATGTACATATCTTGGAAGAAGGCAGATGCATGTAATAGAGATATTTTGATTTTATTTCAGCTTTATAAGATGTATAATGATAACCAATACCCACCTCCTCCAGTGGATCTGATTCGAGTTCCAGCCTTTCTAGGTAGGATCAACTGAAAATGAGGGAACTTAAACTCTTTTTATCTCCTATCTCCTTTCAAAATACATGTTGTGACTTTAATTTGTAGCTTATTTAGACTGTACATGTTGTGACTTTAATTTGTAGCTTATTTAGACTGTACAAAATACATGTTGTGACTTTAATTTGTAGTTTATTTAGACTGTACATTTATAAGAGGTTTAACAGTGTATCAGTATACTTGTACAAGAGAGGCTGTATCAGTATACTTGTACAAGAGAGGCTGTATCAGTATATTTGTACAAGAGAGACTGTATCAGTATACTTGTACAAGAGAGACTATCAGTATACTTGTACAAGAGAGACTGTATCAGTATACTTGTACGAGAGGCTCTATCAGTATATTTGTACAAGAGAGTCTGTATCAGTATACTTGTACAAGAGAGACTGTATCAGTATACTTGTACGAGAGGCTCTATCAGTATATTTGTACAAGAGAGTCTGTATCAGTATACTTGTACAAGAGAGACTGTATCAGTATATTTGTACAAGAGAGACTGTATCAGTATACTTGTACAAGAGAGGCTGTATCAGTATACTTGTACAAGAGAGGCTGTATCAGTATACTTGTACAAGAGAGGCTGTATCAGTATACTTGTACGAGAGGCTCTATCAGTATATTTGTACAAGAGAGACTGTATCAGTATACTTGTACAATAGAGGCTGTATCAGTATACTTATACAAGAGAGGCTGTATCAGTATACTTGTACGAGAGGCTCTATCAGTATATTTGTACAAGAGAGGCTGTATCAGTATACTTGTACAAGAGAGACTGTATCAGTATATTTGTACAAGAGAGACTGTATCAGTATACTTGTACAAGAGATGCTATGTCAGTATACTTGTACAAGAGAGGCTGTATCAGTATACTTGTACAAGAGAGGCTATATCAGTATACTTGTACAAGAGAGACTGTATCAGTATACTTGTACAAGAGAGTCTGTATCAGTATACTTGTACAAGAGAGTCTGTATCAGTATACTTGTACAAGAGAGACTGTATCAGTATACTTGTACAAGAGAGTCTGTATCAGTATACTTGTACAAGAGAGTCTGTATCAGTATACTTGTACAAGAGAGTCTGTATCAGTATACTTGTACAAGAGAGACTGTATCAGTATACTTGTACAAGAGAGTCTGTATCAGTATACTTGTACGACAGAGATTGTATCAGTATATTTGTACAAGAGCGACTGTATCAGTATATTTGTACAAGAGACTGTATCAGTATATTTGTACAAGAGAGTCTGTATCAGTATACTTGTACAAGAGAGACTGTATCAGTATACTTGTACAAGAGAGACTATCAGTATATTCGTACAAGAGAGGCTGTATCAGTATACTTGTACAAGAGAGACTGTATCAGTATATTTGTACAAGAGAGGCTGTATCAGTATACTTGTACGAGAGGCTCTATCAGTATATTTGTACAAGAGAGACTGTATCAGTATATTTGTACAAGAGAGACTGTATCAGTATACTTGTACAAGAGAGACTGTATCAGTATATTTGTACAAGAGAGTCTGTATCAGTATATTTGTACAAGAGAGTCTGTATCAGTATATTTGTACAAGAGAGACTGTATCAGTATACTTGTACAAGAGAGACTGTATCAGTATATTTGTACAAGAGAGGCAGTATCAGTATACTTGTACAAGAGAGTCTGTATCAGTATACTTGTACAAGAGAGACTGTATCAGTATATTTGTACAAGAGAGACTGTATCAGTATATTTGTACAAGAGACTGTATCAGTATATTTGTACAAGAGAGTCTGTATCAGTATACTTGTACAAGAGAGACTGTATCAGTATACTTGTACAAGAGAGACTGTATCAGTATATTTGTACAAGAGAGGCTGTATCAGTATACTTGTACAAGAGAGACTGTATCAGTATATTTGTACAAGAGAGGCTGTATCAGTATACTTGTACGAGAGGCTCTATCAGTATATTTGTACAAGAGAGACTGTATCAGTATATTTGTACAAGAGAGACTGTATCAGTATACTTGTACAAGAGAGACTGTATCAGTATATTTGTACAAGAGAGGCAGTATCAGTATACTTGTACAAGAGAGTCTGTATCAGTATACTTGTACAAGAGAGACTGTATCAGTATACTTTTACAAGAGATGCTATATCAGTATACTTGTACAAGAGAGGCTGTACCAGTATACTTGTACAAGAGACGCTATATCGGTATACTTGTACAAGAGAGGCTGTATTAGTATACTTGTACAAGAGAGGCTATATCAGTATACTTGTACAAGAGAGGCTGTATCAGTATACTTGTACAAGAGAGACTGTATCAGTATACTTGTACAAGAGAGGCTATATCAGTATACTTGTACAAGAGAGACTGTATCAGTATACTTGTACAAGAGAGGCTGTATTAGTATACTTGTACAAGAGAGGCTGTATCAGTATACTTGTACAAGAGAGACTGTATCAGTATATTTGTACAAGAGAGGCTGTATCAGTATACTTGTACGAGAGGCTCTATCAGTATACTTGTACAAGAGAGACTGTATCAGTATACTTGTACAAGAGATGCTATATCAGTATACTTGTACAAGAGAGGCTATATCAGTATACTTGTACAAGAGAGACTGTATCAGTATACTTGTACAAGAGAGGCTATATCAGTATACTTGTACAAGAGAGACTGTATCAGTATACTTGTACAAGAGAGGCTGTATCAGTATACTTGTACAAGAGAGGCATAATATATCTTTAAATTTATGTTTTAAACATCACACCTCTTTTCAGAAAAAGAACAGATACACATTTGTAATTTGCTGGTCATATGCTAACTAGTTTTAATGATTTACAGAGCTCTAGATAAGAATTTAATGAATTGGGTATTTTGCTTCCTGGTTTAGAACTTCATGTATTTTTAAAAATTATATGAGATATTTTGTGAACACTGCAAAACACAAACTTATGACACCAGACTAAGTCCTTATCATCAAGGTGTTAATCATGCCTTTTAGAATGCTTGAAATGGCTTCCTATCCAAGACTAATTCTGGGTGCTTTCCATTAAATGGATTTGTTTTTAGTGAGCGTTCTCTAGTCAAAAAAATAATATCATTTCAAATGTGACAGACCTCCTGAATCCAGCCTTACTGAAAAAAGATGAAAATTGCATCTTTTCTGTCTGTGTACAACATAGACAAGGGAAGAAACTCTTACACATTACCTCCCCTTGACTACCACTATGTTTCACCAGTTTAAGCTTTACAATTGCACAATCAAGTAGTGTTTTTTGGACCTCCCTAAAATCCTTCAAAACCTTCAAGTTTTCTATCCATCCATACAGGAATTCTGGAATTATAAGTGTAGTAAAGTTCTTACTACACTTGGTGAATATTATTTTTGATATTTGATCAGTATTTATGTGAATTGTTTACACAGCATGGACTTTGTTCACTCTGACCTCGTGTTTCAATACGGTATCGTCGATAATGTTGTTAGTTGTTATTAACGCATGCTGCATATATACTGACACTTGTTTTTATAACAAGTGTTGTTTTTGTGGTATTTGATACTTTTTCTTCTGTTCATTTGCTAATATTTTCTTTTCTTTTGTCATTCTTGTTATTTCAGTGAAACAATGATGATGAAATGTAGCAAGTGTAAGAATTTAAAGCAAGTGAGGACACTCATGAGATGTGCCTTGCATGTATTAAATGCTCTTTGACTTATACATGTATCAAATGCAGTCACTGGTCAGAAAATGTCTGGTTTGCTGTGTTGAGTAAGAGCTTTAAGAACAAGGACAGACATGTGTAGTCTTGTCCAGAAGAATGTGACATGTTGAATCCTCACCCTAAGATGGCATCAATAGCTAACATATTGGGGGATTTCACAGGGATACCCTGCCCTATTAAGAAAAGTCAGACATACAGTGCCAACAGTGACTATCACATCAGCAAAATTGGGGGAACAGGGGGCAGTGGAGGTGCTGGTCCCATGTTCATCTCAGATGCTGTTAAAGTTACAGATGTGTTGATTGGTACAAGAAGCAACATTACAATTACTAACTTCAGGGCAGGTTATGCCCTTAAATTGGTCACAATCTGTTGATAATTTGGACCTTATCTGGGAGTGTCCTCCCATTTTTAGGCAGCCCAGTGGTTGTAAGTCCCCCCACATGTCTGAGCATAGCCTTTGGGCCTGTAAGTCAGTATGCATGGGGCTTTTTCTTGATTTTTCATCTGTGTTAATATTCTTTTTTACTGTGCGAAGCCCCTCCAGCTGCCAACCAACCAGTCCAGCTGACCGCTCCATTTGTACAGTGACTGTAGATCAGTCACTTCACTGAGCCACTATCCAGTTGTGCCATTGTATTCAGAACCATACAGGGATCAGACTGACTGATCTGTCTGTTTTGCCACACATTCAGCACAGGAGGTTCCAGTTCTGACCATACAACAAACTTTATAGCTAACCGCCTGACTGACATCCAGGTATGCCAGCCATACAGCAAGCGAGACAACCATCCAGCTGGAAATTGAGCCAACCAACCAGCACCAGCTGTCCATACTGGCAAAACTTGCTCAGCCTTTTCAACCAGTGAGCCATTTATTTATGGCTTATCCATTGGGATACCATACTTCTTTTAGGAACGATGACTTCACCTCGTCTGTGCTGCTAGGGATGTTTCATACAAAACATGGATGTATATCATGATAAGGAAAACTCGCACAGTGAGTCTGACGATACCTCTGATGCCTTACTCAGATCTGACAGCTCTGTGAACAAAGGAATCCCAGCATTAAATTGTGGAGAGAATCTCACAAGGTAGGAGGCCCTCTACTTTGAAGTTGTATGAGGGAAAGTGGCTTGTATTCAGGGACTGGTGCAAAGTCAACAACATCATCCCTTTGAGAGCCTCAATCCCACAGTTGCTGATTTCTTTCTCTGGCTGTTTGTGGAGAAAAAAAATGAACCCTGATTAATATCAAAAGCTACTGGTCCATGATTTCCAACACTTTCAGGCATCATAGCAGAGGGGATATTGGTCATGATAAAGATCTATCAGACCTACTAGCCAATTTTGACTTGAATAGACCAAAATCACTCACTGTTTCCAGAATGGAATCTCTCATGGGTTTTGACATGGCTGAATTCAAGTCAGTTCAAGCCTTTAGTGAAAACTTCGCTGAAGCTTCTATCATACAAGACATGCTTTCTGATAGCCTTAGCTTCAACATGCAGGGTGAGTGAATTACATGCCTATTCAATGGAACCTAACTATCTACAGTTCAGATCGGATGGTTCTGTGTCTTAATGATGCAAAAAGGCTTTGTGGCCAAGAATAAGCTGCTGTTGGTGGGCAATCAAAGAATCATCATACGCTCCCTCTGGTCAATAGATAACTCAAGGGAAGCGACCATGCAAGAGCCTGTTCATGCACTCAAGCATTACTTGAAGCACACAGAGAACATATGTGGAACAAGAAAACGTCTCTTTTCCCCAGTGAAGACTGGGAAAGAGGATACCACCCCTCAAGCCCTTTCATCGTGGCTGAAGTGGGTTATTTGTTCATCTTATGAAAATTTCTGCTCATGAAATTAGAGCAATATCTGTGAACCTCGCTTGCGAACACAATGCTTTGATCCAAGACATAATAGAAGCCACTGGTTGGCATGTGCAGTCAACCTTATAGAGTTTTTATCTCAATAATTTAGCTTTGCAGAGACAAAGTTTGAATCTGGTGGTTCCAGTGGCTGCATCCCAGATGACCATCAGATTCATTTAACATCAGCACAACCTCCTCATGGGCAATGGCTTAGCGCTTTAGCTGGATTTGCCTGTAATTTTTGTATCAGTAAGATGAATTAAATAATTCTCTTCTCAACTGGGTATAGTTTATTGGTAAGAAGAACTAAAGAATTCTCTTCTTAGCTGGGTTTAGGTGTAACGGATCACATGACCTTTGGTTGTGCTGCTGTCAAGTTAGGAGAATGGGCTATCCTTCATATAGGGAATCCAAACATTCTTCACTCAAAAGGTGACCATGGTAGGGGTAGGATGCTTAACATTCCCACCTCCTATTACCTATTCTCCTAACATTAATGTGATTGGGGAATGTATTCAAAGGAGAAAGCAGATTTTTAAGTAAATTAGGTTTTGAGAATACTTACCCGATCATATTATGATGAAACCTTTCCAGCCTCCCTACAAAAGCTAGCATCGTACTGGATGTATCACACAGCTGAACATTGGCGACACCTAGCAGTAGTCAAGGGGAGGTAATTGGTAAGAGTTTCTTCCCTTGTCTATATAGTTCATAGAAAAGACAAAATGTTTGTCTTTTTTCAGGAAGGCTGGATTTGGAAGGTAGCAAGCTTATTTTCCTAACATTAATGTGTTCAGGTAAGTATTATTGGAGAAACATAATTTACTTAAAAATAGTAGTCAATTTATATGCATAAAAATATGCGAATATGCTGTTTATCCTGAGTTCTGGGTTTAGATTTTGAAACTTTTTAGGAAATACATTTTCTTTCTCTTTTTTGAGAGGATGTTATTTTTATGGCTTAGTTGTATTCAGTTCCGTTAGAATGTTCTGCATAGAATTTTTACTTGTCATTTGCTGTCCAGTTCTCAATATAAAGTTCATTTTGTGTCAAAGTAGTTTATTTTTTATTAGTACTAAACCTGGCTCAGTTGTTTATTTTTAATATAAATCTGCATGCATTTAGTTCACTCACGGTTTGGCAGTAAATTTGGTCACAAGGTCCTTCTTGTAATAGGTCAAGACTCACTGCTCTATCAATCTAACAGTAACTTGTTTTATTTATTTTAGATTCCACTGAATTCCTCACATATTCTGGTTGAAAGTATTTAATTATTTGAAGTTATTTTCCACTTTAATGAAGTAATTGATCTCATCTCTAGAATCACATGAAAATAATCAGTGCTGTAGGATATAAAATCTGATGTCTGAATTCATGTTTTAATTTTATCAGTACATTGAAGTTCATCTTTCTCATTTCAGATTTGTTAATTGATGCCTTGTTTAAACCACATAGTCATCTCAATCCTGAGCACAAACCAAAATATATATTTTTACTGTCATACGCTGCATCTGTGACAGAAATGTATAAAAAGGTATTTTTGTATTACTGCAATTTGCATATTTTTTTAATTTTTAACTTTTACTTAAAGAGTCTTATTGCAGAGGAGATAGTGGGTATACAAAGGTCTCGTTGTTCGTAGTGCATTTTTTGAGTATTTATTTGTGAAGCTGTTCAGACAATTTAGGGCTGTAAAGCATACTTGGGACCCAGGGAAGACACTTTCGAATTTGGAATAGTCCTCCTGTATCATTTTCATATGAACTCTTCGACTAATCAGAGTACCCTGGCATATATTTTAAAAAACTGCCTTCCCAGGTACCATGTATGTTTAAATGGAACAGTCATTATATACTGTACTTGTATTTTAAGAGATTTAAGCCGCATGAAACATTATTATCTCTGCTGGTCATAGGCCAGAAGAGCTTACAGGATGGCCTGTTGTCCGTCGTCTGTTGTCTGATGTCTTGCATCCATCCGTCTTTTAGCACAAGTTTGTTATTGCAACTCCTACTAACTACTTGGAGGATTGCCATGAAACTTTGTACACACACTCATCCCATGGTCTAGTTGGTCCTAAATGAAAATGGTGCTGGTCAGATATCCAATATGGTCACCACAACAGCCATCTTGAAAATATTGTTATTGTTACTCCACCTGAATGGATGATCATATTGACATGGGTTTTTCACCAGAACACTTCTTATGAAGTCTGGTTGGTCCTAAATGAAAATGGTGCTGCCCAGACATCCAGTATGGCCACCACAACAGCCATCTTGAACATCTTGTTAATGGTACTCCACCTGAATTGGTCATATCAACATGGGTTTTTCACTGAAAGACTTCTTATGATGTCTAGTTGCTCCTATATGAAAATGGTGCTGATCTGATATCCAATATGGCCACTACAGCAGCCATCTTGAAACTCTTGTTATTGCTACTCCTCTTGAATGAAGTCATAACAGCATGGGGGGTTTTACTGGGAAATTTCTTATGGTGTCTAGTTAGCCTTAAATAAAAATTGTATACTGATCTGATATCCAATATGGCCACCACAGTGGATATCTTGAAAAATTTATTGCTACTCCTCCTAGATGGAAAGTCATATCAATACTGGGTTTTCACCAGATGACTTCTCATGATGTCTAGTTGGTACTAAATGAAAATGGTGCCAATCTGACATCCAGTTTGGTCACTATGGCTGCCACATTGAAAATCTTGATATTGTTACTCCTTATCAATACAAACATGGTATTTTCACCAGACGACTAATTATGAAATCTAGTTGGTCCTTAATGAAAATGGTGCTGATCTGACTTCAAATTTGGCTGCCACAAAGAACTTATTGTAAATCCTGTCACTAATTCTCTCGACTGAATGGTCATATTAACATGGGATTTTTGCCAAAAGTCTTCTAATGGTGTCTATATAAAAATGGTGCTTATCTTATGTTCAATATGGCTGCCGCAGTGCCTAATTTGAATATTTTATCACTCAAGAATATTAGAGATAGTTTCAACACTAAGCAGTTAAAATGAAGAAATAGTCTTATCTTAAATTCCAGGAAATTGTTTTTGGACAGTAGAGCACCAGTCCCTTTGAGGGACTCTTGTTTTTTAGTATTTGTTTTCCATTCCTATTATAGAAACAAAGAGACCACAAATAAAAGATACATATTTAAATGGATAAGAGATATTTATTTTCAGTTTTCTTTATAGTAAACAAAAAAAAGTCCTGCCTATCATTAAAAATGTTGGTATCATCTCTTGAAAGTAAAGAAGAACCTTTGAATTCCGCTATGTGACAAGTTCTACCTGTTTTGAAAATAAGCTCTGATAACTGCAACAAGATTTAGGCTTAGAAAAATGCCAATATTTTCAAATTTTAAGGAAAAATATTTTTCTTTCTGTTGAACATTTCTATGAAGAAAATTTAATTTTCAAGTTGAATTCTTATGCCCAAATTGTTGTTTTGTATAGGGAGTGAGGAAAAGTATCAACAAGGATGAGCTTAAACCAACACAACAGGCCATGGAAAGGGTGCAGGTATTGTGTGCAGAGAACAAAAACTCATCAGAGCTCATTGGCCATGTGTCCACTCTCTTCCAGTGTGTTAAGTAAGTGAAACTAATGCACCAGCTCCTCCTACCCCCCTCTCTCTCTCTCTTATTTTTTACTTCCATGTTTGTGGAAAAATGTGTTCTTCATAATCAAAATCCAACAGAGAGCTTTTGAGAAAAATATATTCACTGTCTCTTCAAAATATACCTCTATTTCAGATTCCCTGTGATAGCCATAGGTGTGTTGAAGTGGGTGGATGACACAGTTTCTGATGCCAGTTACTTCAAACTAAACACAGACCACACACCTCATCATCTAGTTCTTCTTGATGAGGTTAAATGTCTCTCTCTCTCTCTCTGTCTGTCTTGTCTCTCTCTCTCTCTCTCCCCACACGCACACACTGCACTAATTATTTGATTGTACAATATACAGTAGTAGATAATGACTCAAGAAAATTTCATTATATATAATGGAACCTCATTAATCCAGACTCCAAAAATCTGGAAAACTCACTATCTGGACTAAATTTGTGAGAATGGATTTTTCTAATGAAAATATCGATCATTAATCTGTAAATTCATGTTCCTGATATAAAATAAAATTGGGGCACAAAAACAAAAAATGTTAAGAAATTTGTCTCAGTAGTTCAGAAATCTCAGTGAATAGGAATAGAAGTCATCTTACAAAATGGGCTTTGTTTGCAAGTTTATTGGTATTATGTGCATGTAGTTCCATACAAAACACGTGGTCATAATGTTTTTCTTTGTAATGTTTGTTGTGAATGTGATTTTGATGCATGACTTACAGTTATAATCCTTCAGGAATAAAAATCACACAAATTTAATTTCTGTTAACTGTTATAAAAATTATTCTAGTTTATCTAAATTTGTTGGCTCATTTATTTAGCACATATCAAGTTGCCATTTTGTACCAATTATGAATGATTGATCACATGTTTACCATGTGTTACCTGTATTGAGTTGTTTAATGGTTGGGTACTCAAGGGGACTAGCTTCATTTGTGCACAAATAGAAAAATAATATTTATTACATAATAAAAAATATATCAAGTAAAAATAAACATTGAATTTACAATAATTATGCATCACTCCTAAGAGTTTAAGAACTTTTATAATCATTTCAGTAATGGCTTGAACTGTTCAACATGACATATAAGGATGAACAAGAGTTAAAGGAAAACAAACTGCTTTTGACAAACCAAATTTATAAATGTAAAATGTGTAAAAAAAAAAAGAAATTCTATATTTACCAAAGTTTCACTTTTTTGCAATTTAGTAAGGAATAATTTCTTGATTTCATTTCTGCACTTGATGACTTTCCCAATGACAGAATGTGCCAAATTGGTGAGCTCTTTACATGTGAAAGCAGTAATTGTCCATACCTGTGACTTTTTTTAGTCCATTATGGTCAAATGACAAGATGACAATCAGTTGTTAGTGTCAGTCAAAGTTTTATTAATAGTTAGAAAGTTGGATTTTATTAGATCTAATTTGATTTCATATGACATTGGATCCAATTTGCTTTCATATGACAAAGTACATGACTTAGCAGCATCTTGGGGTATCTTTATAAAGTTTTGAGTTTTTTAATGAGTCATTTATAGTGATAGATATATGAGTCATTTATAGTGATCTTGTCATGGTGAAAAGCAGTAGGTTCTTGGAATAGATTGCACAAATCTGACAGCCCTTATAAACTCTTTCTTGGAATAGATTGCACAGATCTGACAGCCCTTATAAACTCATTCTTGGAATAGATTGCACAGATCTGACAGCCCTTATGAACTCTTTCTTGGAATAGATTGCACAGATCTGACAGCCCTTATGAACTCTTTCTTGGAATAGATTGCACAGATCTGACAGCCCTTATAAACTCTTTCTTTTAATAGATTGCACAGATCTGACAGCCCTTATAAACTTGTTCTTGGAATAGATTGCACAGATCTGACAGCCCTTATAAACTCGTTCTTGGAATAGATTGCACAGATCTGACAGCCCTTATGAACTCGTTCTTGGAATAGATTGCACAAATCTTATAGTCCTTATAAACTCGTTCTTGGAATAGATTGCACAGATCTGACAGCCCTTATGAACTCTTTCTTGGAATAGATTGCACAAATCTTATAGCCCTTATAAACTCGTTCTTGGAATAGATTGCACAGATCTGACAGCCCTTATGAACTCTTTCTTGGAATAGATTGCACAAATCTTATAGCCCTTATAAACTTGTTCCTGGAATAGATTGCACAGATCTGACAGCCCTTATGAACTCTTTCTTGGAATAGATTGCACAAATCTGACAGTCCTTATGAACTCTTTCTTGGAATAGATTGCACAAATCTGACAGCCCTTATGAACTCGTTCTTGGAATAGATTGCACAGATCTGACAGCCCTTATGAACTCTTTCTTGGAATAGATTGCACAAATCTGACAGCCCTTATGAACTCTTTCTTGGAATAGATTGCACAGATCTGACAGCCCTTATGAACTCTTTCTTGGAATAGATTGCACAGATCTGACAGCCCTTATGAACTCTTTCTTGCAATAGATTGCACAAATCTGACAGCCCTTATAAACTCGTTCTTGGAATAGATTGCACAAATCTGACAGCCCTTATGAACTCGTTCTTGGAATAGATTGCACAGATCTGACAGCCCTTATGAACTCTTTCTTGGAATAGATTGCACAGATCTGACAGCCCTTATGAACTCTTTCTTGGAATAGATTGCACAGATCTGACAGCCCTTATAAACTCTTTCTTTTAATAGATTGCACAGATCTGACAGCCCTTATAAACTTGTTCTTGGAATAGATTGCACAGATCTGACAGCCCTTATAAACTCGTTCTTGGAATAGATTGCACAGATCTGACAGCCCTTATGAACTCTTTCTTGGAATAGATTGCACAAATCTTATAGCCCTTATAAACTCGTTCTTGGAATAGATTGCACAGATCTGACAGCCCTTATGAACTCTTTCTTGGAATAGATTGCACAAATCTTATAGCCCTTATAAACTCGTTCTTGGAATAGATTGCACAGATCTGACAGCCCTTATGAACTCTTTCTTGGAATAGATTGCACAAATCTTATAGCCCTTATAAACTTGTTCCTGGAATAGATTGCACAGATCTGACAGCCCTTATGAACTCTTTCTTGGAATAGATTGCACAAATCTGACAGTCCTTATGAACTCTTTCTTGGAATAGATTGCACAAATCTGACAGCCCTTATGAACTCGTTCTTGGAATAGATTGCACAGATCTGACAGCCCTTATGAACTCTTTCTTGGAATAGATTGCACAAATCTGACAGCCCTTATGAACTCTTTCTTGGAATAGATTGCACAGATCTGACAGCCCTTATGAACTCTTTCTTGGAATAGATTGCACAGATCTGACAGCCCTTATGAACTCTTTCTTGCAATAGATTGCACAAATCTGACAGCCCTTATAAACTCGTTCTTGGAATAGATTGCACAAATCTGACAGCCCTTATGAACTCGTTCTTGGAATAGATTGCACAGATCTGACAGCCCTTATAAACTCGTTCTTGGAATAGATTGCACAGATCTGACAGCCCTTATGAACTCGTTCTTGGAATAGATTGCACAAATCTTATAGCCCTTATAAACTCGTTCTTGGAATAGATTGCACAGATCTTATAGCCCTTATGAACTCGTTCTTGGAATAGATTGCACAAATCTGACAGCCCTTATGAACTCGTTCTTGGAATAGATTGCACAAATCTGACAGCCCTTATGAACTTGTTCTTGGAATAGATTGCACAAATCTGACAACCCTTATGAACTCGTTCTTGAAATAGATTGCACAAATCTGACAGCCCTTATGAACTCGTTCTTGGAATAGAATGCACAAATCTGACAGCCCTTATGAACTCGTTCTTGTAATAGATTGCACAGATCTGACAGCCCTTATGAACTTGTTGCATATGTATCCATAATTTGAATTCATCTTCATTATTTTACTACATAGTTTAACATCATTGTTCTCTGTCATTTTTAGCTCACCTCTACGAAGTAAAGGAAAGTAAAGAGGTTTGATAGCACCTATCCCCTGGAGAGGGGGCACCGATCCCCTGGAGAGGGGACTAAGGGGACAAACTTTGTACAGTAAAACCTGTCTTGAAAGACTACTGCTGAAAGACCACCTGTCTTGAGAGATCAGATACTCAATGCATGAACCAATCTGTTACATATAGAAATTACCTCAAATGAGACCACCTGTTTTGAGAAACCATGTTACGTTGGCAGAAGGGGTGGTCTCCCGAAACAGCTTCTACTGTATATACATGTACAGAAGTTGTATCGTACATATATTTTTAGTTTGGTGTGGTGTTTTACAGCATAGCAACACAAGTAGGTCATTAAGTGCCAAGGCAATTGGAATAAAGTGTCTTGCCCAAGGACACACAGCGAAAGTCAACCCAGACTGATCCAATAGTAGGATCTGAATCTGCACCCATTCGATCACATGTCAGGCATTATCGTTGAAGTGAAAGTGGGTGGATTTTTTATGTTTATATGCATTAATTTTATCATTAACCACTGATACTTGGCTACATCTGACAGACCTCTGTGTGCTATAAATCCTTTTCCCTTTTACTTTCAGCCAATATATTTACCTGTAAAGTTAGACTACCTTAAAAGTGAGCCAGCTTCAAATAATTCCAGCAGCAGCTTGGTTTTTAATATTTAGGTTATATACTTTTGTTACTTTCAGATAACAACAAATCACTTACTTCTACACCAGAAAGCTCTGGATCTGTTGACTCGTCTTTTTGAGTCCACCTTTGAAGATTTGGATGTTTTAGTCAGGGTAAGCAATAGAAAGTATTGAATTTTAGAAATGACAGACATTTTAATTTGACTGGGATGACATTATCTTTCATTGTGATTTATGTAATAATAATTGCTGTGATTCTAATTCCATGCTGATAATATAAATATTTTTCCTGCATAACTTGTTTTATCACCCAAAACCCATGAGCATTAGTGTCATTTCATGTGCAGTTTGCTATGGCTTATATTTGGCATCTTCCATTTACATACGTGGGAAGGAAAGGAAGACTTTACCACTTACAGTCTCAAAATTCTCCATTTTTTCTTCTTCTTATATTGCCATAAATCATATTATGTTGTGATGTTGTTCATCCATCCATCCATCCATCTGTTAGCAATTTTGTTTCTGCACAATAACTTGAGTTTTCCACCATCTACAATTACCAAACTTTGTGGATGGCTTGCACTTGAAGTAAGTGAGAAGCCTATTGATTTGGTGGTTAAAAAGGCAAAGGTCATTTCTGTGTCAAAAGGTGAAAGGTCAAGGCCACTGTGACTTAAAGAAGAAAAATGGTTTCTGCACAAAAACATCAGTTCTCAATCATGTAACATTACCAAAGTTTGTGGATGAATTACATGTAGGGTATGAAAATATCTAATTTATTTTGTGGTAAAATAGGTCAGAGGTCAAGGTCACTGTGACTGAAAGAATAAAGATGGGTTTTGCAGAATAACGTCTGTTCCAGAGTATGTTCCTTGACCAAACATTGAGGATGGCATGCATTTAGGGTAATAAGAAACTTATAGATTCTGTGGTCCAAAGGTCGGGGTAATTAGTTATTTCTCTTAAGACTGGTCATATGAATGAACTGAAGAGGGTGTTCAGTGTATTCATAAGGATTGAAAGGACATATCAGTTTAATTGTGCTTTAACAATTTTATTTCATGACACAAAAGAAAATTGTACTCTTTTTGAAGGACAAAATAACATTGAAACACTATACTGTGATTTCATTTAGTTTTGTACATATCCATTTTTATGGTTTTGCAAAATGTAAAACTTTAATTAGGACTTAAATTCATGAATATTTTAATGGTCCTATGTTTCCCACAGAAGGATCATATATTTGTCAGGTCTCTAATGATCCTATGTTTCCCACAGAAGGATCATAGTTTGTCAGGTCTTTAATGGTCCTGTGTTTCCAACAGAAGGATCATAGTTTGTCAGGTCTTTAATGGTCCTGTGTTTCCAACAGAAGGATCATAGTTTGTCAGGTCTTTAATGGTCCTGTGTTTCCAACAGAAGTGTCATAGTTTGTCAGGTCTTTAATGGTCCTAGGTTTCCCACAGAAGGATCTTAGTTTGTCAGGTCTTTAATGGTCCTATGTTTCCAACAGAAGGATCATAGTTTGTCAGGTCTTTAATGGTCCTAAGTTTTCCGCAGAAGGATTATAGTTTGTCAGGTCTTTAATGGTCCTGCGTTTCCAACAAAAGGATCATAGTTTGTCAGGTCTTTAATGGCCCTATGTTTCTCACAGAAGATCATAGTTTGTCAGGTCTTTAATGGTCCTGTGTTTCCAACAGAAGGGTCTTAGTTTGTCAGGTCTTTAATGGTCCTAGGTTTCCCACAGAAGGATCATAGTTTGTCAGGTTTTTAATGGTCCTATGTTTCCAACAGAAGGATCATAGTTTGTCAGGTCTTTAATGGTCCTGTGTTTCCAACAGAAGATCATAGTTTGTCAGGTCTTTAATGGTCCTGTGTTTCCAACAGAAGGTCATAGTTTGTCAGGTCTTTAATGGTCCTGTGGTTCCCACAGAAGGTCATATTTTATCAGGTCTTTAATGGTCCTGTGTTTCCAACAGAAGGGTCTTAGTTTGTCAGGTCTTTAATGGTTCTGTGTTTCCAACAGAGGGATCATAGTATGTCAGGTCTTTAATGGTCCTGTGTTTCCAACAGAGGGATCATAGTTTGTCAGTTCTTTAAACTTGTGGTTTTAGCAACCATGAAACCCACAAAAAATGACACCCCATTAAGATAAATGAATTTACAGTATGTGACAAAATGCTTTGTGTCTAGATTTTCAAATTTTATAGGTGAACTTAGATCATATTTTATGGGTGGGGGGGGGGGGGAGGGGAGACTTACAAATCCTTCTTGAAATATTGAGTAGCCATGTTATCATTTATCTTTTCAAACTATATTTCTCAGTGAGCATATTCAATATTTTCGCACTCACATAATTGGAAAACAATCTGTACTGTTAATTTTACTTGTATTCTAGCTTGAACTGAAGAAGACAGTTTTGGACAGGATGGTTCACCTCTTTAGTCGAGGCTGTGTTATGCCAGTAGTCAACTATATCCGCAGATGTCAGGAGAAACAAGACACAGATATTTCTCTCATTAGGCACTTTGTCTCCGAGGTACACAGCAAAAACAACAGGCTCTTTATTAATGAAACATGTTCTCTTTTGCCACAGGCATAAGCAAACCATGCCTTGTAAATGTTCAGACTTTCTCTAGTGAGCACCTGAATAGCAGCAAAATATATATGAAAGGTCAAGTGTGATGGGACTTGTTTAGTCATATATGTGTGTGTGTGTGTGTATATATATATATATATATATATATATATATGCAGGGAAAACATTTTGTGCTCATTATCAAACATTTATTTTAAGTTTATCATGAAACATCAGATCTAGTTAAAGATTTGACAGGTTAGCATAGTCTGTTGCCAGCTCTCAAATAGGGACTACTCAATGAGAATGTAAAATGTCTAGAAAATATTCAGCTTGAAATAACTGGAAAATGCTGAGCTCTTGTTCATGCAGCAAGAGAATGTTCTTGTAAGCTTTGACATTCTGTGTCGCATGGTCTCAGGCCCCTAAAAGAGAGAGAGAGAGAGATAGAGAGAAAGAGAGAGAGAGAGATTGTACCTCATACTATAGCCACATTGTTTATTTTGTAGTTTTTACAGTCAGTAATGATAATTTTGAAGTTCAGTCTAAGAAATAAAATTTATGATTTCAGGGGCAGATATTTGGCAGGTACGATATTTAAGTACTTATTTATCATTCCAAACTTGTATATTCTGCAGGTTCTAGACGTAATAGCTCCTCCATATACAGCCGAGTTTGTGAATGTATTTTTACCCCTAATTGAAAATGATGACATCACAGGAACACTGAGATCTGAGGATGGTAATGATCCTGTGTCCGAGTTTATATGTAAGTATATGCATATTGATTCTAATTTCCTTACCAGTACTTAAGATCCAAGGATGGTAATGATTCTGTGTCAGAGTTTATATCAATACATGTCTCTCAGAAATAAATACCAACAGTTTACTGGCAATGTTCACTGGAAACAAAAGAATTTTTCACGAGCTGTAACCTAGGTCTTAAATTGATTGCCAGATCTTATTGATTAAAAATAGTATAAACATCGTTATATTATTGTGACAATATCATAAAAAAAGTGGCAATATCATGATGCAACTTTAGGTTCATGAGAACATCACTACATTGTGCTACAGTAATTGGGGTCTTTGCTGTTCTCAGTTGGGTGCATTACAAATTGGTATATATATATATATATATATATATATATATATATATATATATATATATATATATTGCCTTTTATGTTGCTTTAAAGATGATAAAATATGAAACTTGATCAGCCTTTCTCTCTACTGCAGAACAAAGAAATATGCTCTTGATAACTTATTGTTCATTAGTTGTAAAACTCACTAAGCACAAGAAAATAGGTTATAGACCCATTAAAAAAAATAATGAATTCTATTTTTCTGTCACACAAACCTTTATTTAACAAATTCCCAAGTTTGTTTAAAAAATCATTTAATTCTAATTTGATCTAGACACTTCAAACACTACAAGGTATGATCTACTCTTATAAATAGTTGAATGGAAACAACTACCAATATTAGTGACAACTTGTAAGCAGCATTTCGTCACTCCTCCCCTCCACCCCCGATCTGTTGTAGTGGAGATTTAAAATTGATGGAAAAAGGGTTATAACTCTGTCAAAATTATACCTGAGGAGATGAAACCTTTAAAAGACACATCTGCATGTAATGGGCAATTCATGAACTAAAAGGCATCCAGTTATGTGTGAGGGTTGCAGAACTCGCAGAAGAAAAGGAGAGAAGATATTTTTACTTTTGTGAAAATAATTTGATGAACTTGCATGAGATTTGTTTGATTAAGAGGACATCTGCTGCCCTAATGTTTAGATACCTGGATATTTTGTTCTATATAACATGTATGAATTTAATCTGTAATAACATCATTATATTTCATCCAATTGGCACGAAACTTTTAGTATCAGCTGAAAACATATTTTTATAAGGAGGTAAAATTTATACTGTATAAAAAAAAAACAGGGTTTCAAGAAAATACTATGCTAATGAGTAGGCAAGGCTACATCAGTTCTGATTTGTTAATCACCACTAGAAAGGCGATTACGAATATGTTTTTTATATAATTACGTTTATATGTCAATTTAGGGGAGTTATTAATTTTTGTAAATAGTAGATTTCAAGAAAGTAAAAGGGTTATCTGGGGATTCCCCTTGTACAAAGAGAAGAAACTCATTAGTCGGGGTTAGAAACTCAAGTAACAATGTCGGGGACAATCTGTAGCTTCCAGCTTTAAATGACACTCCTGTGAATTACCATTGGTATTGATCGATCAATGTATCATTTGGATAAATTACCATTGGTATTTATCGATCAATGTATCATTTGGATAAATTACCATTGGTATTTATCTATCAATGTATCATTTGGAGGAAGATAAAGATACATTACACTCTTTAAAATAAAAATCTTTACAATTTTCTTACATGAATTATGGGTAATTTATTAATTTTTGCTTCCATCACCTCAAGAACCTATAATGAAGAATATGCAATTAAGATTTTCTCCATTTCTTTATAGGTCACTGCAAGGCCAACTACATCACAACTTGAAGAACCTGTAGGAAGTTATAGAGACTTGTTAGGTGTAAATCATTTACCAGTCATGTTTATCAGCCTGTCAGGTCTGTCATGGATGTCAGCACTACTTAATTGTGGCTGTTCAAAAAGACAACTTAAGCAATCCATTTGCTACTTCCAGGAAGCACCAGCACTATCAATACAGCAAAAAAATTAATTCTCTCTTTAAATTTCATGAAATTATGTAAGCTCATGATACCAAAATAGACATGTACTTAACTTTAAGAGGGTGTGCTCAAGATGAATCAGAGTACCTTGCAGTTCAGTATAGTGCATCACAAAAGAGTAAATATGTTGTACAAGACCACACCATATTGCATTGTAATCAGATTAAGGATGGTGTGTATAGTTCAACATGCAATGAAGGTTTTGATTTAAAAAAATGAGAATATAGACAAATATACAGAGAAATTTATACATTTGGGCTTAATGCACACAAACATTAATGTCTACCTCAGTTATTTTTTGTACCATACACACAGTCTGATCAGTAATGACAAATGACTAAAGACCAACTTTCACTAATGTTTACAGGCAGGGGTGGAGGGTAGCACTAATGTTTACAGGCAGGGGTGGAGGGGGTGGCATAATGGCAAATACACTAAAGATTGGTGTACACTAAAAAGTTGAACCATAACATGATTAGACCAATATTGTTATTAAATGTGCAACAATGAAAACTATTAAAATATTGCTGATATTTGTATAAAATGATAAGACCAACCAAAAAAAATGTTTCTGCTAACCTGACCAGCCCCATTTTTAACTGTCCACCCTACATTTTTCTTATGTAATTAAAAAAATATATACACATTTGAAAAAATATAAAAACACATTTTAACAAAAATTGATCAGAAGATTTTGGTGATTTATTCAGCGCATAGAAGAAAATATATACCACCGGCTCTATTCATACAAATATCGATTAATGTTAAAAAAAAATTGCCAGAAACATTTTTTTTTGTGTGGCCTAAATTATCATTTGATTTTCTTTTATAGTATAGTTACAATAATAGTACATTTTCTTGATACCAACAACCGTAAGAGTCCATATTTATTTTCATTTTGGAAATTAAAAACTCTGCTTGGTGTAGGAGAGAAATATATTTTAATTCTCTTTGGTATAAAATATTTTAATCTTTTCATTTTTCTTATGATCGGTCACATTTTCAGTTTTCAGCAATAATTGCCAGCATATTTCCAGTTTGGGCACCTTGGCAACAAATGTGGGTATTTCCTGTTTAATGCATTATTTGAACAAAAGATCTCTTGTAAATAGTATGTATGTATATATATATGCATGCTATGTATAGGGTTTCATGGCATGTCCGTATAATACTGGCTATATCTTGCCAATTAAAAGTTAAGATGAGAAGAATATTACAGGTTTTTGCTACCATTTTGGTCATTACACCATGTATTTGAGCCATTTGACTTCTATTGAGAACAGCAGGAACAACACATTGTAATTAATTCTAGCTGTTAGTAGTACCAACATTACATTATGGTAATTGCTAATAGGTACAAATATTTAATAAACTGCCACTAGAAAAAAAAATTAGTTTTTGTTTGTTTACAAAACTTCACAAAAAAATTAGTAAAAAACATTTGAAAGCTGTTTCGATACAACCCCTATAAATGCCCTGGAGAGCACATGCACAGATGTCTTCACACCATTGTGGTCATGTATTCAAACCACAGTGGTCACTGATGTTACAGAGATCACATGCACAGATGTCTTCACACCATTGTGGTCATGTATTCAAACCACAGTGGTCACTGATGTTACAGGTTGGCAACTGTTAAACCCATACATACTCGAACTGCATGTTGAAGGGGTTAATTAAAAAATGAATGAATTTTTGGGTAAAGTTTAGAAACTAACAAATTATACATTGTTTGTTCTAGTGACAGTTTATTACACATTTTTACCTATTTGTAATTACAATAATGTAATCCAAGTCCTACTTCAGTTTGAATTATTTTCAATGTATGGATTTTGATGTGCTCATTTAAAGTCACATGACCAAAATACATGGCATAATGACCAAGGTGGTAAGATAAACTTTAAGCATTCTCTCTGGAAGCTGTCATTTTATTTTTTAGCAGGCATTATGTCAGAAGCTATATTTGTAACATTTATACGTCACACTCGGGACATTATCTTTTTGCGAGTTTCCCTGAAGAAACTTAGTTTGGTGACACTTACTGTATACAAGCTGGTCTCTTCATTGATAATTTTAAAAACAAATCTCTTGATAGATCCAACTATATTGTCCAGTGTGAAGGAGAACCTTTTGAATTAATGTTATGATTTTATTATTTGTCCCACTACAGTGTAACAGTGCAAGAATTCTAGGGCTTGAAAGGATACAGCCTTTAACAACAGGATGTTACTGTTTCAGGATATTCTGGGAGCAGTGTTGGTTCAGTGATTAGTGTGCAAGACTCATGACTGAAAGGACGCAGTTTCAAATCTTGCCACTCAAGGGTTGGCTAACATGTTGTCATTGGGCAAGACACTCCAGTTGCCTTGGTATTAAATAACCTACTTGTGTTGCCAGGATGTAAAATGCCAAAGCAAACCAAGCTGGCTGTTCTGCGATTATCTCACAATAGAAAATCACCTATTACAGAATGAAGATATGCTGAAGGATCTTTCCTAAAATATTTAATATGCTTTATTTCGTATTTCTGATGTCATGTGAATATGATTATTAGTGTGTGTATGTGAGAGAGGGGGGAAGAGAGCGAGAGAGAGGTGGATGAATGTTAACAAGACAAAACTTTCACATCTTTATTATTTTGACAAAATTACAGTTCTATATTGGCCATTTAAGAAATTAAGAAATGATTTATATAAATAAGACATGATGATTTCAACATTATATTCAGACATATTTGAAAACTAGTTATACTTTACATAACACTGGGAATGCCACCAACATTGTCAGAAGGGACACATCCCCATCCCATAACCTCTATGCTCTGGATCAAGGCCAGGAGAGTGTTATTTATTAATAATAAACTCTCTGAAACAAGAACAGTAACAACCTATCAATCAGTCAGTATTGATATAAATGAAGGTGAACAATGATACATTATGGATACTGCTATGCATGTCCATACGAAGGAATTTGTATGGATACCTCAGTAATAAAATGACGTACCTGTTCTGAGAAACAAACAATATCAGATCGAAACAAAACCTTATATGTAGTAGGGGAATTTCTGAAAGCACATGGTAAACTCCATGTTTCCTTCTCATAACAGCTACATTACAATCAATACACGATACAAAAGTCAATATTGGACTTGAAGAAACTTTTTGGCATTGAAACATAATAGTAACTTTGCTAGTTGGCATATCTTTAACTTGGAAATATATGCACAATTTTAGGTCCCAAACCTTCTGGGTCTATTATGATGCTTTTTATCCATTATTTTTTTTAACTTGTTAATTGGTTATGAAAGAAAGTTGTTTTATGTTTTTTTTTAGTATCTTCAGCCATATTTGCTGGCCAGTCTGGATTGTTTGTAAAAAATAGTGATTTCTGTCAATTTAATTTTTGAAAAGTCATTTAAAGGTTTTCTATCTTTACTGACAGTAGCCATATTGGATGAAAGATGCGCATCATTTTGTCAAGGTCACGTTAATGGGAAGTGAGACCTAGCAGTCACGTTTCTGGTGGCATTGTCAACAGTTTTTTAAGGTTTTGTTTGGAGTTTTTCATTTGCATATATTTCCTCACCCATTGATTGATTCTCATCATACTTGGCATAAATCAT
This sequence comes from Margaritifera margaritifera, assembly GCA_029931535.1. NCBI lineage: Eukaryota > Metazoa > Mollusca > Bivalvia > Unionida > Margaritiferidae > Margaritifera > Margaritifera margaritifera. The sequence continues at coordinate 978,525 of JAQPZY010001165.1, forward strand.
AATGACGACAATTTGTTCTGCAATATGTACTTGCCCCTTTGACCTTGGGTGTCAAAGTGACAGTCATTATAAATTAAAATCAAGGTTTTGGTTACAATTTTTCATTTGCTTACATTTCCTAAAGACCTTCATGGATTTTATTCATACTTTTGATGAATCATTTTGAAGCTAAGACAGTTCATACTGCAACATGCTCGCTCAACCTTTTTGATCTTGGGGTCAAGGTAACATGTTTTACAGCAATTCTTTGATCGTGTGCTTGACATTTAGACCCTGCCCTTGTTACAAATTCAAATGGCCTTCATAAATGGATGTTATGTCAAATCTGGTCATATACTGATGAGCAGTTTTAAGGAGTTGTTCAGAGGTCTTCATTTCATTTACCATAATGATACCCAAATGACTGTGGATGGAAAATGCACAACATACACATGACCATGACTTGTGCTCACTTGGATTTCATCCAGCTGAGCTAAACCTCAATCACTGTGAAATTAGAAAAAGTAAAGAATTTATGGCTTCTCTTAAACTATCCCTGGCCTGGTAATTCACAAAATTCAAATGGTATCCACAAGATTTTTCTTATTAGGTGTTCTAATTACAATGTACTAATAACAGAAGTATGAATAGTACACGCACACATCACTGGTGGGAACTGATCGACAGACATACAGACAGGAGGGCAACACATGGATGGACAGAGTGAAATCTATATACTTCCTCTTCATTAATGTGGGTGGGCTGGGATAGAGGACAGATAAGAGAAAGAAGCAAAACACATTCCCAAGCCTGGATTTGAACCCACTATATCTGGTTTCAATGGTCAACCATCACGGCAATAATCTCGCATCTCCAATTGAAAACAAAAATGGAGTTCAAAGATGTACCACAAGAAGAGACTGTTTTCATTGGCCTGCATAGCTGCAGTTGTATTAATATTCAATATAGGTGGGTCAAACTAACTTTATCCTGATGAATACAGTACACACACAAACACGCACACATTACCTTAATAAAGTTTAGCCAGATTCATTTTCAAATAACAATCTGCCCCCCCCCCCCCAATCTGGATCTATGCAGTATGTTAAGTATTAATCTTTAATTCATATAATTGATTCATTACTTTAAAATGACCAAGGTCTAAACAGTATTTTAAGAAATTATCTTAGATTCAGTAGTTACTAGAGCTCAATAACCTTGATCACAACCAATTTCTTTGTCAGTTCATTTGGAAATATCATCTGTAGATAGTAGACAACTAAAGTTATTGTTTGGAAACTATATTTGTAACATACGGACCAATGGATGGACATCATAACATAATACACTCTGCTTAATGGAGGGCATATACAAATATTACTGAACGACTTCTATACAGGAAATATTTGGTGTTTTGCATCTTTCTTTGTTTTGTAAAACAAGCTATAACCAATCTGCTACAGTTTGGAAACAGTAATCCTGAAGGTTACACTCATTTTGAGCTCAATAAACAATGTTTTTCACAGAAATATCAAGAAACTGAGTGTCAGATGATCGTAGTGTTTATAAAACAGAAGAAATATGAGTCAAAGTGACCCACTTTTCCTGTAATTGTCTGCAGGGCTGGAAACTTTTCCGAACAGCCTACTTACCTGGAATAAAGATTTTAATGAAACTGCATAAAAAATCTGGATCTTTCCTTTATATTCTACACAGAATCCTGGGCAAGTTAATTTTTTTTTACCTGCCCAGCTACATTTCCAGCTTGTTCCAGGCTGCAGGACAAAGGAATTTTCCACAATGGTTTGGTAATCTTAAAATTATACTTCAAAGAAGTTCCTGCATAGGTGACAGAATGTGTGATACACAGTTAAACACTAACTTTTCATATCACAGTGACCTAATTTAGGTAGGTGTTGTTTTTTCAGAGTGCATTAACACAGATTTCTGACAATGCGGGCTAAGACTGAGAACTGATATATTTCCATATGTATTTAGTGTTTATTTGGACTGGCGGTGTATTTGCATGTATTTAATGTTTATTTGGACTGTCTAAATGCATGTTGATAAATATGTTACAAATCTGCTCACTGTTTTACATATGCAGACCCTAAAACTTGTCTAGTATCAAAATAAATGGGCTCAAAAAGTTTTTAGCAAAACTCCCCAAAAATATTAGGATTTATTACATTACCTTTGAAAACTTGGCAGTGATAATGATATAATCTTGGAGCATGAACAAAGTATAAATAAACATTTTTTTACTACAACATAATCAATATTGTAGAAACACATATACAGAGTTTTCTAATAATTTTGCAACTTAATGGGCAATTTTTAAAAATCGTGGCAAAAGAAATACATTAGATTATATAGAAATCATCGAGATTTCTTTATCACAGTATTAATGAATACTCCAACATCATGGACCCATTCAGAGCAAAGCACATTTTTAAAAATAATTATACTGCACTTTCTCAGAATATCCTAAGGACATTTAAGGTGTACAACTTGAGAATATTTTCAACAATTTTCGCAAGAAATGGTACAAAAAGCCCACTTTCATTCCTTACTATATCTTGCACTTTTTCAGTGCCTGGAAACACTATTACAAAAATTTCTCAACCTTGGACTAAACTAAAAATTCTAATATCTGAATCATCAGTGGTTTGATGTTTGCTAATCAAATGTCAGAATTCAAGTCCAAGTTTGTGCATGATAATGATTTGCAATCTTAGTCGTGGCCTCTTACAAAACAAACTGCATTCACTGAAGAGATTTCTACCAAAATTAGCAGCAGATAATTTGGGCAAAAACTATTACATAAAGATCTGTACATTATTATTGTTGCAAAGTAATTAAAAAGTGTTGAGAAAAAGATTTACTTGAGGGTCAACAATTTCAATTTTGACCTAGTTCGGTTAAGAATGATGCATGGAAAATGGTCTCAAAATCATTTTTGTTCTGGAGTCAAAATTGGGCTACTTACATGAAATTTCACTTGTCCATCAATGATTTGTAGTTGCCTGAGCAAGTTGGGCTAGGGAATTGTTGTTCCCTGTTTACTGCATTACACGCAGTATACCATGTACCCAACTCTGAACAGCTAAGACCAAGATATACTTTGAATAAGGTGCAGGCAAATCAGGCTATATGCTAAATATTCTTTTTATTTTGCCATGTCCCCCCCCCCCCCCCCGAGTATGATTTCTGCCTGTATTTAGCGAGTATTTATGACTACTGTAAAACCGGTCTTTAAAAAACTATCCCTTCTGCCAACAGTAATTGGGTTTCCAAAGATGGGGTTTCATTCAGAACAAATAGAGATAAAGTGATATTGTGCCAATCATGTACAGGACACACATACCCGATTTCTACATACCTTGCGATGGATGAACCTTGACCAGAGAATGCATACCCTGACAGTGGAACACGTTCTTGTCTAGTGTATCAACTTCAACCCTGCAAGAGTTTTTTGTTGTTTTTTTTAAAATATTTTTTTGTGTGAACTTGAGAAACTTTTTAATGATGGACCAATACAAAAATCTTGGACTTCTTTAGGGAATGCAGTTTATATAATAAATTTTGACCCAGAATATCAACATCTTTACCTTTTATTGTGTAGAATTACATGTTAACATTTTTTTGAAAGGCTCTATCTTCCTAAAGGTTCTTTTTGCAAGTCTTTATCTTAACATTTTTAGAACTCGACTCTTAATCAGCACTACATAGCCAGTATTGTAAAACCCTATACATTCATGTTCTCAATTCAGGAGGTTTCTCCTTAAAGGCAATCACATTAAATAATGCAGTGGATCATGTTTTTCATGACAGATGGACTTCCAAAACAGTCGTCATTGAAATCAGGTTTAACTGTACAACTTCTGTTTGCATACAACTGAACTGTGCTAATGAGTAATATTGTAATTTCCATGAAATGCATTTGTGTCTCAAATGAATACCTTACTGTTCTTCAAAATGCCTATTTTTTTGCAATATTTTTTTCCTTTAGATTTGACTGAGACTTGTATGCTGTTTAATCAAATGAAATTGTGTTTCTGGTATTAAAATGAGCAAATCTTTTCATAATATACCGAATACGAAATATAATCTTTTTAGTACACAAATGTAAAATAAAAAATACACAGATGCTAAGCAATAAGAACATGCTAGCACATGCTTAAAACTCTGAATATTTATAGAAAACAAGATATTGATACCAAGTTATGTAATCAAACTAGCTTTCAATAAAATACAAAACTGTCAAATAATCCCTGAGGATTTTAACCTTAATAATCTCATTTGTCCTTTGAATCTCATGCTTTGGCTACAACATAGTGAATTTTTGGTACAGGGACAAATGATGATATGAATACAACTTATCTGCCAACTAAACTTTTTTTTTCACAATTTTCTTTCTTCTTCAATGCAAGTATTTATCAGGGTTTTTACAAGTACAGTTTAAACTTGATAACTCTTGAATTTCAATCGCTCCAGTACTCCACATGACTTGATCATAAAGCCTGATCTGGCCTGGCGCTTTGAAAATCTAAACAATTGAAAACTTGAACAAAAGCTCTTGGATCAGCAGCACTCTTAAATTTGTTTAAATTCTCTTGCTTTACCCAGACTCTTTACCCAGACTCTTCAGCATTTGGTTTCAGTTATATTAATGCACAGAGCTAAGACAGTTTGGGGTAAAAACTTGGTACAACTGTTCACAATAACCCAAAATCCTTGTGTCGGCTGCAATTGAAAGCACTAACACTGATCAGCACTACAATTATTTTATGCATCCTATATATGATTGAGAAAACATTTGAGACAAATATTCATATATTTGTATTTATATATTGTTACAGTGTCTAGTTTCATTGGGTATTTTGTTTCTATTCCTGAAAAAGTTAAATGCTTTTTGCAGTTAGAAATGTGTTCAATACAATGTAATTGAAGGGCAGAGTTTAAACAGGGGTCTGACCTATGTCTTAATGAAAAGCTGCATACCAAATTTGATTTCAATCCATTAAGTGCTTTTAAAGTTGAGTAAAAACAAAATTTGTGACTGATGCAACTGGACGAAATGTGATGGACGGACACGGATAACACTATATGCCCCAACATAGATATGGCAGGGGTATAATGAAAGTAATGACTGGAGAATTTTCATATTTCAGTGCAAGTAGTGTTTCTATATTGATAATTTTGTCCACCTACTGTATTCAGACTGAAAAACAGCACATATAACAATGGTTGTGATCTAATATTGGAAAACACATTAATATAGATATTACAGTATTTCTACATTCCTGAGATAGATCCTGAATCAGTTTATTTTTTCTTAAGTGTAATTTTCTCACAGAAAAACAAGTTGTCATGTGCTTAAACATACAAACAGTCTCTGTCTCTCACTCGCAAAATGTATGCACACTCCATATATGTAAAATTGTTTGTGTCTATTTCCAGTTATTTTCCCCTCCCCATGTTTGCTGCGGAATATTTGCCTCCTCTTTGACCTTCATGAAGCTGACCAATGGGTGTGATATCTTTCTTACTGTTGTTGTTTTTGTTGTTCAACACTGACAACATCTAGGCACTAAACTGGTATATATGTCTCCCTGGTATGAATTCTTCTCTATTGAAAATTCATCATTTTTTTTCATCTCGTGCTTTGCTTTGGGAACAACACAGTATTCTAATGGCACAAGCAGGATTTGCAATGTTGCTTTCCTCTTGTGTTTTATTCAATCATATTTGTTCCTGAGTTCCAGCCTCAACTAAAGGTAAGAATCTTGGCTTATGTTTTATTAAGGCAGCTGCCATTTCCATGCAATTTTCATGACCGAGTCAATTGCACATTTATTGTGGCCTCTTCAGGGGCCTATTAGCTCCAGCATGATATCTTTGCACAGGAACTCATCCTGCACAGGCACTATCCATATACATCACAAGGAAGATGATCCAGACTCTCCCTCAAATCTCACTGAGATCTGCAATATCTCGCGTCTCCAGCACTGAGATTATTACTTCTCATTTGGAGATAAGCAGAAAAGAGAACCGGACACTGCCAAATTCTCACTTGACTTCATCTGAGAATCTAGACCGTAAACCAGTCCAGGCAGACACACCGGATAGTTCTCTATTCACTATTGCAGTTTTTCTATGCAACACTGCATATAAATAACACCATCTATTTTATGCAACAGTATCATTTTAGGAATGATTTGTACAACATTAGAGATTTATTCAATGTCCTTTCTTGTTCCATTAAAAACATTACATCCCTGAGGTTGACGCGTTTTATCCTAGGCCGTAATACCTGGAAAGACAAAAAACACATTAATGTTCCAGTTCATTTCAAATAATGCCGAGACTCATGTTGAATCAAATTAAATACTTACTTGAAAGCCCTGGGGTAAAAAGAGGTTCCCTTTATTTATTCATTCCCTCGTTAATGGAGTGAAAATTTGAAAAACCTGCAGAGAAATCAATAACTAAACACAGGAGGATAGTTTCAGATTGCTGATATTTCCTGCAAAAAGTAACCAAAAGATGCTGGTACAGCATTATTGCAGCAAAAAGTTAAATGCTGCATGCAATATTCAAGATATTGAAATTGTAAAAATATTAGTATGTAATTCATAATCTTTTTAACACTTCAAGTTTCTCCACTCTACTGTTTCAGCAAATGGTACTAATCCATAACCATGCCAATACCTTTGTAGTTTTGAATAAAATAATACAAATTACTCGTAATTAGTTTTTACACCCATCCACATGGCTATGTTATTTAGTGATTATTCATCCGTATGGGCTAGGAATCATTCATTTTGAACAGTTGTTTTATTTTTATTTTTAGCATAGTAACTTGTTTTAGTCTGCAACATATGACTGAATTCTTTTTTGTAAAATTAATACACAATACACAATTTGTAAACATTGCTATGAGGAGAAAAGTTGCTTGTGCTTTGTAATATTAAAAACAGCATTCATTTCAAAATCTTTTTTTTTTGTCTACACTAGCTTTAAATTATCATTATCATTATTACACATTTAATCTAATAATTGAGTTTAAAAAAATTTCATGTACATTTTCAGTTGTAAATTGTTCAATTTCAGTTTTTTTTGTGTACATTATCAGTTGTAAATTGTTCAATTTCAGTTCGTTCATTTTTGCACATTATTTACTTTCAGTAATTAGGCATGTACTACTTCAGCCATACCCCTGAGGAGCCCCTCTCTGCCCACCCTTGTTTCTCCATATGACCTATTGATCTTTGTTAGAAAGAAGCCAAATAACATTGAGAGAAAAAGGCAAAAGACTTGCATACTGGTGACCTAATTTTGTTTTGTCAAATATAGTTGTTTATCTACTTTATTTTAAGGTGTCAAAATATATATATATATATATATATATATATATATATATATATATATATATATATATATATATATATATATAAATTCAAACTGTCCTGGAGTAACTGTACTAACAGCTTTGTAGTAAACCAAAGGGGATTTCGAACACAATTTCAGTAATTAGGCATATCCTACTACAGTCATACACTTGAGGAGTCCTCAACATGACCTATTTGAAACAAAAGTCCTTTGAAAGGACTGACGCTCTACTGTCCAAAAAGAATTTCCAGGAATTCAAGATAAGACCATTTTGTTCTTTCTAACCGCTGAGTGTTGAAACCATCTCTGATATTCTAGAGTGACAAGATTTTCAAATTAGCCACTGTGGCAGCCATATTGCATGTAAGATCAGCACAGTTTTCATTTAGGACAAACTAGACACCATTAAAAGACTTTAGGTGAAAAAGTCCATGTTGATATGACCATGCATCCATTCAGGATAATTTGTTACCAGATTTTCAAAATGTTCATTGTGGCAGCCATATTGGAGGTCAGATCAGCACCTTTTTCATTCAGGACAAACTGGATATCATAATTAGTCGTCTGGTGAAAACCCCATGTTGATATTACTTTTCATTTAGAAGGGGTAGCAAAAACATGATTTTTAGAATGACTGCCATTTTCATTTAGGACCAACTAGACGCCATTAAAAGACTTTTGTTGAAAATGCTGATATGACCATCCATTCAGGAGAATTAGTGACAAGGTTTTCAATATGTTCATTGTGGCAGTCATATTTGAGGTCAGATGGGCAGCATTTTCATTTAGGACCAACTAGACATCATAAGAAATCTTCTGGTGAAAACAATGTTGATACGACTTTCCATCTAGGAGTAGCAATAACATTTTCAACATGTCACTGTGGAAGCCATATTGAACATGAAATTGGCACTATTTAAGACCAACTAGACATCATAATAAGAAGTCTTCAAGTGAAAACTGCATGCTGATATGACCTTCTGTTCAGGAGTAGATGTCTGCTGTGGTGGCCATATTGGATGTCATATTGGCATCATTTTAATTTAGGAACAACTGGACATCATAAGAAGTCTTTCAGTTAAAATGCCATGTTGATATGACCATCCATTTAGGAGGAGTAACAATAACAAGATTTTCAAGATGGATGTCCAAGTGTAACCATTTTCATTTAGGTCCAACTAGACATCATAAGAAGTCTTCTGGTGAAAACCCCATGTTGATATGACTTTTAGTTCAGGAGGAGTAGCAATAACACGATTTTCAAGATAGCTACAGTGGCAACCATTTTTGATGTCAGATTGGCATTATTTTCATTCAGGACCAACTAGACACCATAAGGAGTCTTCTGGTGAAAACCTCATGTCAATATGACTTTCCATGTAGGAGGAGTAGCGATAACAAGATTTTAATGATTGTTACCGTGATCAGATCAGCACCAACTAGCCACCATAAGGAGTCTTCTGGTGAAAACATCTTGTTGATATACTTTCCATTCAGGGGGTGTAGTGATAACAAAATTTCCAAGAGGGCTGCTGTGGTGGCCATATTAAATGTTAGTTTGGCGCCATTTTCTTTTAGCACTAACAAGACATAAGTCTATTAATGAAAACTCCATGTTGATATGACCATCCCATTCTGGAGAAGTAGCAATAACAAGATTGTCTGAGCAGCATCATTTTCATTTTGGACCAACTAGACTGATAAGTAGTGATAACAAACTTGAGCTAATGGACGGACAGACAATGAACCATGGGCAATCCCATAAGCTCTTGTGGTCTGAGTTTGCTGTGGCTCAGTTAGTAGAGCGTCAGACTCGTAATCAAAATATTGCTGGTTTGATACACATCCAAGCCAGCCCAGGTCAGCTGCCTTGGTGTGTCCTTGGGGAAAGATACTTAGCTTCCATTTCCTCGGCACAATATAGCCAATAATGTCTTAAAAGTGCCAAAAAATCCCGAGGGGAAAAAAAAAAAAAAATATGATCAGAAGCTCTAAAAATCACTTAGATGGCATGAAAATCTAATCAGGTCCTCTGCATATGAACATAAACATGCTTAGCAAATTACATTTGCCTAGATCATGCAGTTTCTGTGTAACTGTGCTAACAAGGTTTTGTTTTATGTAATCCTGCTAAGAAGATTGTCAATGAAAAAGCCAATAACAAAGTTTTCTTTGAAAAAGTCAAAGTCCAAAAAAAAAATAAAGCTAAAATTAATCATCTAAATTGCATCTAATTAAGTTGTCTACGTAAGTAAATACCATGCCTTTGAAATTCATTTGTCTACATCAAATGAGATCAATGTAACGGCACAGATTTTGGACATGTATGGATGGACAGTAGCAAACCTATGTTGCAGTATGGGCGCACACACACAAAAAAAGATAACGAGTGCCTCACTCCATGAACATGTAACATAAGGCCACTATGTAAAATGAGAGTTGTAAAGATCCTATTGAGTACCTAAAGATCCTAATGAGTACCTTAAGATTCTAATGAGTACCTTAAGATTCTAATGAGTACCTAAAGATCCTAATGAGTACCTAAAGATCCTAATGAGTACCTAAAGATCCTAATGAGTACCTAAAGATCCTAATGAGTACCTTAAGTTATACTTACTGTTCTACTTGGAGCTGACCCCAACCCATTATGTGAACTGGTACCCACGGCACCACCCTAAAATAAAAGAGAAATAATATCAGAACAAACTAAAAACACATCTGCAGAAAAACACGACATTTCTCCCATTTTCTACCAACAAAAAAATACACAGAAAAACCTTGCTAATAAGAAAACTAGTCTTGTTATCGGAGGTTTTAGTAATGAAGTCTACTAAATACTGAAAAAAATATTTGGTTCTTTGAATTTTTGAATGTTTTAGTTGGGTGATATTCAAACCCAAGTGGTTGTTGTGCTGTTTTATTGTATATTTTTTGGGGGGGTGGGTGGGATTTTTTATCTAATAAACTTGAAAATCCAGAAACTGAAAACATTGAAGTAGAAGTTATATGCAATAGCTGTGAAAGTTAAAAGCATTTTTGAAATGTAAATGAAATAAATAAGCACTATGAAATACCAAGTGATCATTACTTTCTCTGCATAACAGATATATACCTGTGACGAGTCCCCTACATCAAGTTTCCGTTTCTTTCTTGGACCTATTGCTGCCAATGCTGTTAAGTTCGCTTCTCTCTGCCGGACTTCTTCCATTTCTGCTTGCTGGAGCTACAAAGAAAATCACCGCATTTATGAGCCATCTGCAGTCAATTACTCTCCATTCATAATTAGAGTACAGAAACACTTGACAGCCAAACTGAAATGAGTCCAGCACTCTAAATTTGTATACTACTTACACTAGTACCCAAGCTATGTATCCCCCCCCCCCCCCCATATTATATACCAGGAGAATAACAATATAATGTTCTTCCAATCTTGCTTTAAAAGCCATTTTATTGGCAGATGGTACATACTATTTTTAATGCTTACACTAACCTTGGCTGATCGATGGCAAATGATACAATAAAACTTCTTGGATTGTCTTAAAAACCTGTATTATTTTTACTGTAGTTTATCATAATATAGTCCCATCAATTATCAATTACCTGTACATGAAATGAGTAGATGAGTCATCTATATCCCTCACCCCACCAAAATGATATTGAAGCCAATGACCTCTCAACAGCAAAAGGCACATCTAGATTACCAAGTGCAATAGTTAAATGGTTTTCGAGTCGTGCTCCAGAAATAAAGAGTGTGAATGATAGATGCATGGATGGACAGAATGATGAACAATAACGTAACAAAACCTTAAAATTGAAGAATTCCTAATAGTAAAAGGTAGAACCAGACCACTATAGTCTGGACCCGTTCCATGATGAATCGTACAAGACCTCTGGTCTTTGAAAGTATTTACCTGGCACAGTTACTATCTACCTGAGGATTATTGAATCCCTTTAAACTGTACAAATTTCAAACCAACCTTAATGGACATCGGTGCATCCTGGGCCTTATTTTCAGCTCCTAGCACCTGCACCACTGGCCCAATATGTGTTCCAAGTTTCACAGAGACACCTTGAAAGGGGAGTTGTGCTCCAAAAAAGGAACATGTTTATGGACAGACAGGCAGACAAACAGACAGGTAGGCAGACAGAGGCATATAGCAAATGCTATATTCCCACATTATTACATACCAGGGAGAAAAAGGTGGGAGGAAGGATAAGAAAAATAAGAAAAGGGTGAAATATATATGGATGGATGAACCAATGGATGAAAACATAAAAAATGCTGAAAATAATGAATAGCAAATAGTAAAATGCACACTAGAGTTCAGAGAAATATCTTGAACAGTTGTGGAGTTTTGCCCTGGAAACAAAAGCATGGGTAATGGATATATAGAAAGAAAAATGGACAAAAACAAAAACAATTTTGAAACTAAAGAAATGTGAATAACAAAAGGCACATCTACACACTCTAATATGTACCATGTTTCACAAATATATCTTGAATGGTTTTGGACTTGTGATCTTAAAATGAAACTGTAAATGAAGGCTGAATATCTAAACTACAATTTCTAATATGTGTAACAAATTTCATAGAGATATCTAAAAGAGTTTTGAGGTTTTGCCCTGGAAAAGAAGGTGTGGACAATGAATAAATAGATTAATGGACAAAAACAATAAAATAGCAAAAGGAACATCTAGTTTAATAAGTATACTGCATTTCATAGAGACATCTTGAACAATTTTGTAGTTATGATCCAGAAACAAAAAGTGTGAATGATGGATGGATGGATGAATGAACAAACATATGACATGTTAACAAATATTCATCTGAAGAACTGTCAATAGCAAATGGTACACCTTCACCACTCATCTAATATGTGTAACAAATTTCATATAGATTTCTTGATGAATTTTGGAGCTATGCTCTGGAAATGAAAGTGTGATGAACAGACACTTATGGAACACAGTTTCCATGGTAACAAAAAAAAAAATACTGAATGCAGAAGAGACACCTCTATGCAACTTGCTTGACATGCGTACCAAGTTTGGTTGAAATACCTTGAAAGGATGGAAATTTTTGCTCTGGAAATGAAAATATTTGCTAGCACCCAATTGCCAAGCATCCACAATTTATATACTACTTATTCTACACTGTGTTTCCATGGTAACAAAAAAAGAAAAATTAAATGCTGAAAATTCTAAGTATCAAAAAGCACCTCTACACAACTTACCTGCATGTGTACCGAATCTGATTAAAATACCTTGAATGGTTTGAGATATATTTCTGGAAATGAAAATGTTTGCTAGTACCCAATGGCCAAGTAACAACAACAATTTTATATACTACTTATGCTAGTGTTTCCATGGTAACGTACACAATATTAAATGCTGAAAATTCTAAATATCAAAAGACACCTCTACACTACTTTGCCTGATGTGTACAAAATTATGTTGAAATACCTAAGGCTTCAGTTATACTTCTGAAACGGAAATGTTTGCTAGTATCCAATGGCCAAGCACTCTCAATTTATATACTACTTATGCTATATTATGTTTCCATGGTAACATAAAAATATTAAATGTATACAATTCTAAGTATTAAAAGGCACCTCTGACCAACTTGCCTGACATGTGTACCAAGTTTGACTGAAAAAGTTTGAACGGTTGGAGAGTTGTGCCCTGGAAACAAAAATGTTTTTAGACAGACATACATAGAGAGAAATTACTGAGTGACAAACCGATGGACATAGCAATAGCTAGATCACTCCATATTACATATCAGGTGGATAAAAAGGAACTACTCTTAGAACAGAAGCACATAAGATTTCGGAATCCAGACAAATTGACGAAGGAATCATCAAGATTTAACTGTTTCCCATGAGTTGTCTGTCAATTTTATATTGAAATTTCAAAGACTATTGCAGAGTTTATGCAAGTTACATGTATTTTGTCACTGCATCCAAACTGTAAAATTTTTCTAACATCTGAGCAGCATGAACATACTCCTGAAGTGTAGAAACTCAATTTGCTACAATTTTGCTATCTTTTTATTTTTTTCAAATTTTTTTGAACTTTTCTCCACTAACCCAAACTTTATATTGAGTGAACACATATTTAAAAGAAAAGTAAACTTTATAAACAATAATATACACCCTGTTCTCAAAGTAATAATCTGACAAAGCCCATTCTTATGTGATATAAACAACTTTTGTCATGATACAAATGCACACCAAAGTTCTTGAAGATATCTCAAATGATTCAATGTCAATGGTGTGACAGAGTGACAGACACAATGTTTGTTTAAAAATGGGGATAACTCTCACAAATTCTGACCAGACTGAGCCCGTTTTTTTTTTTAAAAGATGCACTATCTAGTCATGATACAAGAACATAACAAGTTTGATGAAGATACGTCAAATGTCTCAAACGGTTAAGGAGACATAAATTTAACCAAACATGAGGAGATAACTACAGAACTTTTCTGACAATCTAGTCACAAACTCTTATCATGATACAATAGCATATAAAGTTTCATGAAGATCTTTCAAATGGTTCAGGAGAAATTAACCAGAGAGGTAAAAATTTTAATAATAATGGGGATAACTCTTAAAATGCTGAGAAGACAGACTTCCTTTATTACAGAACACAATGTCTAGTCACAATACAAAAGCATAGCAAGTTTCATGAAGATATCTCCAAGGGTTCAGGAGATATAAGGAAAATTGTGATGGATGGATGACGACAAGCTGACTCCAGTATACCCTCGCACCCCCAACTTCTTTTGCAGTGGTGAGTAGGTGGTGGTGGTGGTGTCCAAAAAAAAATGTGTTTCCTATTGCTCTGGTTTTAAAATTAGGGTAGGCAGTTATTTTTTTTTTAACATTATATATAAATCAAATAATATTTCAAGCGCTTCAAAATTCAAAGTACTGAGCAAAACCGGCTCAATTTGATGCACAAATAAATTTCTGCAATGATTTTATTTTTATTTTAAAAAAGTAATTGGAGGGTGGGTTGGGGGAAAGTGCTAGGGTCAGTAATGAGAAACGGGGACGGTCAGCGGACTGGAAACACACATATTTTTATTTTTTTGGCCTGGTATACAAATTGGAAATATGCTAGAAATCATCGTTTAGACGTGGACTACCCAAATTTTTATCTAATCATAAGACTGATCACACAGACTTTAATTTTTTATCCAGCGCATGTAAGTTCACATCACAGTTTTCAATGTAAAGGTACCAGTTCAGAGGTGAAAAACGTGTTATGGTTATAGAGTCAGGGCCGTTAAAATTGGGTAGGTTGGGTTGCAAGAACTACACATATTCTCCTTTTTTGACCTTACAAAATGTTTTCAATATGATGCATACAAGCCATGTTTTGTTCCAGGTCTCTGTTACTGGCAATGGAGATGTACATGGAAACCAACTAGACACATTCATATAAATCAAGTGATGCAATTACCACAGAGGTATTACACAGATATTGCTTTTGTTCATAAAATTGTGTATACAAACTTTAGAAATAACCCTCATTTATTTATTTTTACTCACTAATAAATCCTACTAAAAAAAATCAACAAAATCTTACCTCTTTGGCTTTCTGTTTTAATTTAAGTTGTTCAGGGTCTTCATGTTTTGAACGACTCTGAAATAGTGAAAAAGTAACAAAAATGTAAAATCTGAAGACATAAGACCAAAAGAATGCAGACATCTGAGTGAATTCAAGAGACTCTCTGCAATAAGGTAGTTAACATACCAGATGGTACTAAAGCTATTAGCAAAGGACCTCAGTCACTACCATTTGCTCAGATGGGCCTTGAACAGAAAAACTTCTGCTGGAAAACCAAAGTTTGGAGAAAATTGGCATTTAGGGGTCATAACTCTTTTAAATGATGACACAGAATGCTGGAAATCCAACTCAATCAAAGTCTCATCAATATAAAGGTGTATGATACATTTGGTTGAAATCCAACATTCTTTACAAAAGTAATGCTGCAGAAAGCAAAGCTAGGAGGATGGGCAATCTGGAGCCATATCTCTTAATGTGGAACACTTGAAACTAAACTCATTCCAGGTCTCATCAATATAAAGCTGTATGACAAAGTTTTGAGACCCAACAAAGCTAAGTAAAGTTATTCTGTGGAAAACAAAGTCAGAAGGCTGGACAATAGAGCCACTGAAACCTCTACATAATGTGGAATGCTGGAAATCAAACTCATTAGTAAAGTTCTGCTGTAAATGATGTAATGGAAAACTGGAAACCCAAATTCACTCAAGGTCTCATCAACATAAAGCAGCAAACCAAATTTGGAAATCAGAGTAAAGAGGGGCAATTAGGAGCCATACCTCCTGTATGTGGAACACTGCTAATCGAACTGATCTGAGGACTTATTAATACAGAGCTGCATGCTACATTTGGTTGAAATCCAACAAAGCTAAGTAAAGTTATGTTGCAGAAACCAAAGTCAGACCAATGGGTTATCAGGAGCCATAACTCCTGTAAATTGATATTGTGGAATGCTGGAAATCATCAATCTGAAACCAGATGCCAAATCTGGTTGAAATCCAACAAATTTTGGTGAAGTTATTGTGTGTAAACCAAAGTCAGAAGGATAACCCGACTGGGGACCACAATTCTTCTGAGACTAAAACCATAATATGTGCACGCAAGTCTATGTTCAATGTTCATATCAAACTGCATCTGAATATGTTGAATGGTTCTTGAGCAATTCTGGTTACAAGCAACATCCCATGTGAAGATATAAAGTTAATTGTCAAGGGCCATAACTCTATCCACAATGGAGATGACAAGACAAAACCCATAAAAAGCACATTTAGGTCATTGAGACAATGCACACACCGAATTCCAAGAATATATGTCGAATGGTTCCTGAGCTAGACTGGTTTCAAGAATTCGCTATAGCCGAGATTTTAAATTGATCAAAAAGAGTATTAACTGTCAAACTTTTAACTGAAAAGACGAAACCTTGAGGAGGCACATCTACATGTAACAGGCAATTCACCTACCAAACGGCATCCAGTGATGTGAATGGGTTGCAGAGCTATGGCAGTTAAAAGTGTGAACATGTGGACAGACAGATCAACAGTCAAAAAAGGTAATTACTATATGGCTCCCTTATCTTGATGCAGGCCCTAATTAAGATGTGACCAATGGCTACCGAGGTTGAGACTGACAAAAGCATGAGAGGGTGATGGACAGAAAAACAAAATAATTATCAGATGGCTCCTTCTTCCAACTGATATATCAAAAACTCTTAATCAACTATAGCTTTCGTGTGATCCATGTAGACCGCTGCCTAATCAGACTGCCAGCCACCTGTGCATCCTTGCATAATCACCTGTTAATCAGTTGTTTGTCCTAGTGCCAGAACTGTCAAACTGAGAGAACTCGGACATCTTGACAGATTTTACTACATAGCATGTACAAATTCACAGAATTACAAGTTAGCTATTTTTTCCCCCCAATTTTTGACAAAATTTTCACTATATATCGAAAACTGTTAAGTATACATGTATATTTTTTAGGGAAAAAAAACACAACTGAATTTTAAAGAAGTTGATAGATGGAGCATAGTCTATAGGTCAATTGTGGGATACCCCAAAATTATTCCTTGAAAGAAGTTATTGATTTTAATCTGCCTAAACTTTTGTTTCCCCAATTCTTTAGACTTACTTTTGTTGAACAACTTTTTATTGCCATGATATGGCCAGTCTTGTGCTGGCATGCTGTTAAACGCTAATACATATATATTGATTTTGATTTGATATTTATATCTCGAATGAATCATACATGTTTTAGTAAGAATTTATATTTGCTACATTTGTTATGAAGAAGCTGAATGCTTCCTAAAACTGTGAAAATTGGAATATGAATTTTACAACTAATGCAAATTATATCATGCTGAGGTTTGATCCCTTTTATCAATAACATAATCACCTAAGCGTCTTGCTCATTTTTGTTTATATGACGTTTTTATGGCCTTGAGAATATTCTTGCTTGAAATAAAGACTAGGCCTTATTACATGATAAGATCCAAGAGCAATACACTTACTTTTGCTGCCCTTCGTAACATTTCCTTTTCTTGTTCTTCGTGCCTCTTCTTCTCTAAATGATCCAATTCTTCTAGGAACTTTAGCTGAGCTCTCACATCACTGGAAGGCTCAAATTTGTCGTTTATCTGTAATTAAATTTTGATCAGATTCAAACACTTTCTGCTGAAATGTATTCTTTTTCTGTCTTTCAAATACATGTTTTACAGTAATTTTCAAATACATGTTTACAAATACATGTTTTACAGTAACTTTCAAATACATGTTTTACAGTATCTTTTGACTGCATCTTCAAAATATTCATATATAGCATAAAACAGACTTTTTTCCTACTGAAAATTATATATTTAAATTTGACTCTAAGCTACATTTTACCATGCAAGAGATCAAGTTCAAAAGTCTCAACTCTACGTTTATCTTTAAAGTTAAAATGTCAAGTTTTTATGGGGGAAAAAAATTAAATGTTAAGGTCTTGTTTGCAGGAAGTATTATGACTCCTAAAACCTTGACAGACTTTTCTTTTCTTGAACCAATGGATCATTTTGATTCTTTGACAGCCCCCACGAATCAGTTACATGATAATCCACTGGTGTTGACAGGAATTGCTTTTAAATTATTATTATTATTTTTTTTTTTTGGGGGGGGGGGGGTAAATGAATTGTACTTATGTAATACTTACCTGCAAAATTAGCTTTACCCCTCCCCCACTACATTTTAGTAGCAGTAATCCATTAGCTACTACTATTGCATTGCTGTATTTACCAGTTAAGAGGGAGGTTGATAGACTCACACAAAAACTGGTATAAGAAAAACAAATGCATTTACCCTGACAGTAGGGGCATTCACTACTGAAGCTGGTAGATGGCTTGACCACATGTTGTGCTGTTATGATTGGACCCAATGAGTAAATGCCTTCACTCTGGGACACCAAGATTGAAGATAAAAGGATGAAAAGATAGTGGCTACTGCACCAATTACAGAAGATACACCACCTGGCATTGTAAACTTTAGAAGTAGATTGCCTCCTAGACTGGGCGGTGCAGTTGGCAACCTTGCTCAAAAACCGGTCTTGGCAGATCCATCTTTTGAGATGAGCTTGTGGGTGGAAATCTGTGGGTTGTTGTGTAGGAGACTGTGCTGTGACAGCAGGTCCCTGCTCTGTGGTAATTTTCTGGGCTCCTCTACAAACAGGAAGAGTAGGTCCTTGAATCATGACCACTGGGGCACAGGGGGCTATCAGGAAGTTCCAAGACATGGAGATTTTGACTTGGTGAAAAACCTGCAGACTTATTTTGAAAGGTGGGAAGGCGTAAGCATACAGATTATCCCATTTCAGACTGAAAGCATCCACCACCCAGGCCCTCTGATCTGGCACTGAAGACATAAAAAGGGAGCTTGTTGTTCAGTCTCGTAGCCAACAGATCCATTAATGATCTCCCCGACAGCTGAAAAAGTACCTCTGCTGCCAAATGGTGCAGAGACCATTCCGTGTGAACCACATGGCCCTGTCTGTCTAGACTTTTCGCAAGGATATTTCTTTTGCCTGGAATATGGCGGACTCGGAGAGTGATCTCCTCAGAGACTGCCTGTCAGAGGAGGTTCCAGATTTCCATGCAAAGAGAAAGAATATGTGTACCGCCATGATGCCTGAGATATGCTATTACTGATGTATTGTCCAAAGTGACCACAACACTACAACACCTTATGAAGTTGACACATCCCTGTAGGGCTAGGAACACTGCCCGCATTTCTAGGTTTATATGAAGAGTAGCTTCTTCCCGAGTCCTTTAAGTACTATCCCCTCCGGCTCAAGGTGAGCACCCTATCCTGAATCTGATGCATTTGTGTTCAGAAAGGAGTGGGGTTCGGAGCTGTGAATTGGGACTCTGATCAGGAACCAATCCAAAGTTAGCCACCAACTCAGGTGGTGATGAAAATTGGATATCAGAGAATCAGAGTCGATAGCGGGTCCTGGGCAGTTTCCAGTTTGCAAGAAGCAGGAACTGGAGAGGGTGCAAGTGAATTCTCCCTTGGGGAACTAAATTCTTAGCCACATTCAGAGTTCCATCGAGAGAGAGAAGTAAAGGTGAGCCAACAACGAAGTCTTGGCCATAAGACCCGCTATGAGGGACAGAATCTGAGTGGTCCTGTCTGGTGGAATGTGAACCCTCCCTTGACAGGTGAGGAAATTCATCCCCACATACACAAAGTCCTCATAAGGACAAAGATCCAACTACTCGAGGTTGGAGACTGGTCCCAGATGACACACCATCGACCAACAGAGGGATAGGTCCTTCAGGAGAATATCTCTGAAGATGCTGTGCATCAACCAGTTGTCGAAATATTGGAAAATAGGGATAGCTAAAGACCTCAAGTGAGCCACTATTACCCCCATCACCCTGGTAAAAGCTCTTGGGGTCCCCGAGACAAAACCAGAGGTACTTCCTGTGAGGCGGGAAGATGGAAAAGTGAAGGGACGCATCCTGTAGATCTATGGAAACCATACAGTCATAGGGCTTTATCGTGTTCCTGGCCTAGGTGGTAGTCTCCGTTCTGAAGTGTTCTTCCTAAAGAAATTTGTTTAAAGCAGAACATTAATGAGTCAAAACTTTCCACCTTTTCTCAACATTAAAATGATTTGGGAATGGAAACCCGGAGTTTAGTTATTTTCTAGCCTCTCAACTGCTCCCTTTTGCAGAAGGGTGTGCACTTCTTCCTTTAGATGAACCAGCTTGGACTGGTGAAAAATGGGTGTCTGTGATAGAGGATGTTCCCAAAAATGAAGCTGGTATCCCTCCTTTAAAAAAGAACAGACCCACACATCGTTTGTAATGCCCGACCAAACCTCTGAAAAGAGGGCTAGTCAAGCACCTACTGGATAGCTGGGAAGAGGGTGCAACTCCCTAGGATTAACTACCTCCCTCCTTAGGGAAGGGGGATGAGTCCCTACGTCAATATGACCATCAATTCTGGAGTAGCAATAAGATTCTCAAGATGGCCACCACTGTGGCCATGTTGGGTGTCAGATCTGCACCATTTTCATTCAGGGCCAACGGGACATCACATAAAGTCTTCTGGTGAAAACCCCATGTTGATATGACTTTCCATTTAGAAGGAGTAGCAATAAGATTTTCAATATGGCTGCCATGGTGGCAATATTGGATGTCATATCAGTACCATTTTCACTGAGGTCCAAGTAGCTATCATAATTAGTCTTCTGGTAAAAATCCCATGTTGACAAGACTTTACATTTACACGGAATAGCACTAACAAGATTTTCAAGATGGCGGCCATGGTGACCATACTGCATGTCAGATTGGCACCATTTTCATTTAATACCAAACAGACATCATAAGAAGTCCTCAGTGAAAACCCAATGTTGATATGACTTTCCATCCAGGAGGAGTAGCGATAACAAGATTTACAATATGGCCACAGTAGTGGCCATATTGGATGTCAGATTGGTAGAATTTTCTTTTAAGACCAACTAGACACCATAAGAAGTCTTCCGGTGAAAACCCCATGCTGATATGACTTTCCGTTTAGGATGAGTAGCAATAACATGATTTTCAAAACAGCTGCTGTGGTGGCTATATTGACTGTCAGATTGGCACCATTTTCATTTAGGACCAACTAGACATCATAACAAGTCT
Organism: Margaritifera margaritifera; assembly: GCA_029931535.1. NCBI lineage: Eukaryota > Metazoa > Mollusca > Bivalvia > Unionida > Margaritiferidae > Margaritifera > Margaritifera margaritifera. Next base: position 999,625 of record JAQPZY010001165.1, read on the forward strand.
TTTAGTGAAAACTCCATGTTGATATGGCCATCCATTCAGGAGTAGCAATAACAAGATTTTCAAGATAGCCTCTGTGATGGCTATATTGTATGTCCAGGCAGTACTATTTTCATTTAGGATCAACTAGACCTTGGGATGAATGTGTGTGTAAAGTTTTATGGCAATCCTTCAAGTTGTTTAGGAGTAGCAATAACAAACTTGTGCTAATGGAGGGATGGACATCAGAAGACGGGCAACAGATGATGGACAAATGGCCATCCCATAAGTTCTTCTGGACTATGACCAACAAATACTGACCTGTTAACAACTAGGATTCTTTCCAGTAATTCAAATGAGCAAACTAACAATGACCACTTTTCCTTTATTTACTGGTGGCAAAACCATTATGGCATCTATTTCATATTTCTGTACAAAATGTAATAGACATTACCTTGTATATTTCACTCCTATGTTCTGCAATTGTAGATAATCTTTCTACAAAATACCGTAACCTCTCCTGTGTTGCATGTGAAACAATGTTTAAAACTTCTGATGACACTTCATCTAATCCTTTCTTTTTGGCTGCAATGAAACAAAAGATGATTTACAGTATTTTTACAGTATTTTTTCTCCCAAATGACTGGAAGTTTCAGATTGCTAATGGAAACTGCATGCTGCAATATTCTTGTAATTTAATTTTGCCAATTTTATATATATATATCTCCAATAAAACATAAAGTGTTTCACTTGAACATGTTTATCTATTAAAACATGCTAGACAGGAATCAAATTAAATCAGACCTCTTAGTAGTTATGGCATGGCATGGAATCTATCGGGTTTTACAGCATGTCAGCACAATCCTTGCTATATAGGGCCAACTAAAAGTACAGTTCCAAAAATGTACATTAAAAATTGCAAAATGCTTTTGGAAGATAAACCCTTTTAAATACAATTAAACATATTCCAACAAGATAAGAAATAAAAAGTACACATTAAAATGCTTTAAAAGGTATATAAAATAAATGATAAACCATAGGAGTACCACAATTGAACTCCGATGAAAAAAAGCTCCATTGTTGTTTTTTACATTTGCGTCATGGAACTTACAGAAAAAAATTGATAAGTTAATTTTTTCCCTAAATGTTAATAATGTCTCATTTCAACATGTTTTTAATCTTCCTCCAACCAGGCTGAGAATGTGGCTCTGGCATGTGACACACCATCTGTGCATGACAAATAATTGGCTAAAGTTTCATTATAACACATTCAGTGGTTAAAAACTTACACTCCAGACAAATATACATGTCACTGAATTACATTTCAACTGCAGTGACCTTGGCCTTGAGGCAGGGGGCATGGTTATGGTACATGACACACCATCTAGTCATGACATATATTTGGGCAAAGTTTTAGTGGTTCAAAAGTCATACTCCAGACAATACTACAAATGACAAACCATTACAAAGTTATGGGCCAGACAAGCAAACATTAATGGATGGAATGATGGACCAATGGACAAGGCCATAACACAATATGCCAAACTTAGGACGGATGTACTCACAGCTGCATTGATAATGGAGTTGTCACTGTGAGAAGAAAGTCTTGTTAAGACCAAGTTCCTGCACTTGCCTCTCAAACAATGCAAAATGTTGGAGACATAACATAACCAGGCTGAGGTAATTGCTTGAGAGAAGGCAGGTCTTTTTTGGTCAAGATGTTGACAGATGTAGAAATTAAATGGAAAAAGTTATGACACGGGAAGAGGACAAAACTCTGAAGCTAAAAGATAAAAGACTTCCTCTATCGAGGGTTGAAAGACCAAATCTTCTACTGACACAGTGGGGTCTAGCGGAGAGCAAGGCGCTTTTATGTCCAATGCATGGGGTGAAATTAAATCCTCTATCTTTTATGTAAAGTGCATGGGGTGAAATTAAATCCTCCATCTTTTATGTCCAATGCATAGGGTGAAATTAAATCCTCCTGTGTGGGCAGTGACTTCTCCAAGATTTTCACTCAGAGAGGGAATTTCCCTCTAACATTTTTGTAAGGGGGAATTTTACATTTTAAGGGTGGCAGTTTCTATATGTGAATAGTGTCTATGAATAGACCCCTTGTAGTATGTTTCATGTGATGCATAACTTTTAATGAATACAGATAAAACTTAGTTGTTATCTTCATTATTGGTACAATGGCAGCCAATACATGTTACAACAATGGTACTATGTCATATGCTTTAGAACTGAATAAAATACAGAGACATTACCACCAAATACCACAAAATGCATGTCCACTGTTATATAACCTGAGCAAGTGCAGCTGGGAAAACACTTCAAATAACTAGATAATCAATGAAAGCGTCACATTGCTCAATTGCTAAAAGTGACTTGATTATGGCGGTTTACCTAGCAGTCAAGTGCATACATGATCAGACTGACCTATTTTAATATTAATGAATGTAACAGGTTTCACTACAAGAAACTGCACGAGACTGTCACGCAATCGCTCATATTAAACGGGAGATTCATTAAATTTGTGCAATCACATGTCGTGGAGTCAACAGTCAGGGTACTGAGAGCTGGTTGTGAGAAGAATATTCTTTAGATTGAGTAACTAAACTAGAAGTCCATTTATGCTCTAAGATGGTGACCTCCAACTGTTGATTTTGTACATAGACAGTTGTCCAAGTCTGGTACAGATAAGAATGAAAACATTGCAGTATGCCAAAAAGTGGGAAAAAAAGCACAAAATTTAATGAATTTGTGAGGTCTCGAAATGAGCAAACTGTCACAAAATGTGGAAGTAGTAACTCATGAATGATGGGATTTGGCACCAATCCTTCGATCTATGGGAAGATCACTTTCGTTTGATTAAGCAGACAATATCCTAGCATTGCTTGATAAGCTCAAAAACATTAACATCTTTTTTGGCTTAGGAGAGCTGGATTTGTGTGGTTATGGAAAGACTCCTAACATTATGACCGGGTAATGTATCTGAATGTGTTATACTGTATAGGACACATCTAAATACCTTACAAGCAACAGCATCGGAGACAATGACCTAAATACAAACACTAATCCTGAAAAAACTGAGCTCAATGCAAAGGTAAGCACAAATCATTAAACCATGAAATATAGCTCACACTGACCTGCAAATGCTTTGCAATCTAGCCAAAAATCATATTTTAGAGTATCTAAATATCATTAAAATTTGGCAACCAGGCAGAAATACTAACAAAATGATAAATCAGGAAATTCTACGATTCTAACTTCATTGAGTGAAGTTACAGAAGATAATTTTTCTAAAATTGAGGCCAAGTTTAATTTTTGTGCCTAGACATTTATGTGACTATGGGGCCAAGATACAAACTATAACACTATTGTACCCAAGTTTTAAATGCATACAGAAACTGATGCAGTTTCAACTTGCTGCAAAGGTGTCAACTGCTGATCGGTGCAGAATCAAACTGTTACATGTGTATTTATTTTACACACCAATAATGCTTATATGTTGGTATGCATATTTACATGTCCAGGTTGCATTTCAAAATTTCAAAAAGTCTTTTGTAGCACGATTCCAAATGGGATTTAATTCACAGGATCTGTATTAGGCATGAAAGATTAACTTCTATCAGATACATGTTTAATAGTCAAGCAAGGGAGAATGACGTCTGACAATACTAACATACCCGGCCTCGGCATGCAACCGAGTCCAAAAAAGGTAACTATGATCACCAGAGCATTAAAAGTATGTCACCATCTCCTCCTCTTGACAGCAATATGTAATCTTTCTAAGGCATTACCACACCTGCTCAACAATTACAAAAAAATGTCCTGCTTTAAATATATTACCTGAACTACTTCTCCTGCCCACTGCCACCAATTTATTTTCAAACAAAGTTTCTTTCCAAATCGAACAATATAGCAGAACCTTCATGCTTTGTTAGAAAACTAATGCTTGCTGCGTATTATATGTTAGTTACAAAACTGTTGTCCCTATTAGCTTTTGTCAAATGTTAATTCCAGGCATGTAGGCCATTTTAGAACTTTTTCAGCCCTGTTCTTGAAGTCTTTGAAGCAGTTTTTCATGAAAACAATTGTATGGTAAAATCTGTCCATGAAGACTGTATTATGCTTTAATCTTCTGACTCATCTGTCAAATAGGTGGTCAAAATATTTGGTGGTTTCAAAGAAAGTCTAGCCTAAATGCACACAGATTTATTAAGGCAGGAGCTCTGACACGGTATAAGAAGGATTTTAAAAGTTTTAAATATATCGCAAAAATAAGTTGTGATTTTATGGTATTTACCTTAACCAGCACCGATTCATGATACATTCATCAAACCTGTTCAATATCTGTGTGATAATGTTTATGTTTTTTAAATATCATCAAACTTACGAAATGAAAATTGTTTTCATTAACAAAGCTTTAAAAGAATCAGTAAAGATTCAGTAAAGGGAAACCTTGGCCAGACTTTGGTGGCAGCTGTAAATAAGGATTTTGTGAATTAATTTTTTTTCAAGGGTATCAAATTTAGTTGTTTTGCCGAAAAAAGACTTTTTCATCGATACTAAATTCATGAATGGGGAAGGGTGTCCTACTGCCTGTACATATGGATAATTATAGTCTCGTTCAAGCATCATCACAATAATGTTTTATGCCACCTCATCTCATCAGCACAAAAATTCACTTTTCCAAAACTTTGGGAAAGCCTCAATCTGATGTTTAAAAAAAACTCAGTCTTTTTTTTACAGATCCTCATTAGGCAGAGATCTCACAAAAGTACGAGAGGTCTGGTTGAAAAAACCCCAGGATAATTCCAGTAAAACCTATTATTACAACCACCCCAGAATAAACACCAATCCCAAATAGCAGTGTTTTGTTTAGTTCTAATTACTATGCAAACGAGAAAACTTATACTTAGAAATGAAAAAACTTCCAAATTAAGAGCACTTTTCTCCAGTCAGATCACCATCAGTGGTCTTAGTTCTGAGGTTTTATGGCTTCCTCCACAAAATCCACTAAAACTCGTACCCCAAGAAAATATAGTAAACACATTGTTTGTAAAATATCACTTGTAAACCGAATATAATGCATCTTACCTATTGCAGAAATTTTATTATACAGTGGACCATGAAAGAGAAAACATTCATCTTTACAGGATCGAATTTGGGTGCCTATAAAATCAGCATTGGTTGCTAATATATTTTTAGTTTCTTCTGTAAGATTAACCCCTCCCATTGTGGCTACATCGTTGATATCATCATCGTCTCTGAAAAGAATAAATAAAGTTATTTATTTTGATTTGTTAATTCAAGCTCCCTAAAGAAGAGATAACCATATCAAATGTTACTGAATAATTCATAACAAAATCAGGATTGCTCTTTCACAAATCTATTAATGTTATAAGAAGTGATGAAGCACCTTATCCTTCCACACCAATGCCGTTCAACAATTAGGTCTGTGAAAGGCACATCTCTTTTTTTGTACATTAATGGGTGTACAGATCAGTGGATGGCCCACACGTGGAATATGTGTTAACCTATGTATTGGGTTTTGCTCTGAAAGTGTGTGTATGTATATAAACAACTTTCATAAAAGCAAAGGTAAGAATAAGGGAATTGGAAAATATGAACCTTTAGGGGAAAATTTAATATGGTCAATGAAGCATGAAATGTAGGTCACAATGACCAACTTTCTTTACACAGATGTATAAACTCTCAAAAACTGACAATGTATATACACTTGAAGTTTCTCACAAGGTTGCAAACTGCATACATTTTGGGAAGTTCTTTACAACTGATTACCAGTAGTCCAAGCTTTGTAATTTCTAAACATGTTTTTTTTTCATCAGATATTTTCTACAGGACTAAGTTTTTAGAAACACTGAATATTCTATGATTCAATGAATCTATCAAATGTCATAACTTCTTTAGCTGTTACGACAGAAAAAAAAAAAGATTACTAGGGTGATTTATGGGTATTTTGAAAATAAAAACTTAACGGATACTAAATTTTAAAGCAGTATGTATGACTTTTAAAACAAACTGCATCAAATACTTCAACACGAACAATATTTTTATGAATTTCCTTTTCTTGTTTACTATGACACAACTTCAGGCTTTTACAAATTTTATATTAAGAGTTATGTAAAACTTACTTAAGTGAGTCATATTTTTTCTTCTCTTTGTGTGATGAGCTACTGCCTGGAGATTCATGAGGTCTCGCTTGAAGGATTTGGGACTGGAGAGCATTGACCATGCTGGGGATATTTCCTCCTGGTTGACCCTTGGCAATCACAGCTTTGGGGAGACCTATCACAGCATTCTGGCCTTGGCCAGCTTTTGGTGGCATCTGTAAATAAGGCTTTCACTTAAAATGCTTTATCAGGCTTCAATTTAACACAAAATCTCAAATTTCTTCTCGAATGGATATTTTTCATTTCCTTAAATGTAATCTTCTTGACATTTTGAGACAAGATATGCAAGAAGGCAGAAAATGTATAAAAATACAAATCAATTTCAAAACTTTAAACTTGTAGAAAAAACAAGTCTACTGATTTCAAATCAAAATATGGGTTCTGCGCATCATGAATCATGTTACAAGGTGCCCCAACCATATCTGACTTCAAAAAACTTCAACACAAAACTTTAATGCAGAATCTTACAGTTGACGCTACTGCATCACTGATGGAAAAACTGATACTAATGTCTCACCATCAGACTCGACAACAAATATTTTAGTATCCTACCTTTATAACCCAACTTGCTACATTTTGAAGCAGATATAGATATTGTATGGTTTGGAAATGTCCCTGACCCTGCTGGTCAAGCAAGAAAATGCATATGTAACCTCTTTCATTCTATTTGCAACTTATATCAGAATTGAAATGGCACCATATCCAATTTCACATATGTAAACTATAATTCTGTGCTTGTAAAACACGCATCCCTGCACTTTACTGTTTTTGACCTCAACCCTGGAGTTTATGCCTCTTGGATAAGTCCATGAGGGTAAGAACTGTCACGGTGGCAAATGTCAGATCAGTATGTGCTTTTGTCTTTTGATGCCCAGTAAGAATGTACATGGTTACTGGGTGAAGATCTCAATAGTTTTCAAGCTATGACCCAGGGACTATCTTTGGAAGTAAGGATGTCCCCCTGGGCCAATGTCAGTTGCATTTATAAATCTATCTTCTCAGGCCCAATAAGTGTATACATGATGTCAGGGTGGGGATCTCAATAGTTTTTAAGTCATGACCCAAGGGCTAAGTCCCTGGGAGTAGGGATAGACTTCAGGGTTAAAGTCTGTTGCAGATATAAGTTTGTTTTTTCATGTCCAGTAAGTGTATATGTGGTTATAGGGTGGGGATCTCAACAGTTTCTATGCCATGACCCTGGGACTAAGTTCTTGTTCTTAGGGGTAGGGAAAGACCCCCCAGTCTGGATAGTGTTTGCACATGGGTCAATGACCATATAGGCCAATTCTGAGATGTATGAGGCAAACAACTCTGGATTTATTTTAAATTTATGTAAAATCAACCCTATCACACTAGCACCTCCCCCCCACACACACACACCCGTGATAAAAATTTCAAGTGTTTGTACAATTTACACCCATATAGGACTATCACTGATCCAAGTATTTTTGTGTTTATCTCTAACTGTAGGAAGAATTCAAGGATATTACACATATGTAAATATTTAAGTATGTACATATGGATGGACTATATCACAATATCCTTGCCCTTATTTGAAAGCGGGGCCCTGGGTCGCTGAGTGGTCTAAGGCGATCGCCTTTACAGATCACTCACACATCTCACCTCTGTCCGCGTTGGTCAGAGTCTCGGCTCGACCAACGTGGGTATGTGAGAAAGCTTGCCAGTTGCTTCCCATAGGTTGATGGTTCTTCCCCAGTTCTTCCTCCACCAAATATATATGCTGCCATGTATAGCCTATAATGTGCTGAAAAATGATGTTAAACCCCACAAAAACAACAACAAAAAAAAACTTTTTGAAAGCAGGGGATAACAAGGATTCTAAAAGATGTTCTGCCTGCATTCAATAAATTTTTCTCCGTTTTGTTGCTATTTATGGCATTTTTAACACATTGGCTGTGTCCTATAGAGGAAATGGGAGCTAAGTGCCTTTCCCAAGGGTACACTGAGGCAGGCAACCAGGCTGGCCAGGGCAGGTATCGAACTCACAACCTTTGAATTAAGAGTCCAATGCTCTACCAACTGAGCTACCATGGCTACCTACATTCAAGAAAATATGCACTGACTAAATTATACCTCTTTATATGTTGACATGAAGCTGTGAAGTTTGCTGCTCAAATAAGTTGTATAATGATCAGAAATGCACTTTGAAAATTATCACTCAAGTCCATGACTTCACCTTGAAAGTTGGTCTGAGAGACCTACATTCATTTATATGAATCAGGCATTAAATTGCCATGTGAAGATATGAGAACACATTTGTCATTTTGTTAATAGATACCAAATGCATTAGGAAGTAATGTCATAATAAAAAGTCATTTCAATCCATTTGGTAAATAAAGTGAATAACTACACATTATGCTAGTTTGGGAAAATTGGTGGACAGACAGGACAAAAGTCCTTTAGTTTATTGAAAATAGCGACAGCATATTATAGTATTTTTCCTCTCATAAGCCCCAGGGTTCCATCAATTAAATTATTCGAAAGGGAGGGGTGACTTATTATTGGAAAAAGCTTTCTTACATATTGATTTGCAAAATTCTGTAAATGTGGTGGTGGTACATATGAAAGTCTTTAGTACTTCTACTGTTTCTTCTTTAAGAGATGAACCTAGAACAATAACTTAGAAGACAGACTTAAAAACCTTAATTATTATGAAATTTACCTGAAATCTATTTTGCTGTGCCAAAACCTGGCCTACCTCAGGAGCTTGAGAAATAGGCTGAATACTTCCTAGCTGAGCCTGTTGTAATACACTGATTGGTGGGGCTCGCACACCCTCTATTGTCATCTTATTGCTGATTAAAGACTGCCGAAGTAAAGGTAAACTTTTCTGAAAGGAGAGAAGGCATTAGTAGTTTCTACAACTGGGTATCTCTAGCCATGCTGTATCGCAATACATTTCATATGCATCTATCATGATAGTACCGTATACATGAATAAACTGAAAAATATAGAATTGAGTCCATGTTTGCAAAACAAGCATTGCTTGTATCACTTATAAATCCATTGTAGGATATGCTAAATTCCTGGAACAAGCAAAAAAACTATTTTCCATTTCTTTCTGTCTTCTTTTAAATATTCACTTACATTGATAAGATACACTAAAATCATTTTTAGAAAAAGTTTATCACTGTATTCTGCCAAACAATGCACTCAGCACATGAAAATAAGTGAGGACGGTTTGTATACATGTTGTAAACAGCCTTGTTTACTTCATTAAATTCGATAGAAAGGGTATTTTTGGACGGTATGTATGTGATTTCGTTTGTTTCATTCAACTATCATATTGACGGTCTGAGTCTGTATTGTGATACATTACTGACCGAGTAAATATTGTAATTCATCGATGCACTGATGATATAAAATGTGAAAATAAACCCCACCAATGTTTTATTATCTGAAACTATAGTCTCTGTTCTCAGCAGGTATAGTAACATACAACAATAACTATAGATAGTATCCAAAATAAATCATTCTTCCATCTCAGAGTCACCCAATGTTTGGTACATACATTGAATAATAGATAAATAAACTGCTATCAGTCATACAGTGAATGAAGAGTTCTCAAGACCATGGTAGTGTGTCAACTTCTATGGACAATATAAATAACTGTTCATGCCATATGCACTTTGACTGGCAATTGTAAATAAACAGTGGCAATCATGCTCACAATCTAAATGGCAGGGAGTTTTAATCCCAGCCAATGTCTCAGATTACAGTTTCTCCAGAACCCACTGCAACTTGAACCACTATCTAGATTTGACCAAAAAAAGCACAATATTCAGATCTTTTAAATACTTTAAATTTTTAACCTAACCTTCAGCATCTCCATGCCAAGAGTACAGTATCCAATTCCATTCGAAGTGATAGGTCTTCCTAATGTTAATCCTGTGCCATTACAAAAATATCTATGTGAACCTGCCTTAATTCTTGGAGATCATGACTAGACTTATCCAAATGCATGCTGGGATGCTGGATAAGTCTATTTTCGAGAAAGGACGAATGCTATATGAAAGACCCAATTCACTAGGCAGTAACTTAAGAGATATATCCAAAGTTGGCCATACTGTATGAAACTGCTCACTACTGTATGCAACATCTGATTCACTCATGCAGAATTAGAGGCATGTAAGGGATCTCTATAATCAACAAACATCCAAATCACCAGGACTTAGAAGGGTGTGAATGACTAAGATAAGAAAAGCCTATCACCTCAAATGGAAACAGATATAATAGTCTTGGGATGGAAATTTGGAAAGTTAGTTTAAAAAAGAATATAATAATTTTCATCCAATTTATTGCAACATTGTGCTTTTATTTAGTCAGACCGAGACAGTGGTACAAGCTGTAAAGGGCGTGTATTGGAGTATTATTTTTTCGAATGGCACATACTGACATCAATTAAATGACATAATCCAACTGCATGATTTGTTCTTCTTGATTTGTCTATTGTTGAATGGTAAATAGGCCTTTTTCACCTGTCCTTGATAGAGTGTTGTTTAGTCGAGAATGATTCAGCATATGCAAGAAAGAAAATTACTTGTTAAGGGCAGAAAATACTACCTAAATCAAAGTTAATACCTGTAATTTGTGCTTTAAAAATATCATTTTCTGTACATTTCATGAGGTTAAAGCTCATCATCTATGCACATACTGATGATATCATAAACATGCATGTATTTCTGAGTTTCATTCTTTTCCCCCAATATGGCAATGCCCATTAAAACAAATCAAATCCATTTTTAAGACTGATGTAACCCAGTGGTAATTATACACCAGGCATGGTAACAGGTTCTTAGAAAATCATTCTGATGTAGGTGGTTTCTAGTACCTGCTTTACTCCTACAAGGCATACTAGGATAGACACACTTGCACTTACAAGTGGCTGTTTTTATGCAAATTTTGACCAAATAGAGTGATGTGTACTTATTAAGGTACATGTAGATTTTATGTCAAATATGTCAGTTGTTTTTGCTAAAAAAAAACCTCCCCATATCTGAAATTGCTACAATATAAATCATTCTTTTTGGACATTTACTAAATTTTATTTCTGTGAAAATAACCCCCTATATAGTGATTTTGAGACTTTCCCAAGGCCTTCAGATTTCAAATTTAACATGGTTGTAAGGAATAATTATAGTAAAAACAATTAATTTTTTGCAAAGTTACAAGATCATACTTACTCAGCATCATAAAAGAACCAAAAAATCTTAAAGGGTGACAACACTGTTGATCCATGATATTTATTACCTTAATAAATGGCACCAGATATGGCTGTGGAGATGACTTCAGTTCTTTCTGCAATTTTTCTGTGAAAACTTCTGGTTCAACTTTTCCATCCTGCAAAGAAACACATTTGGAACTACGGAGATTGCTGCAAAAATAGTTACATATTGCAACCAAATCAAAAAACTTGTAAACTGCAAGAAATCAAGTTTTATCTACCCAATAACATGGGTTCCAAACAGCACAGTGTCTGGCCTGTGAACAACATTATAATAACATGAATTCCAAACAGCACGATGTCTGGCTTGTGAACAACATTATAATAACATGGATTCCAAACAGCACCATGTCTGGCCTGTGAATAATATTATAATAATGAAGCTCTCTGCTTATGCATATGAAAAAGGAATTCTTAGTATATCATATACAAACTTACCACATACAGTAATATTCTATCAATGTTGCAGTTGAATATAGCCAAAGAAATAGAAAATAATTATGTGACTTGCAAAAACTTTAACTTGGCACCTTAATATTGCTAATAATAATGATGATGAACTGATGCCTACGTCTTGCCACTTTCTGGCAAGGCAAAAATCTTGCCTGCTCAGTGCATTGTTGGGTGAAACTAACAATTTTGATGGGAATGGTCTGCATCATATAAACAACACATATTTTTTCCCCCAAGTTTAATTACTCTGTGAGAGCTACAGTGGCACCATGGTTATCATGCCAGACTCGCTAACAGTAGGTTACAGGTTGTAATCCTGCCTGGACCATCCCAGTTTAGCTGTGGTGTGTTTCTGGACAAGACACTTTTCTCTCATCGCCTGTTTTAAGTATTCTTTCACGTGCTGATTTGCTGTTAAAAACAGGATCCATCAGCTAATCTATTTCTCACTGGCCAACCACTATCTTCATTGAATTACATGATGCAAATATTTTGGTTATTTGAAATGGTCACTTGGAAGAGTACAGTGTGTGCATAAAGATAATTATATACTTGTGATAAAACTTATAAAAATTAGAACATTTAAAATATTTTTTTCATTTTTAACATTTTTTATAAACTGCCCTTCTTGAATAATTTTGATGCCCACATTTTTTAATTTTACTGAAATATACTGCATAAAAATCACCAAAATGCTCAAAAATCCAAGCATAGGAAAACGGGAGATCCATGTTCAACTCTGCCCTGGTAATTCTCAAATAAATAAATAAACAGTTCCTCCGAGAATGAGTAATGAATTACTATAGCAATACTTGTTACTTTGTTTATCTATTGACTTACTACTTGTAGTAATGTTCTCAAGCATACCTATTTTATTAATTATACATAATTCAAGCAACAGATTATCCAAGTTTTTCTAAAAGGCTAAAAGAGATCCTTGTGTTCTTTAATTAAATGTCAAGTCTATCATTAACACTGTGTGACGGTGTTACTTTCTGTATAGTAACATCTTTAAAAGAGCTAGCATGTGTACCAAGTTTTCTGGTCAAAATAAATTAAAATAGTGGGTAGAACAGACAAAACCTAGTAATGCCATCATGTATCTAAAATGTGATCAATCAAATCCCTTTAATATTATATTCCGATACAGTACAACTTTTCCTAAAATACTGCTGTTGTGAGAGACGATACAGTACAACTTTACTTAAAATACCGCTGTTACGAGAGACCACCTGTCTTTAAAGACCAGATTCTCAATTGACAGATTTACTGATTATATAATTATATAGTGTTAGGATCTGTCATGAGACACCATCTGTCTTGAGAGACTGATTCTTTGGCAGAAAAGTGGTCTTTCATGACAGGTTCTACTGTAATTTTAAGGTTAAGATTATATAAAATAAATAAGGAATTAGTGTCTATTCTGTCCCATGTAACTAAGAAATTATTATTCTCACTGAACTGGTTGCATATGTCAGCAACTTGTCTCATAACTGTCTACAGTAACTGTCAACTTTATTAGGATCTATAATCATGAATTGAAACTGTATGACTGCTTGAACAAATGAAATGGTTCTTCTGATGAATAAAGTACTATTCATAGAATGGTGATAAATGTTTTTCATGGAAATAATGTTAGTTGAAAAACAAATATTTATCAGTTTTATCAAATTGCTGCATTAAAGACTCTGCGGTATATCCTAAAGACTCTGCAGTATATCCTATTATCTTCTACTTTTTTTTTTCTTTCCGACATCAGCAACACAACATTCGATATAGAAGATTAAACATATTTGAAATTTGTGATATAATGTTGGTGGATTTTCACTCAAGGAAATAACAATCTAGAGTATTGGAATAAATGTTAGATTTGTAAAAAAATACAGAATTTGAGAAATAATGAATGTTTGAATTTATGCAGGATAAGCAAACTTATGTATCCAACTACAAGGATTTTAAAGGGTTCAAAATTGTACAGGTTTTACTGTAATTAATACATGTATACCACAATGTTTACATATGAAAGATCATATTACAGTCCTACCCGTTTAGGTCAACATCCTCAGGCCTGAGACAATATTGTCTACATAAAGAGATGTCGAGATATGGGGGGGGGGGGGAGTGAAGAAAAGCAAATTTCTCTTTGACCCACATACACCTGAAATTCATCTGTCATCAGTGAGTAGGATTTACACTTTGAGAATATAAACAATGGAATTTTGGAGTAAATGAAGACAAAACCAGTGTGAAATACAGTATATTGAAACTTATATTTTTGTTACCTTTGTGTACTAAAATACATAATGTATTAAGTACATGTATATGAAAAATCCATGAATTCGAGTATAGGTCATATGTTAGAAAATTCATGTATCGGTCACATCCTGTTAGAAAACACATGCATAAAAAAATGGTAGTCCTTGTTTAATCTATATCCCACTGTCAACCAACATATATGACTAAACAATTCACTATGATATTCATTGTCGCCAGTAGCACGTGGCTGTATAATTGTTATTTACATGCTACATGTAGTTAAATTGGCCTATTTTTTGGTCTGTAGTCATCTTACTGATACTACAAGGGGATGGGGCTATTCATAGGGAAATAAAAACCTGTCAACAAGTTATGCATTCTCTCTGATCGCAAAACAATCAATGACATTTTTAAAAAAAGTCTTAATTAAGCACAAGTAGAATTTGCGTTTTACGCTGCCATTGGTAGCCATCGTAAGCATAAATAAAGTTACTTTTCTTCCCAAAGAAAAGGAAACTTTCATGGCATAATAAACGTGTTTCAATGACCTACCACTTTGGAAAATGCAACAATCGATTAGATTAAATTGCTTTTATTCAAGCTTGATGACGACTTCCTTTGATGAAGGGTGCATTGTTTTTATTTAAGATTTTAGCTGGTTTGCTTTGATGAAGGGTGCATTGTTTTTATTTAAGATTTTAGCTGGTTTGCTTTGATGAAGGGTGCATTGTTTTTATTTAAGATTTTAGCTGGTTTGCTTTGATGAAGGGTGCATTGTTTTTATTTAAGATTTTAGCTGGTTTGCTTTGATGAAGGGTGCATTGTTTTTATTTCAGATTTTAGCTGGTTTGCTTTGATGAAGGGTGCATGCGTTATTGAACAGATAGGGACTTTGCTTTTTTGTCTATATAATGGTAGGACTGTATAGCAATTTCTACATTTGATCATTATACATCCTTCTCGTTATCTTTTAAAGTTGCTGGTTTAAAATTAAAAGTACAACGCTATGTATACGCAACCAATTTAAAAAAAAAAAGGTTACAGTATTGAAAAAATAGATGGTTACAATGATAAAATTGGTAAAAACAGGTTTTTTGAGCTAGTAGCCACCAGCTAATGAGAAGGCTGATTATGGTATTTTTCAGGAAGTACATGGCTAAATTATATCACTAAAACACTCTACTGAAGGTAAAACAATTTACTCATTTACTCATACTGTGAAATTCAAACCAACATGAATCCCTCAAATCCATTGGTTATAACACGTTTGGAACATTTTAAGCAAACATTGTTGAACAAAAGTGTGGCTCAAGGCCCATAAAATCACCATGACATCAAAATGGGTCCAAGTTCTGTTTACCATCAGCTTCACTGCAACTTTTTTACATTCAAACAAATCGATAGCATGTTTGATAGAATATCCTGTACCTATTGCAGCTACTATTGCAGCTACTCACTATCAAGCCCTGTATGAGATCTCTGACATTACGGACAATTGCTTCAGGTTGACTAGAGGCCAGCTTGATAAGGGTGGACAAGAAGTTCTTACATTTCTTCACATTTTCCAGCATCTGAATCTGCTGCTGGTAACTTGCCGCTGAAGATACAAGGGAAGATAATTATTAGTATGCATGGGAGATAACTCAAACTAACAATAACAAAATAATAGCGTTTATTAAAGACTTTTTTTTAAAACTGAAAGCTTCATTCTCAGTAAATGGGCAACCATACAATTTAAACTGCTTTATATTTTGTTTTTTTCAAAACTTTCTATTTGTGAATTGTGTAGCCCTGGCAGGTTTGCAGTCTAGTTCAGTAACAGACGCTGCCCTTAAATTTTTATTGTCACTTAATTTTTTCTTTTGCACTCATCTATCCCAGATTTCTCCATCATTTTCAAACATGAGTACGAGTGTGATGAGAGTTAAAATAGCACATTCAAGAATTTTAGTATTATATTTTATCAAGAGTTTTTCCCTAACAACTTCTAGACTTGGTTGGTGACACCGAATATCAAACAGCAATAAGTCATGCAAGTTCATTCACTGACAATTTGCACAATTCATGTGATAAACTATGTTTAAATAAGTTCATACCTTGAAGCCTACTTCTTGTTGTTTGGAGTTCATTTTTAGGCATTTCTTTTATGGTACCTCATTTTTAGGCATTTCTTTTATGGTACAGTACAGCTCACGTGATTTTTCGGAACCCCACGCTTCGCGGTGGGTGACTTAATCCCCTCCACTTTAGCTCCACGATAACACTCTGCGGTGGAGGCATAAATTGGCATAAATACCTACATATCACCACCATGGCTCGGCATGCACGCCGATGTCAACTCCACCGTGGAGGGGCTAGTCGGCATTACTGATTGACATTTTAACAGCCAATGAATGAAGACCACCTATGGAAAGACTGAGACATCAAGAGTAATTTACAACCTGATACCACTGGAAGAATCAGTCGTCTTTATTTCAATCATATCTGGACAATAAAAAAGTAATTTCAGAAGTCTTGTATATTCAGTACTCATTACTGTTTACAAAAGGCTGATCGACTTCTTTTGCAATAAGTTTATGATTTTATTTTATTTCAAAGAAATATGAACAAACGTACACACTGACTTGACGAGAAGCATACCTTGGTGAGCTTCTCAAGCAGCATAAATTTATAATTTTGTTCCAAAGGAATGTAATTCTCTGAGATACGGACAATTAAAATCCAAATTGACATCTGCGTCTGGTTACCCCCCCTCCAAACCCAAAACACTGAATTTACACTGAAATGCAAACCGCGTGCTTAGTCTTTAAGCAGTAATAGCAGAGTCACGAGGCTGAATATTATGACTGCATGTGTACTGTAAGGGACTGACCATTTAATATATGGGGCTTATATGTTGTTGTTTTTTTTTGACCGGGATATTTTTTGTTCTTTCATCACAATATTTATTTATTTTAAGTGAAATATGGTACGGATTAACTTCTTTTTATACTACAAAATCAGAGAAAGACAATTGCATTTATACCCCCCCCCCCCTTGGAAAATTCAATTGTCTCTCCCTAATAAAGACTTGACTTCAGCGGATGTTCTAAAGAAATCAAAGCAGTGACCATCGTGAACACTGTTGTAAAATATTAACAAGGGTTTGCATAAAATATTAACAAGGGTTTGCATCAAAGGATGATGTAAATTTCAGCTTGGGAACAGTGTGTTTTTATCACATGAAGCCATCTGACTTGGCGCGTTGTACTTTACAGCCACAATTATGGTCTCACCATTAACAATGGAAGTTTGATAATTGTTAGTAATTAATCTGAACTCGGTTTTTTACCAAAATGAAAAATAATGTGGAAATTCTAAAATCTGAGACATTCAGAGATTTTACTTTCCAACAAGTTTAGAGCATTTTGCAAGGATGTATTGTCTCCACATGTATCCTATTATTTGCTCATTTTTCTGCAGCGAAAATATAAAAACAAAATATACTCTTTTAATTATTTTTACGCAGATATTAAAGAATGCAGTTTCCTGTTTGTGGCTGTTAGAGCCTTTGGTTATTGAGCGTGTTTCAATATGTGGTATATTGCTTTACAGCTAGAAACCTTGAGTTACTGTGGCCCAGTGGATAAAGTGTGTGACTCACACACACACAGGTGTCTGCAGGGGGGGGGGGGGGGGGCATGTTGCCCTGTCCCCAACCCAATATTTAAAAAATAATAAATATATCCCTTTTCGGCTCCCCTCATCCCCAGAAAATACCTGCGGATCCCCATGCACACACACACGACTTTGGAGCACGTGCTCGGGAGTTCCCATGCAGTGGTGGGAAAATTTCTTTCTTTTTTGCTCCATAACGCTATAATGTCTAGCACGTTATTACTTTTTTACCACTACTGAATGTTTCCAGATTTCAGTTTGTGTACGTCTAGATTTATAATCAGTCTGATTGTAATATTTTAATTCTGATGATTGACTAAAAATGTTGACATGTCAAGCAGCGAAAAGACAAATTTTAGTTAACATTAATAAGCATTTTACTGCTATTTTTGAAACTCACATTTGTGAAAAACTCTTCAAAACATAAGCAGCATCACGAAAAACTTTAATGGCAGGAACATCTTTTTGGCTTAGTGTGAATGATGAGGCCGCTAATTGAAGAAAGCTAGCCAATCATGGAATATTTAAACTCTTACTGAAGCATGTAAAAAAAAAAAGTTTCTAATAATAATACATGTAGATTACAATGACTTGTTAATGAGTACTCATGCATGGAGTAACCTTTGGAACTTTGTTATTAATTTGTTCAATGTTTATCGTTCTTTTCATTGTAGGTAGTACAATATCACTGACTTTCATATGATCATTAAAATGTTGTATTGCGTTTACTGAAAAAGAAATGAGGATATGAATGCATGTTTAGATTCTGATAACATAGTATTGAAGAAAAAAAAAAATTGATTCATTGCGCAAAATGTAGTATTAATACAGTTTGCGAGGCATTGTCATTATGTTATCATCATCTAAAATATGATTTGGCACTATGTATCATACATTATCATCGTTAGAACAAGGAAATATTTATAATTAACTGAATTACATTTTTTTCAGTATCAAAAAGTTAGCAAATTGCTCCCTAGTGGGATAACAATGTAGATAAATCAGTGCCCCCCCCCCTCCGCGTCTCTCTCTCAACCTCTGCTTGGATTGGTGATACAGTCAACCACAGCCATATTATCGAGACCATGTCCACTCCGCGGTGATCGGATGCGACTCCGCGAGAAAGCGTGGTATGCAGAGCTATTCTTCGTGACACGCTGTGGCAACTCCGTCAGGACACGTGGAGTGATGGTGGAGGGGTTTTTCTTAATCCTCTCCACCCCCACCGCGAAGCGTGGGGTTCCGAAAAATCATGTGAGCTGTACTGTCCCTCATTTCTTCCATAAACGTACACTCTTGACATGTTTTAAGATATGTACATCCTGATGGAGATAGAGAGGAAGGAAGGAACAGAAAAAGAAGAAACACGAAATAATATGGAAATGTAAATCTGAACAATATAAGGGCAGATATGTTTCCTAAACAGGAAAAAAGTAGTTTCAAAAGTAATACTGCCACTGTGGCAATGAAAGTGGTACTGCCATTGTGGCAATGTCAATTGTCTGCCACTGATACATTTTAATATCTCATGAAATATATAATAAATATAATTACAGGGTGGAGTACTTAAAAGTTTTATTACTGTTTACTAAAGAGACTAATTGCAGAATAAACTTATGACACAATCACTGTAAACAAAATAAAGTTTAAATGGGCAAAACAAATATAGGAACAGAAAGGAAATATCTTGAATATCAAAATCTAATCTGGTCAAGAGAATGTGGTAACAGATTTAAGAACAGCTTGTTGTAACTTAAGTTTTTAGCTAGGGTGCTGTATCATAGCTACCCCCCGCCCCCTTCCAATAAATCTGGAGTCTTTTAGATTTTGAAAAACTTTGAACAGGTTCAGTAACTAACATTACATCAACATTTTTGCTCTTGCATTTCAAATGTACATTACATTCACAACAATTTGGATCTTTTGACAAACTTAAAAAAAACAGCACCAATTTAACACCTGCAGTGTCGATGAAAAAGACAGAAGTTAAAGCAAATTCACCACACTTGGTCTTCAAACGAAAATTCATACAAGAACCTGTCCATGGCCTGTATGGGGGCCTGCCCCCAAGCTTCAATAACGAGTGCATTTATTTAACTAGAAAAGACAGAAAAATTTTTAACAGTGTGATTAATCTAGAATGTGGATGGATGTACAGACATGCACACACCAAAGTGACTGTTGTGTCAAGATTCCACCAAAGGAGGACTCTTCAAAAGCCAACCATAACCAAGAGGCCTAAGTGCGCCTAATATCACTCACCTGGCTTACATAATTCAACAGCCCACCATTTCACTAAGACAGCATATGTAGTATTGTAAAACACCCATATAAACTATTTCCCAAACTTTTTATCATGTTAATTTTACCTATTTTACTATACCATGAAGAAAAAAAACTCTAATGATAAAGGCATAATTAATATGCACAGTCTCTACTCATAATTAAGCCATCCATGATCTTGATGATAATAAACCCAACAGATCAAACATATGGCTTCAAAAGTGGTAACAAGCTCAGCCAATCAGATGCAAGATCAGCCTCATTTATATGTGCTGATGATGCTTACTTTCAAAATTACCCAAGATATTCCAAGCCGATATTCCAATTTTGATCAAGACTGGATCAGGATAATGACTTCCACAGTTGCAAAAAGCTCAGCCAATCAAATGCAAAATCACCTCATAAATATCAATGGATCTCAGTCATTACTGAAAAAGTCAAAGATCTTGACGATATAAGCTTATATTCCAAGTCTGATCAAAACTGGATCACATGTAGGACTTCCTTGACCACATCTGAGATCTTTATGATTAATATTCCAAGTTTGATAAAAATTGGATCAGACATCTGACCTTCAGAGTGGTAACAAGGTCAGCCAATCTGATGCAAGATTACCTCACTAATATGCATGGATCTGGCTCTTTATCAAATCCATTCAAGATTTTGATCGTACAAGCATAAATTTAAAGTTTGATAACAATCAAATCAGAAATATGGACAAGTGGTAATAAGCAATTGTTGATGGACAGTCATACAACAGATGCAGGACCATGCCATATGCTCACTTGACCTTACAGCCAGGTGAGCTAAAAACAAAGATGTTGGTTCTAATCATCCATAAAATTTTGCATATTTACTCCACACTATTCTAAAACTTGGCTTATATCTATGAAATGCACAAGGAGAAATGCTAATTTACAGAAAAACCAAACACAAACAAGAATCAAGAACAACTTATGCATGCTATTCTGATATTTTCATTAAATCATGCACAGGTAATAATAATTGTTGGTTTAAATGAAACAGTCAACAATATTTGAAATTCTGTCACCATAGAGATGTCACCAAAAGTACACAAAAATGAAAATATGACAGAGCTGTCGATTTACTAGGCAGGCATGGAAAGTAACTAAATTTTATGACCTTATCTCAAATGGCATTAGAGTAAAAGTGCAGAGAAGGGGGGGGGGTGACCTTGACCTTGAAGATAAACCCCTGACCGCGATACATGAGAAGTCATCATACTGAAAAGCATAAATGTACCATGGTTCATCCCTGTAGATCAAACAGCTTTTATGAGATTAAACAGAAACAAAAGAAACCTTAAAATATAGACACATAACCTTGATCATAAAACTAAAATTTATGTAATACATCATATCTTCTAGTGACAATATGTAAGTATACCAAGTGTCATCAATATATCTTCAACAGTTCTCAAGTTACTGAGCAGAAGAGAAAACTGTGACTGAAACCTAAATAATGATGTGATCTTGGCATTGATGACAGGATCGGCAATGTGGTACACAACACATATTCTAGTAATGATATAGAGTTACCAAGTTTCTTCCCAATTTCAAATGGCTCTAAGGTTGTAGAGTGGAAAGGAAAGCATGATGGAAAACTCAATATATAATCTTGACACTGACTTTTAAATAGGATCCTAACATGGTACGTGACACATCTGCTATTGATGACATATAAGTATGCTAAGTTGTAATGGAAAACTTCAAATATTAAACCATGACTATGACCTTGAAGAGAAGATACCCAATGTCGTACATGACACACATTCTAGTGATGATATATAAATATACCAAGTTTTACTACTTAATTTCAAACAACTCTAAAGCTGTAGAGCCTAAAGGAAAGTGTGATTGAAAACTTCAAATGTTGAGTTATGACCTTGACCTTGAAGATAGGGCCCCCAATCTAATACATCTTCTAATGATGATATATAAGTATACGGAGTTTCATCGCTTAATCTCTGATGGTTTAAAAGTATGGAGTGGAAAGAAAAGCATGATGGAAACCTTAAAATAATGGGCTATAACCTTGGTCCTGAAGATAAGGCAACAAAACCATCTAATGATAATGTATACCAAGTTTCATCACTTAATGTCAAATGGTTTGAAAACTACTAAGCAGAAATGAAAGTGTGACAAAAGGATGGAAATGAACCCTGCTTTTTTGCAAAAAGGCGGGGGACAAAAATACAACGGATGAGCAGGCAGGAAAGAACTTGTGCACTACAGGGCACATTTTCATGCCATTCCATTCATAAGCAAAAATCAAACTGACAAAGATTTAGATCTGACTGCATAGAACTGTTATGTCTGAAAAACTGAAACTTTACTAAAGTACTTAAGGCCTGACACTGAATTCTCCCCCCTGTTCCAAGAACTATTTTCACAAAAAATAAAGTTGGTTGGTTTTTAACAGCACTTTAAGCACATTAATGGCTATATCATGCTGGGGGAATAGGAGCCGAGTGCCTTTCCCAAGAACACACCAAGGCAAGCGATCTGGGTATACAACTGTGCTACCGTGGCTCCCTACAAAATACAGTTAAACCTCTTCTTCAATACCCACTCAATGAGATCACTCCCCAATAACACCTATGTTTGATTATTCCTATACAGTTCCTTCCAGAGCAAACTGATTTTCTGAAATATGACCACCTTCAAATTTAGATCACTTGTTAGTCTCATCAGTGGCCTTAATTTGAAGATGTGCAGTACTCTATGGTACTCTATGTACAAGTGTAAAAGTCAGATCCAACTGCAAACGGCAAAGACCCAAATCTGTTATATTGCATGATGCACTGGCAGATCTGGATCTATGCAGTATGTTAGGACTAATCAGCAGAACAAACATAAATCCTGATCTGTCAGTGCATTATCCAATGGAAGATCAGGGTATATGTTGCTTGCAGTTGGATCTGACTTCAATAGTAGTATATAGCATCTTTCTTGCAATAAATTCTTTATAACACCCAATGGAAATGATACAAAATCCTAGCTTTATTTATTTGTAACTTTGAAAGAAAAAAAAGCAAAGCAAAAATAGCAAAAATTTACCAAAGGGCTGGAAAAATTCATTGCTGGATAACTGAAAAGTTTGCTGTGCAAGTACAATTATTTTATCACTTGCCCCAAACTTTATATAAAAATGTGTATGAAAAAAGTCCAATTTGTGTGACATTTCAGGAAAATCTTCATTCTGAGCAAGTACACCATTTCAGGATTTTTCCAGCCCTATACCATCTATACATACATGTCATACAGCGTTGGTTTGATCTCAAAAGCTCGTCACAACTGGAACCATGCATCATCACAACAGTGATAAAATACATTTAAGAAAGAACTTACTGGTGATGGTGGTTCCTGAATTGATGATGAACTTACTGGTGGTAGTGGCCCCAGTTGGGGCTATATGGGTGGTTCCTGGGGCTCCTATCGGTGGGGGCTGTCCAATCGTGGCTGCAACCCCTGGAGTGACTGCTCTGACTACAGCTTGCAGCGGACCCTGAGCTGTGGATGCTACAGACACCTGCGGTCGGGCCACAACCACAGGAGCATGCACAGCCTGTCGAACAACAGTTTGCGGCTGTGAATGAGGCTGCTGCTGGATCGTAACTAACTGTCCTGGGAGCCTCTGGGGCTGTGACTGGTTCATGGAGGCCTAAAGCACAAAGTAATAACATGAAAAAGATAAGATGTACTGAGCAGACATAGCTTGCTATCATTACACATATACTGTTACCTTATGAGGTTAGAGATTTGTAAGTCTAACCTGAAAATTAGGTCCCCATGTTCTAATTTAGGTAGGAAATAGTAGTACTTCCTGTCATAAATGTATCCTTCAAGTTTCATGATTATACAGCTAACAGCTTCAAAGAAAAAGAGCTCATTGCAAATACATCATTATGACACTGATGCCATGAACAGAATAAGAACCCCAAGTCGACCTAAGACTGCTCTCCTGGCTGACATCTGTCAAATATCCAAATGCAAGAGCAGTTGGCCAAGAAATCTGGATCAGTAGGATGCTTTTGGAAGAAATTTCTTACAATGCTGTTAATTGCAAATGTTATAAAACAAGCTGTTTCAAGTATTTTGGGGTTTTTGTGTGCATTTTTATTCATATTTGATGGCATATAGGATCACTTGCCCACAAATGAAATGCCTTTATGCCAGGATAGTTTCTGTCAAAGCTGGTCAAATTCTCAAGTAGTTTTCTGACATAAAGTTGTTTAAATATCTGACGGTGGTTGGCATCATTTGTATTTAGCTCACTTGGCATTACAGCCAGCTGAGCTAAAAAAACAAAAAACATAACAAGTTTCCTTACCCGAACATACTGGACCTTTTGTCCTGTTGTACTGCTGGGCATAACAGTGGCTGAGGTAGTGGCCTGATGCTGG
The DNA here is from genome assembly GCA_029931535.1 of Margaritifera margaritifera. Classification (NCBI taxonomy): domain Eukaryota; kingdom Metazoa; phylum Mollusca; class Bivalvia; order Unionida; family Margaritiferidae; genus Margaritifera; species Margaritifera margaritifera. The sequence continues at coordinate 1,024,121 of JAQPZY010001165.1, forward strand.
ATGGCACTATGCTGCACAATGACAAGTTGCCCCTGCTCATTCTTCATCAGCATGGTACCAGGTGGCACAAGCCCTGATGGAATTGTTATAGTACTCTAAAAGAAAAAATGTGAATGAAAATAACTTCATTTATTACTACTTACATGTTTTTTTTCACCAATCAACACTTTTGCCAAATATTGTAATTACCAGCATAAAACATGCACCAAACTGTGAACAGCACAGACCCAGATCTGCTAGTGCATGACACAGCAGTAAATCAGACTGCCATACAGTCACACCACCATTTGAAAGAAAGGGAAGAATTATCTAAAGGGGGGGGGGGGAGGTTACTGAAGACATAAAGGTTGAGTTTGAATATATCCTGCATGGTTTTCACGCATTTGGTTGAGTTTATTGATGCATTTTTTCAGAAATTAGCATGAATTCCACAATTGTATGTCTCAGAAAAGACCCTAATCTGCTGGTACAACATGCACTGACATATCTGAGCCTACTTTGGTCACAGATGGGTGTATCTAGTATGATATTTTTTAAGGGTATAGCTACAAATATCCTTTTCAGAAGATCCTGTTGAAGGCTTTAGTCCAAAGGTCTTAGAAATGTCCAAGTGCTGTTAGGTGTATCATATCAAAAAGTCTGTGATTTTGATCAAGTATATATATATATATATATACCCCAAGGTTACAACAGATAATTCGGAAGCATTGGAACCAGATTGAATCCTCCAAATATCTGAAGGGCATATTTCAAGAAGTTCCTATGGTTGAATACCGTAGACCTAAAAATCTGAGGACCATTGTATTTACCAAGGTAACTTCAAACAAGACCACAGATTCAGGCACATATTGCTGCCAAGGCAAGCACTGCCTAATTTGGAAACATATGCCTGAGACCAAATCTTTCAGAAGTTCAATGACAGGAGTTAGCTACACTATCAATTAGAAGTCAGAATGCCGAACCAAAAATGTAATCTATCTTCTAACATGCAAGATCCATGGTACTCAATATGTTGGCGAAACCTTTGATTTCTGAACATGGATGAATAACCACATGAGCCACATTCACAACAAAATCAACACAAGACACGCCAACCACTACAACTCAACTGGGCATTCAGTCAAGTCCCTCGAGATGCTACCGACTGATACAGAATGCACACGTAAGGAATGATACTGGATACATCAATTGAAAACTAATGGGGAGTTCTGTCTAAATGAAAAAGTCTAACCTTCCTATTGCAATCTTATCAAAACTAAAGCCGGGCATCAGTTTATCTGACGTACGCAATTTGTTACGATAATATTTACCCAAGTAAATATTCCGTAACTCTTTACATGCATTACTGGTATTCTTCTTATTATTATTATTGCTATTATTATAATTATTATTATTAGTAGTAGTAGTAGTAGTACTAGTAGTAGTAGTATTTGAACTGTTGTCCATTATCCTGCTATACAATGCTCTTGACATACTTCCTTAGAACCTCCATCCTGAAATGTAATTCCCGTAGAACTACAATGTAAGATATCGACCCTGATATTTATACTAGGGATAGGTCGTATTTATGATAGGGATGTGACTAAGTCTTACTGTTTGAATAATATCCGTAGAAATAGTTATGTAAACTTGTGTAATTTCATTGCTTTTTGTGTTTATTGTTTGTCTTGTCTGTTTTGTGTTTGCCTTTGAAAAAGACCCAATGAGCATCGAAAGTGCTTAGACTAGTTGAAAACTTGTTTTGCTCTGTTCATTGTCAGTTTATTGCGTTTATCTTAATCAATCCCTGACACACGTGATGGATCCAGTGCACTTGAAAGGACTGTTATTCGCCATATGATTTGTACTCTTTATATATATATTGATAAAGAATATTATCATATAGGTTAGAGAATATTTTTAAGTTGTTCCCTATCAAGACTCGAACCCAGGTTTATTGGTTACAGCAACAATCGCCTTGATATGCACGCACCAACCCCTATACCCCCTTGACCATGCACACATCCCCCACAAAAAGGATGCAAACATAGTCACTGCTATAAGCATTCGTGTGCAGTAGACAGGCCTGCATGACAACCCGGCAATTAACTCTCATCTAGTACACAGACACTCCGGATTCCTATGACAGAAATCAAGGCATATAGAAATTAATATAGACATGTGCAAATATACACCAGACAGAACGGAAAGTATCTGGTATATATTTGTACCTGTCTGCATGTATATGGCGCACAAGAGAGTTTGAAAACTCGAACATTCAATTGTGCTTGGATATACTTCAGTAAGGAAAAAGGCATTACAGTAAGTATGGTGCAAATAAAGCAATTAGATTTTAATCTTGGTAACAATGTCAATATGGGCTGCCAACTTTGTTAGGTATTGAAAACTTTTCCTCTAATTCCATTTTGCTGATGAGGATTATTTAGGAGCATCTGTAAAATCACAAGGGACTTTGTTAAGGTAAAATAAGCTATGTTCTGATAAAGTACAGCATTTTTGCCATCCAATATGCACATAACTATTGCTTAAGTTCTTTCTTCTTAATAAAACAAATAATTAGGATCGTTCATCCAGAAAGAATAACCTTTCATTTTAGCCCAGAGCCTACCAAAACCTGAAATATTCATTAATACACAATCATGCTATATCCGCATTTGTGCTATAATGAAGCATGCTATTGCAGGGTCCCACTGTATTAATAGCTCATGGTAATCACTTAACCCCTTGATCACTAGAAGGTGCATCAATATCAAACACTTTCATTATCTACCATATTTACTGTTCGTTTTCAGATGCTATATATTTTTGGACATCAAAATTCATTTGTCAAGACCATTTTTATTATGCCTTATCATTTTTGGACATTGTTTTAGAGTTTAATTATACACCTATTGTTTTCAGTCATAACTATAGTTCTCCAATGATAAGACATGAGGGAAAAATTAATATAATTCTCAGAAAATGGAGGAATGGCTTGCTTATCATCAGAAATAATCCAGACTGATTAAAACCATATTGCTGAAAATTGGGAGAACCAGGTTTCACAATATATGAGATTGCTGGCACCGATATAACAATGACCATTTATTTAAACTACATTATTTACATGAGGAAAAAACTCTCTTGTAAAAACAAGAAAAGTGTCACCCTTTATTTAAAAAAACCCCCCTAACTTTAAAGTCAAAGCCATCGCCAATAAAGTGATGTTCAATACCTCTGTTGTGGAGAATACTAAATTATGTACCCAGTCACAGTCTGGTTGCCTATCTAGATTTTGGTCATACTCGTCACAGCGAGTTACCTCCCTTGAGAAGGATAACCCCACTGCCTCAATGCTGTAAATTTTGTGGTAAAATGCCACTTGGAGAAAACTATGCTTTGCTAATTGCATCACACTCAATTTATACTGCATTTTTTGTGATCTTTTCTCTACAATGGCTTTATTGCAGATTGTGAAGATTTTACCTAATATGTAGGAGGACAAGTTAGGAATTCTTAACATGCAGAGATGAGACAAAGGGCTGACAACATTAAATGGCAGCATGTGGCAGACATTACAATATACCAATAACATTACAATGAAGTGCATCTGAGCTGCCATACATAGTCTGGTTTTTTATTTGGTTTCAACCTGTGATTAGTGAAGGAAGGTAGGATCTAGTCAATGTGCTTCTGTACTAATGTGCGTAAATGACCAAGGTTTAAAAAAACCATGGGTCAAAACAGCCTTTGTGAGGAACTGTAAGAATTAGTTTCAAAGGGGAATATTTTGTTTGGAAAACAGGAGGCCCAAGTGGGTCTGACATGGCTCATCTATGTAACTGACACATGTAAACTTGTGAAACCAAATTCATACATGTAGTGAAACTGTGGAGTGGACAAAAAAGTTTGGGGTACTTAGTTGCCACATTGTCTATTTGTCCTAACAAAATACGAGTGTTTCTGGTTTCATGCTTAAAAAAACTTGATTGGTTCATTGGAATAAAAAAAAATGTTCAACTAATTTTTTCCCCTCCAATTACCAAAAGAGAACAACAGTTGCATGACCCAATTTTATTCCTTTAAAAAAAGACTGTCGGTATTACTCAACAACACAATGTTTTATGACATATGTACACTCTATATTATTACTGAAATAATTTGTACTTGTCTGATGTAACTTGCTATAACTCTGAACTGACCGCAATTAGCAAACAGCATGCAAAGGTAGCCGTTATTGAATCATGCATTTTAGTCTATGTCCAGTAGGTACTAAAAATACTGGAAGAGTAAGTCTAAATGAGCATGAACTATAATACTGTTACCTATGAACTAAACGAAATGTGGTCTGGCCACAATATTCAGAAAATGTGTAGGGCCAGCATAAAAAAAAATTGGAATATCTGTATATTTGGGTTAATGAAGGTATTAAATTTGGAAGTGGTTCAGGACTGAAGCATATTGGGTTATTGTTTTTTTTATTTTTATTAAAGGCCAACAATACCAAATATAAATCTAAAATAATGTGTGACAAATAACATTTAATATATGAAATGCCATTCAACAATGAATACGGTGGTAGCAAGGTCAGCCAGTCAGATGCAAGATTACTTAATTAATATGTGTGGATCTTCTTCATTATTGAACCCATCCAAGGCCTTGATGATACAAACCATTATTTCATATTTGATCAAAATCAGATCAGAAATTTGGCTTCCAGAGTGGTAACAAATGCAGACAAATCAGATGCAAGACCACCTAATTAGTATGCACGGGTGTCATTCATTATCAAACTCGTCAATGATCTTAATGACATAAACATGTATTCCAAGTTTGATCAAATTCAGATCAGAAATGCAGTCTGCATAATGGTAACAAGCTCAGCCAATCTGATGCATGATCACCTCATGCATGAATCTCAACTCATTATCGAACTCGTTCAAGATCTTAATGATATAGGCACATATTCCAAGTTTGATCAAAACCAAATCATAAATATGGCTTCCAGAGTGGTCCCAAAGATAACCAATCAGATGCAAGATCACCTCATTAATATCAATACAAGCTAAGCGAGTTTTTTTTTTTTTTTTTTACATATATATATGATAGACTATTTATAGTACCAAAAACATAATTAAACATTCTACTTAGGCATGTGAGAAAATTTTTAAAATACATTTCTTGAATAAGAGGCACAAATGGGCACGATAGTTCACGTGACTGATATCTGCCTAATAGAAAAATGCAAGAGCAGTTGAGATGGTCAATAAATCTGGGTCTGAAGACGCTTTCTGTAGAAATTTCTTTAAATGCTGTTATTTCATGTTATGAAATCAACTGTTGTAAGGTTTCTCACTTTTTCTGTATCTTTAGCCAGCTCTGATGGCACATCAGCATCATTTGTCCAATGATGAAAGGCCTTTATGCCACTATGCTTCTGTCCAAGTTGGCCTAATTCTGTTGTTTTCGGGGGTTTTTGTTAATAGATAAAGTTATTTAAATATTTTTCTGTTGATAGTAATGGTAGCCATAATTAATGGCAGATTTTAAGCTTCATGCAGGAACTTTCTGTCAAATTTGTTAATACTCTGTGGAGTGGTTTTTGAGAAGTTGTTCATTATTTTTTTATCTTTAGTAACAGCAGCCAATTCTGATGATTGACTTGAATCATTGGTAAAAACATTGAAAGCCCTCCATTCCAGAATGCTTTTGGTCAAATTTGGTCCAGTTCTGAAGAGTGCTTTTTTAGAAGTCATTAAAATGTTTATCTATTTTTAGAAACATGTGGCCATATCTGATGCCAAATTGGCATTATTATGTATAAATCTGAAAGCCCTTCATATCACGGGCTTGAAATTAACGTTAATCAGAGATCAGAACATTTGCCAATAGATCACTAAAATCCCAGCCCTGACAAATCAGTTGGAAATGTAAGTATTTCCGCAGGTTGCTACCACAAGTTAACAAGTGGTCTTGAGCCAGATGTATTCAATAAAACATGGGGTAGCATATCATTTATGGATAATTAGGTGTGCAGCTACCACTGAGACGTCAGAAACTAGATGATGACAAGAGTGTGATCGTAAATATGACCATGAAAGTGAGAAAGCACAAGATATTCTGGTAAAATTATATGAATGAATGGCTGAAATATGACCCAGAATAGGATGTGATATTGTGTACTTTCTGCACCGAGTATTCTGGGAAATATGAAAATACACAGATCGGTGAAATTATGGCAGGATCAATAAAAATATTATTATGGGGATCCTATGGATCAGTGAAGAAAAAAAATCCTAATGTGAAGCCCTGTATCTGGATGCTTTCTGTCAACTTATTCAGAGTATGTTTAGCACTTTTTAAATATAATTTTAGTTGTTTAAAGGTTTTTCTACATTAAGTAATGGTGGCCATCAGGATTCATTCTAGGATACCAATTACCCTTATTTTTGTATCTTGGGTGCAAAAAAGTTCCCTTCATCGTGTCTATAGGGCACATAAAAAAGACCCATGTAAATAAAGATAAAAAAATCATTATAGTTGACTTTAGACTGAACTGAACACATCCCAAGATTACTCAATAGAGTGCATGATTTGCCAAAGAATCATTTGATCAGGGGTGTCAAACTCATTTGCTATGGCGGGCCAGATTTGATATATATAATAATAAATAATGAGTCTGGCTGGCCGTATATTTGACACCCCTGCATTAGATGATCTATTTCATTGGCTGACAGAAATGTCTTACTGATTTTGATTAGCTTGGGCAAAAACTGAGAGTACATAGTGGAACACTGATAGAAAATGTTTTGAATCTGAACTCTTCAGTGAAAACAGTAGACTCAAATGTCCATAATAAATTTGTGAGGACAATTGTTACTTGAGCATGAGGAATTCAAATTCTAGTATGGAAGACTTGTGACAGGAGAGGCTGATAATGATGACAGGTGCTTGGGTCGTGGATTGAAGAATTTCTGCAATAAATATAGATTTTCCAGCATTATATCTGTTGAATCAGCAGTTGCTGAGTCAGACTATAGCATGTTTGCTACAGTTTCCTTGTCAACTAATATAACCCATGTCCTGAACAGTGGACAAGGGAACTGTAGAAAAGTGTTATTTCAAAATTTAGGGGTCTGGTTTGGTGGGCTTTTAGTCAACCCTGAAGTTACAAGTTTTATTACAAGACACACATACACACACACACACACACACACACACACACAAGATTAATGTATTCTATGTTTTGAAAAGGTGCATCCAACATCAACTGATTAATAATAAAAAATTTCTGTTCTGCAGAAATCATGAAAAATTAAAATATCTGACAGAATTTATAAACTGTTACAAGTCCTGGCATAATAATTACAGCTATTATTAGCACAACAGCAAAAGCTGTACAAAAATATCTTTAGACAGGGGGTTTCAACAGAAGCCAGTAGCCAGCAATTTTTTGGCACATTTTGTACTGGAATCGCTGCCAACAAAGTTTTTTTAAAAGTTGTATATTACAATGCCTATTCGGTTGGAGACGATTCATCCAATTAAGATCAGCACCTTCTTCCATTTGATACAGACTGATTTAAGCCTAGAAGATGCTTGCTTGTTCTGATTCAACATCACTGAAAGTGCTTGGCTGACACACGATTCCAGCTAGGTGCCTGTGAGTTTTAAGATGAACCAGTTAATACTGACAGCCACATGACCATGTGGCCAGATGAATTTTCCAAAGTTGTTGTTCAATATGATTGGGAGTCCCAGCTGATTTTCTACAGTGCCAGTTGATTTCCATGTGAGCTGGCCCTGCTGGCCAATGCAAAAAATCTGTGTTAAGTTGACTGCTGTGATGAATGTAAAACACAACAGGAATAAAACATATTGTGACATATCTTGAACATTGATTTAAGGTACACTGTAAGTCTACTTCTTTCAATTCTTTCAGAAATTAATTTGTAATTTATTTACAATCTGTAATATTTTCAGCATATATACAGTATTATAAATCTGGCCTACAGTATCTTCTTTCTGCCCTGGGCTTTGCCCACACAACAATATATCTTTTTCTTAGTTGATTATGTTTATTGTTGATTTTAGTTTGTGTATCGTTATAAAACTTCATGTTCTCTTATTTCACTTATGATTCTATCACCTGCAAACTTTCATTTTCCCCTTGCTTCAGTTTGGATAGATTTTTTTTTTATCAGATTCAGAGAACTATGAACATATAGTGATGATTCAATGTCAATATTAATGAACTTGAGGAGTCTGCATAATAATTTGATTTCCTTATTCGTAGAATGGAAGCCACAAGATCATCTGGGAGAAAAAAAACACCCCAGGAATATGAATTATCAATATGAATTTGATACAAAGTTTTGTAATACAACAAAAATATTTTCAAGCACATTTCACAATTTTCAGTGTCTGATCAAAGTGTTTCCCTTTGTGTATCAGACACTCCCCAATTTTTTAATTTGAATGCCAGCTCTGATACCAAGGTTTGTTTTAAACTCAATCTGAACCCCAGTTCTGACATCAATGGGATTTTGTACTCTCAGTCTTGCACACTGTTTTTCCATCAAGGAAAGATGATCCAACTTAAGCTGATACACCAAGACCATTTCAGCTTATAGGGGCAAAACCCACCACCACTCCCACCCTTCATACCCCCTCCCCCCACCAGCAGCACTACCTGACCCTACAGAAGGAGATTTTGCCCCCCACTCCACTACTTTTCTGATTTCTCCTGGTACTGTATTTTGTATTAAAACACCTGTTAAAAAAAAAGTTTGGAGAATGTTAGATCAAAACAAGGAAATTCCAAAAAATAAACAAAACGTAAAATATAAATGAAATTACAAGCATCAATATCTGAAAAACAAACATACACATAACAAAATGTTACACATTATTTAATTAAAATCAATGTTTTCTTCAGGTCCTGATGTAAACCAGTACTCAGTTTTGTTTCTGAATGCTGCAAAAATCTCCACATTTCTTGATCAGAGTTGAAAACAGAAACAAAGTCAGAGTTTTTATTATTATATAAATCAGTAAAAACAGTAGCTTAAAGTTCATAATCTGTTCAGGTCATATCAGGCCAAGAATTTACCATAAATTTCTTTGTAGCCAGAAGGACAAGTAGCTTGAGAAATTTACTAGTCCTGCTGAATATCTACTAGTCCTTCTTTATTAGCAAACTGGCAACAACTGAAAGTTAACTAGATATTGTACTACCGAAATTATGAAAACTACTAGTCCGATGGGAAATTTACTAGCCTCTGGCTAGCGGACCACTGCTAACTAAGAGCCATGCATAGTATTGTGGATGTGTAACAATTGCAGAAAACACTCCCTATATCAATAGAATCAGTGACTACCAACTCTCTGAACTAAATGAATTAAAATACAATGTAATTACCTTTCTTTCTTTAGGGTGAAAAACATTGTATTGGAGGTTTTTGTAAGTCGCTAATCCCTTATCATAGCTTAATTTGTCACACAAGTTGCTAATCCCTTATCTTAAGACAATTTTTCAAACAATGGTGATGCTGTACCAAGTCAGGGTGAGCTAGATACAGCTCATTATTATTCACGCAGGACAACTGAGCACTAATTATTGGAAACCAATGAAATACAGAGAGAAGAAATATTAGTTCCCCATTCATCGACCATGTGCCACGATCTGTACACAAACTTTATAGCTTTCTATACAATTAAGCACACAATCTTCAAAAGGTGGAGGGAGCTGCAAATGATCCCAAGTTGGTGACTGAATATTAATAATTTACCGGTGTCTTTCAAGAATATCAAAATGAAAATGCCACATTTCATTGGCATGCTCTAGGTTTCTTTCAAGCAAATTAGATGCCACTTTTTTTTGACAAGCCCAATGGTCAATTCACTGGGCATAATGCTATCCAATTTTTTTAGCGCCACTGTACAGTAATTTCATATTTTTCATTCAACCTTCTCTCGCACAATATAAATTGTACTATTTGGCCTTTGTTTTCATTAGCTATGGATCTGATTATGATGGAATTAGCATAATAATAAAGTGTATGTGCCCTGAATTCATACATTACAAGCTGACAGCTTGAAAAAAAAGAATGTCATGAATTAATGTCTTGAGAATGACAACCATATCATTATGCCTGCCAAAACATCTTGTTAAGCCGTGTTAAAACAAGTTTGATATAAACTGTACACTGAAAGAACTTACCTACAATGGAATTTTATTTTATTTTAAAAGAGTTAAGAGTATTTTCCCCATCGATCCAAACTCAGAATTTTGAATTTGTGGTTGTATGTTATTCCGATGAACAGTCCACAGGAAGTATTTGATGAACAAAGGGCTGCAGTATATGTATCATGGATTCAGCATTGCCCATTCAATATGGTGGACATGGACACAGGGCACAAGGGATTAAGTGTCCACTATGGATGGGGGATCTCCACTATGTCTAGTGGATGTCCACTAAGCCTACTGGACATCCACAGTATCTAATAGAACTCAAATGTGGATTTTATTGCAGTCATTGTGGGTTTTAGGCACCCCTTGCTTATTCAATTGCATTTGCCCTGCAAGTCGACACACTAAACAAACAGATGGGAGAAACCCCAAAGCTGTAAACCCTACAATGGCAGGTGTCAATTTCATGTCTTTACCTTTACAAGCCCTACAGTAGAAACAATGCATGTTGGTATTTATCAGTGGCCTAGCTAGGGATACATGCTAGTGAACATGCGTAACAGAAAAAATACCAGGTTTGTAATTTCTTGGATATCCACTCACCCCATGACAAAGCTTATATCAGAAAAATTGCTTAGCTACAATGACAAGTACAGCTCACATGATTTTTGCCCCCCCCCCCCCTCTCTCTCTCGCAAAGACATTTCAGGATTCAGTAAATAGTATTTTCAGTGGACTTTTAGACGATAATGAAATCAAGTTTTTAATATTCTATTTTCATGATGCTGAGACAAAATGTACCAAATCCTGTAGCCTCTGACTTTAAACCTTTCATTTACTATTTTTTCGCTCCTATGTTATTCTCAGTTTAATTTTACATCTTTTCCCAATCATGGTTAATTTAAAATAATGACATTCCCTTTTAGATGTAACTTGGTGTACTGCAGCGTATTTTTCAGTGACCGTTCACCACCTACTCTCTCTCTCTCCATGTTGTGAATTGAGCCTACATTTTATTTTAACAAAGATATCTATGTTAATATGTTAGAATACGTGAAGCTAAAAGCGTCTTCACCAACAATGGGACTTTAATGTTGATGTGTCTGCTTCAAACAGACATGCTTATGAAAAGAACCATGTTTTACCAATTTGATCAATTTTTTTTAAAGTAGTGGCTGCATATGAAACATCTTTATCAAATATAGTGTTTATTTATGTAGTTTATCTGGGGGAAAACAATTTATGTATCGTGAAAATATGAGTGTGGATTTACATGTCTACAGCAGTCATAAGCACATAACCTCCCTCTCTCTCTCTCTCTCTCTCAAAAGAATTTGACACAGTATTTTGATTTTGACATTTAGCTGATAATGTTGATGTTACATAAAATTTTATTTCAAAGAATTAAAAAAAACCTGTTAATTTATAAGAGCAATGATGTAGATAACTCACTGCCCCACCATGCTCTCTATCTCTCTCAATGAAACTTGTTAGTGCATGCTTGTTGGGGTCGTAAAAAGTCAATCATGCCACTTTATTGATACCACCTCCACTCGATGATCATTTTAAATTCTAGGCCTGCGTAATACAGTACAAGTTAAGCAAGAAAAAAGAAAGTGAATAAGAAGATATTCCGCTTTTATGAAGCTACAACTAAACCAACATACAAAAACTAAAGGCTTTTATTGTACAGTAAATATAATCATATCTACTGCAATTACTCATTGCACAACTAAACTTGCATAGTAGTAGGCATTTCTGTTCAGTTTCAAAAGATCATGACGATATGATTGATGTCCAGGAGAAATTAAATGCTACTGCAATATGGAGAAGAAAAAAACTTGTTTCCCCCTGCATTAGCACTTACTAACTATCCACACCCTTTTCTGTCTGTGTACTTGTGTATCTTCAGGCATTTACCCTCAGATTATTGCTATTAATTCTACTTCGGAGTACACAGTTTGTTCAAGTGACTTTAAACTTAGTTTTGGTTCCAAAAGATTCAATGATAATTGGGCTGTTATGGTCACACATGTAATTTCATTATTCCACATTGTTAGCTTCATTGCTAAACCATGTCTAAATACACATTTTGTATATGTTCTTTGGCAACAAAATGTTTTTTGCTGTATTCATGCCAACTTCTTAAAAAGGAGAATTGGGTTAAAATGTGACAAGTTAGTAACTAAACTGATAATAAAACAATATCCGATTCACATTTGGGAACAATTTTGTAGCATTTGTCATGTACATGTAGAATGAAATAATTTACTATACTAGTTTAACTCCTGCTAAAAATATTTATGTGATTATACTTTTTCATCACTTTCACCTTTACCAATATAATTTTGTGATGGGATTCAGTCAGAATTTCATAATCGATAATGGGTTGCACATAACTGATAATCGATTATAATCAGTTACTAAGAGCAGATTTTAATTTTTGTTTGTTACACAGTTATATCTTTGTTCAAAAGGTTCAAAATGTTAATAAATGTACTGGAGTAATCTCTTTTAATAATATACATGCTATTAACCTGATAAAAATGTTACTTTTTTATTGTATTGTTATTTTTGTTCCACAACTTTGTTTAAAAAAAGCAACTTTCTATGACTGATCGGTTTTATGTAACTGAAAAACTGCTGCAATCCCCCAAAACACACTCATTCATATGTGATTTGTCTATCGTTGAAAGTATAGAAGGACAAGGTTTTCTTGTTAGTGATTATTTACTAATACTACAGTCCAAGGATTTTACATTTAACTCTTTAACTTCTAGTGCTACTGTAGTGGCTCACTGCTATACCTAGCTGCTGGGGTCACTACTGCAGCTGATTTGGGGGCTGACTACCAGAGCCAGATGCTGCTGCAGCCAAATGATAACTTTTCAGCTGATGATTTGGGGATATGGCCTAATTGTTTTAGTTATTTTCTGTATAATAGACTGATTTAGAGACTAAAACCATGCATATATAAAAGCTATAACTACCTTGAGTCTGTTTTATTATTTTATCCTGCTGACATCCACAAGATTGGTATAAAATCAATGAATAGAACACAAAACACTATTTGTAAACACTAAAATTTATGTCGGTCTTTTATACAAAGATATTGGTCAAATATATATATGTTATTACTAAAAAATGTTTAACTAGTCACTATGTTCTACTACTTCTTAAGTTCTGCATGGTATTTATAGAATCAGTTATGCTTTATACACAGACAGACATTGCACTGTTTGTCTATTTCTTTCTTCCCCTCACCTAAACGAAAGTTGGGCCGACACTTTCGGTAAACACTGACTTTTGGAGCACGTGGCTCTCTTGTCCACACTTGGCTGTCTTCTTCATCAGATTCTATCTCAATTTCGGACCGACTTGACAAAGAAGGTAGTTCAATGTCACTACCAACACTTCTTAATTTAATATTAAGTTCGTCCTCGGAAAAACCTGAAAATTCGGATTCTCGATCGCTAGCATAAGCAAAAACCATTGTTTCCACTGTCAACTACAAACACATGTATTAACTAACACGTGGTACAAAATTGTAAAAAATCTCCGGATTTAGTAAGAACAATCATTTGTTAACTCTATTTTGATTGGTTGAATGTCCTTTTACTTTCAATTATTGACCAATAAGACCGATTGTAACATGAACACATAGTGCGGATCTATCCGTCACCGGTGTACAGGGAGCATAACTAGCAAGCGGATATATCAGTCACTGGGAGTAGTAGTGCTTTGTTTACAAGCGGATTTATCAGTCACTGGGGAGGCAAGGCACATTTATGCAGCGGATATACACGTCAGTTGAAGTTAAAGAGTTAAACTGACACAAAACATCAAAAAAATATTTCAATTTATTAATACTTCAGAGTTGTCTCCCTTTCTGGACAATCGATAATGGAGTTTCATAATCAATTAGCGTATCAGTTTGCACAACCAATTTTCAATTATAATTTATAAGCGGAACAACACTAGTAATATTAAACTCATCAGATGACCAAACCAGCTATCGTAAGTATATTTGTTTGAGCTGTAGACAAAAGAAGACAGCAGCTTGTTTTTAGTACAGACTGCTTACAAACTGTAGGTCTATGGTAAAGGTAAATGTGTCTATCGTGCTCCTCAGTTCTTGAGTAAATGTATCACATGTACAAGGATATCTGGTGCGTAATTACCACTCAAAGGCTGGACTAGAAGTTGTATCTTGGATGGCGTTACAGGGTTCTCCACAGGTTTTTTAAAGTTGCAGCCCAGGACCGCTTCCTTAAAAAAAGTTGCAGTCCCTGCACTAAAACGTGCAGTCCCAATAACTATACTTTTTTTCCCCTTGCAATAATTTAGAACATAATGAGTGTATTGTTGTGTGACAAATATATATTATAATAAATGAATTAAAAATCAGGCAGTTGACAACCGTGATAATTGTGATTGTTTGTGATGTTACAAATAGAAAAATTCTCAATGCCTTTACCTTGCCCAGTGTTCTCCCCAGGGCTTTTTTCTGTAGTGGGCCCACTACGCTATCGTTTCAAACCCTGAAACCCCCCGATGCTTAAGAACCTGCCGCTACGCTATGCTCTTGTGCCGATACGCTTAAGTGTTTCCCACTACCCTTATAAAATTAATCTGTTAAACAAACATCCCGTCACCTAATTCAAAGCCTATTATTCAAATGACACATGTTCTTACCTCTTTTATTAAAATAATCCAGGATAATTACTCACCCACTTAACCATTATCTTTTGTACCTGACTTGCGCAACTGCCGGTGAACGACCTTTGGTGTGGGTTGTCTGCAGAGATAGTCACATGATTGGCCAGCAACGACGGAGTCTACTGGTAGTGTGTTATATATATTTCAGTCATTTTCACTACAAACCAAAGCAGTTACACATATTACATTAAAAATTCTTGTGAAAAATGAACACACCACCTTCCAAGAAATATAAAATTACCCAGCGTCCGGCTTGCCCCATATTGGCCTGGTTACGAAAATCAGAAATTGGCATCACCAATAGTGGCAGTGATTCCGATAGAGTCAGCATAATTTCTACACAGAAAGTGATCAAGTAACGAAGGACGGGATTTAACAATGAATGGAAAACATTATACCCTTGGATGGAAATTGCTGGATCGGATCGTAGGTTTTTCATATTGCTAAATTTTGGTTCAGATCTACTGGGGAGAGGGGGGAGGGAGGGTAATATATTTTTTTTTATAGTAGTAACCAGTAGTTGTAGTTGCTTATCAAGTTGTGACGAGGAATGAAAGTTATATTTTATTCAGGAGTTGTTGTTATGTTTACATAGTTTACTCTGAGCAAGAGAAATATAGTTTGGTCAGTAAACCTTAACTTAAGTGGGTGCTGCCCTACTAATTTCTCCTTTCTCCTTTCTGTCTATCCAAGTAATCAACGAAACAATCTTTATCATCCAGTTTTACCTCTTTTAAAAAGATATAAATAAAAAGTATTCCTTCATAAATATAACTTAAATAGTTTCATCCATATGCTTACCAATTATTCAGTAAAGTCATTTTTAATTTAATTTAAACTTCTGAACAATATTTAAGCTCTCTGACATTGATTCAGTGAAGAAATTAAACAATAACAAACACTTTCATATATTGTTCTTAATGGAAAGGAATATGTATTATCTTATTCTGCGATGATTATTTGAAAACACATCACTGTCTTGACTCTTGAAGAATTTGTCCCTGGTAATTCACTTAATTAGGATTCATGTAGTTTTGTCTCTTTTTTTGTACATCCATTAATAAATTTTATGTTCCATTTTCTTTTCTTCAGATTGTGAAAGGTCATTCTCCCCAATGAATAGAATTAGGAGTGTTTTAAGGAACAGGTTGACACAGAGGGTACTGAACTACCTAATGACAATCAGTACTGAAGGACAATCCTCAAAAGACTTTAATTTTGATGTGGCAATCAGTATATATGGCGAAAAGAAGAATATCATTTATATAAATTAAGAAACAAATGAGATAGACATTAAGCCTTGTTATAACCTAGGTAAATAAAGAATACTATGTAAATATATACACTTTATTATTTCACTGATTTTAATTTGTTTCACTTTTATGACGTTAACGTGCGCTTTTTAAAACATTTTATGACGTTAACGCGCTTACCCCGAAATCCTATGTTTCGGCATTTTTACATGAATTGAACTAAAACATATCCACTGCCCTTAAATATTCCTCTAAAAACATCTTCAACAATGCAATACCAATTAAACAATACAATCAAAATACATACTCAAGTGTTTCTGCCTAAATCATTTTTGGTCGATCTCTCCTTTTTATCTCACCTCCACCAAAGGTCAGCAAATTTTTGAAAGCCATTGCCACCTTTGATCCCTTTATTACTTATAACACCCTCATAAAACATTCCACATTTGGCCTTAAACTCTCCAGATTTCAACAGTAAGGTAATCAATTAACTTGTTGCCTACACATGTTAGCTTTCATAATCTGATTACTCAGCCACACATCACTGTACCAGAACAATATTTCCGGTCCCCAGTAGTTTCTGTAATGTGGGGATAGAACACACAAATATACCAATTGTTTGGTCCCAAAATAATAATAATAATAATATTTTATTTTTCAGAAGTGGTAGGGTAGATTTCAACTATAAAACGACATGTGCGGTAGATGGCCTTTAAGACTAGTTGTGACCTATTGCAGGTATAATCACATGTACACCACTCCCTCGATAATTCGCGAACATGCTTATAACGCGGGGTCAGGCATTTATACTAGAAAATGCCCAAAACAGTGGCCCCTATTTGTTCCACATGAAAAAAATCGCAATCACAATTGGTAAATGCAACCTAATATATCGCTTGTTTTATCATTGAAAACAGCAGTTAGTACCAGGAAATTTGAATCAATGTCCTGAGATTCTCAACTTTTAATAAGAATTCATATATTTTGTTCAATTTTCTTTCCAAACAACATTCTCAGTACACTGTGAATAACAATATTCAATGAAATTTTGATCAATGAAAATGTCACTAATGCCTCATGGTGGCAACACTTTAAAAAATAAATACCAATTAAATAAGTTTTGTCAAATGTAATTTGTGTTTTAGTTCGATTTTTTTATTCAGTTTCATTGTAATCATCATAAATGCAATATGACCTCTTGTATTCAAATGTGAAAAATATTATTCAACTGTCACAGCTATATCGGCGAGCGTTTCTGTGAGAACCTAATTAAGTGCCGTTTTTTTATATCTCCGACTTGTGGAAGTATTTGTTGTTGTTACGCTCAATTAAAAGCAGGCCTGCTTTGTATTATCATGTTAATTACATCTTTTGTATCAGATCAAATAAAGTGGGGGGGGGGGGGGGGTCAAAGAAAAGTTAAAAGGCATGCAAAGCCTACTTGTGTCGCAGCCGTGTCAGGTCAACTCATTTCAATTGATCAATCAAACACTGTTATAAATATTATTATGTAAGCAATATAATTCAAGTACCTTAAATTAGCCTACTCATTCACAAATGTGATCAAAGATAGTAAGGCAACCAAGCAAAATGAGAACTTGATTCAGCTTTGTTTCACAGATACGGTTCATTAGAGAAGAAGCGAGTTCCAGAGTTTGTAGTGAACATAAAATTCCTAAATTGCCACTCAGGGATGAGAAAATTCTCCACTATTACTTGCAATTAAATCACGGCATCCATATTTTATTAATAAAACAATAAATAAATTGAGTTTCGACATTAACGGTTGTTTCGCAAAATATATGTCCCTAGTTTTTGTAAAAAAGGAATCTTGTTTTATTGTGTATCAACAGCAACAAAAAGCAGTGACGTAATACTCAATGTATTCGAGTAAACGTGTTGTTGAAACCGTTTGGACTAATGTTGTTAACGCTCTTTCAGCAGTTGGGTATCTTTAAAGTAAAGGTAATTTATACAAAAAAGCGAACAACTACGTCAGAAAAAAGCTTTATTGAGAATTATTCCCAATACAATTATAAAACGAGTATTCAGCCATTAAACAGCCCCATTACCCCCCCCCCCCCTCCACTGTGGTTTTCTCAATGTCCAGCGCCGCTGTCAGAGGGGATGGCATCCCCTTCTAAATTAATACTTTTAGGTCCCTCGGTAACTCTCACCCTCGCTTATAGTGCAGTCTATGTTTTTGGACCCCGCTGTGCGTGAGTTATTGAGGGAGAGGTGTATGTTGATGGGCAATGAAACCTAATGATGATATTTTATCAAAAGCTAATGCAATCAAGTCATAATTGATTCCCTCTTCCTCTATCATAAACATCAAAGATAACCTCAAAACAATCTAACCTTGATTCAGCTATGCCCACCTAAGCGTGACATCAGTGACCTGTTAGCTCTGCCCAGTTCATATTGATTTTGCATAGGTGCGATATTATTGACCGACAAGGTGTAAACAGTAGTCTAGCAAATGTTGATCGCTGGCATATATAGTTAATTTTTTATCGTCAGCACATGCTCAGTAGAAAAATATGCCTGGGGCGAATAAGGGTGATTAAGACTGAAGCTCTGGCCCAGATCAACATGCGTCATAAAAATGCACCGGTTGGAATTTCCATGCATCATAAATGGTTCAAATTTAAATTCCAAGCGTCAAAATTCGAGGATATGCATCTATTGAGAACCCTGCATACTACATTCACTTTTTTCTTAAACAAACTTTAACAAATTTCTCAATGGAAGGTTTTGAATCTAAATCCTTTAGTTCTGAACCTTCCTCCATCAACCTCATCAATTTTGTTAGTTTCTTGTTTAAATGTCCACGGCCCTTTGTCTTGATCCGATTATGTTGAATTTTGCAAGTTTAGTTTTCCTTGGGTTGCCATTGCATTATTTCTTTTATAGTCACGACACTATGTACATAAAGCTGAGGTAAAAAAAAAAATATGTGTGTTTCCAGTCAGCCGACCGTCCCTGTTTCTCACTGCCAACCCTAGCACTTTTTCCCCCCATGGTATTAAGAAAAAAAATTAATAAAAAATTGATTTGTGCATCTAATTGAGCAAGTTTTGCACAGTACTTTGAATCGCTTCAAATATTATTTGATTTATATATAACGTTTAAAAAAAAAAAAAAAAACCTGCTGACCCTAATTTTAAAACCAGTGCAATAGGAAACGCATATTTATTTTTTTGGGCCTGAAAATGTTCCATTGTATTCTAATTTTTTTCGGCCCATCAGAATGTCTTATTCTATGATTGATTCCACAAATCTCTCAGTCTCTTTGATATTCTGTTTTCTTTTTAAAAACTAGATGCATCTACTAATTTCTGTTGGCTAGCCTTGTGAGAATCATTCTCATCTACAGCCTTGTACTTGGCACTAAAGAAATTATGTTAAGTTGCCATCGGAATAGTAGACATATAATCACTTGAAATTAAGGTATATCTGTATATGACACCTAAAAACAGCTGATTTTATGACAATTTATGACGATTAACATGGTTGTTTGTATTCCTCTGACATACAAAATAAATACCAAAATATTGGCAGTATTTTTCTAAATACAGTATACGATAGCATACAAGTGTTCCAAACATTGTGCAATGGATTTTTAACATGACGGATTAAAACTGTGCCAAGTAATGCTTATAAAAGAGAGGTGTCAAAGCACACACGCATGTAATTAGTCCTTTAATCAAAATGATCATTAGGCACCAACAGCCAATTAACAAGTGTCTTAATCTCCTTGTCTGCTAAGATCTAACCTATGCAGTTATACCTAATCCCATTAAAATCACTTGAACTTTGTTTGATAGCTCAGACAATACATGACTGATACTTGCTTTGTAGAAATGGATCAAATAAAACTGAATTTCGCGAACAAAAAAGCTTGCATACAGAGGACTCGGCCGTTGGAATTTTCCGGTGTCCAAAAACAAAAAGTATGCACACTTTTATACGGATTTTGGGGTCCTGAAGAACCCTGGCATTAGGTATATTTCACTGTCTGGGAATATGTTAAGCAAACAATTTAAAAGTGACTTGGGGAATGACAAGAAAAATAAGTGTTTCCCGTATTCTTTATTTTAGTAATTAATAAATAGTTCATGTAGTCATGTTACACATTGCTTCAACATCTTCCTTTTCGTATGAACATACTAATATTTACATGTGACTTATTTTTCTTTTGGTCTGCTTAAAACCAGAATCTCTCTCAGCCATGGTTATTAAAAGCACTGTATCATTAAACTTTATATTTTGTGAAGCAGCTAAATATTCTCATGGGAATCTGCTCAGAAATTAAACTTGTCAATACATTTTAATGGGCGAGTCTTTGAATATTAAATGGCATTTTGTACAACCAGTGCTCAAAGAAATTTTGTTTCGGACACAGGCCTAGGGATGACGATTTTAAAGAAATCACAAGCCCTGACTCAAATTCCATGTGCCCAAAAGGGACCTACTTTTTATAATATTATTTGTCATGAACATTGCAATTGCTATACTTTAAATTTGAAAAGAAATAAACAAAATCATATTCAATTGATTTGTGTGTTTATTCAGATCTCAAAATATTTCACGTAAAGCAATGTCTTCCTCCAGGGCCTGATGTCAACCACTGTCCAATTGCAATATCAATGTCCTCTTTACTCATTGGATCAGCAGTGTTGATGTTCATTAGCATCGGAAGCATGTCTTGCTTTACACAGTTTCTCTTTACACTTTTGATCTTGTTTATAGGTGCTGCTTAATATGTTTAACCAGTGTTGCATTACTTACTCTAACGTTTCTGCCTAAATCATATTTTGGTAGGTTTTTCCTTTTTATCTCAACTCCACCAAAGGATGGCCAATTTGTAATAAAAGACTCGGAAGCCATCATGGACCACCTTTGATCCCTTTATTACTTATAAAAACCTCAAAAAGCATTACACATTTCGCCTAAACTATCCAGATTACAACAATAACGTAATCAATTAACAGTTTGTTGTGTACACATGTTAGCCTTAATCCAATTACTAAGCCACGCACTACTGCAACAGTCATAATGACTGCCGGAACAGTTCCGGTCCATAGTAGACTGGTTCTGGCTGGTTTCTGTAATATGTGGATAGAACAAGTAAAAAAATCGTTTTTTTCCTTTCTTTTTTCATTTAAAAAAAAATCAGTTAATTTTCAAAAGCGGTAGATTTCAACTATAAAACGGTATGTGCAGTAGACGGCATAATAAACGATTGTTGGTGTGTGTCTTTTACAACACATGCTCAACAATCTGGTTTAGTTGGGCTGAGTCCCTCTGTAAAGTGTTTTGCCTATATAAGGCTTTTGGTTTTCATTGACTCAATTGAATGGTCCCTCGCTGTACGGAGAAAACCAGTGTGATTTGTTGGGAAGAGAAACCAGAGACAACATAATAAACAGCATGTTTGTCCTACCTCCACTAGAATCACATGTCAAAGCCGAGTGAGCACCAATTATAGGTAACCCAGGCAATCTGTTCCCCATTCATAGGTCACATGCTTCGCTTTGTACTGAAAGTGTACAGCTTTCGATAGAAGTATGGTTATTAGACAATCTTCATAAGGGTAAGAAGCATGCACAGGGATAAATATTAATAATTTACTAGTCTTTCAACAACTTGAAAATAAAATTCCGCATTTTATTAGCGTGATCTAAGTCTTCTCAGGCAAAATTATATATATTTTTTATAAGCCCGATCGGCACTTCACCTAGAATACAGGAGGGTCACAATCTGAAATTTGAGGGACCCCTGGCATAGGGCTATTGGATATTTTGAGCACTGACAACATAAAAAAACAACATTCTTCACTGTCTACTGTAGCTCGGCCAACAGGTAAGTTCCACACAATGTAGTGGATGTCCACAATTACATAATATATTGCTGCAACTTTCCAAGTGGGGCAATAAAACTTAATCGGTCAACTATGAGCCACAACGTGGGCATGCATGACGACCACTACATCCTGTCCATCACGGACAGATTAATTTCCTCAATGGAAACATGGAATTTCATAAATCTGCAATGTGTGTACTGTAACAAAATTTGCAGCTGTCTTTTGGACTTCAAACATGAATTCAGGATAAAGAAAATTGTTTTATGGCACACACAAAAATACTACAATGTAAGTTTTCATTTTCACCCTTTAAAAATGTACTTCAAGCATAATTTGAAACAAATGTTTGCAATTAGGAATTTGGGGTTGGAGGAGTTGTAGATGGAAAAATAAGAGTTACTTTCAATGCAGTGTTCTCCCGAGGGCCTTTTACCGTAGCGGGGCCACTACGCTATCATTTCAAACTCCGATAACCCCCGACGCTTAGAACCTGCCACTACGCTTTGATGTTTCCCACTACCCTTATAAAATTAATCTGCTAAACAAACATAATGTCACCTAATTCAAAGCCCCACTCAAATGACACCTGTTCTTACCTCTTCTGGGGTATTTTATAAAGATAATCCAGGATAATTGCTCACTCACTTAACCATTATCCTTTGTATCTGGCTTGCGTGACCGCCGGTGCGCGACCTTTGGTGAGGGTTTCGTCTGCACCTAGTCACGTGATTGGCCAGCAACAATGGAGTCTACTGGTAGTGTGTTATATATATATGTCAGTCGTTTTCATTAACAGCTAAAGCAGTTACACCGATTAAATAAAAAATTATTGTGAAAAATGAACACACCACCTTCCAAGAAACTAAAAATTACCCAGCGCCCGGCTAGCCCCATGTTGGCCTGGTTACGACAATCAGAACTTGGCGTCACGAATAGTGGCAGTGATTCTGATTCCGATAGAGCCCGCATGATTTCCAAAAAGAATGATATAAAGAAACGAAGGACGGGATTTAATAATGAATGGAAGTTCCCTTGGATGGAAATTGCTGGATCGGATGGTAATTTTTCCATATTGCTAACTTACGTGAGTGCTGGCCTATTAATTTCTCATTTCTCTTTTCTGTCTATCCAAGTAATAAACGGAACAATCTTTATCTTCCAGTTTTACCTCAACAGCAGGTAAATAAAATAGTTTTAAATTTGAACAATATTTTAGCTTAAAAATAGCAAACACTTTGATATATTGTTCCTAATGGAAAGGAATATGTATTATCTTATTCTGTGATGATCATTGTAAAACACACCACTGTCTTGATTCCTGAAGAATTTTTCCTTGGTAATTAACTTAATTAGGATTCAGGTATACTTGTCTCTTTTTTGTACATCCATTAAAAAATTGTATGTTCCATTTTTTACAGATTGTGAAAGGTCATTCTCCTCGATGAATAGAATTAAGAGTGTTTTAAGGAACAGGTTGTCACAGAGGTTACTGAACTACCTGATGACAATCAGTACTGAAGGAAAACCCTTAAAAAACTTTAATTGTGATGTGGCAGTCAGTTTATATGGTGAAAAGAAGAAAAGACTAATATCATTTATTTAAATTATGAAATAATTGAGATATGCATTTTTGTTACTGTTATAACATAGGTAAATAAAAAATACTATGTAAATATATCCACTTCTTTTTATTTCATGGGTATTAATTTGTTTCACTTTTATGACGTTGACGCACGCTTTGTAAAACATTTTATGACCCAAACACGCGTACTCCGATGCTATCCAAAATTTCTGGGGAGATCACTGCAATGACCATTTTATAGACTTCTGAACTGATCCTCCACCTTTCTGATTTACTATAGTGCTAACAAATTTATCATTCTACCCACTAATTAATGATGATAATTAAATCTAAGATTAGCCAAGACAGCAAAAAAAACAATTATTTGACCATCATCTTCAACAGACCTGACCTAAAATAATCAATTATAAACAATTAAAGTTTTCTTCTATGGAATATTTTATTTTTATGGCAAAAATTGTTAATGTTTGCACTGCATTGCAACCCAACATGTTTATCAGATCAATAATAGACCATTTCAGATAAGTACCCTTATTGGTAATTGATCACCAGTATCAGTATCAGACATCCAGAGTACGTGTAAGATAACCAAATGAATGATGATTCCATGAATTCAAGGAAAGAAAGAAATGGTCCAAGAATGCAAAAATTACATTTTCCATGAAAAAAAGTAAAATACTTCCAACTGATTAAGCTGATCATTGAGCTTTAAATGGATTTGCAATACTACTTAATATCATGACTTGCCCTACTTGCAAAACATAACTACATATACACCAGTTATTAATATAATTATTAGTTATTCATTACAAAGAAAAAAAAGGATGTTTTGAAACTAAGATTGATATTACAATGCCTCCTCTTGTATATTGCACTTAAGTGGGTCTACGATTTTCTTTCCTGGTAGATTGTCAGGCTACCACAATTTTTAAATTTGATAGACCCCAACACATGCAACATGTTTTTCAATTATGGATATATACCCATGTAAATAATATAGTACAAGTAAATTATATTTTTGCTTACAGTGGCAGTCCCTGGCCTGGGAGCAATATTTATTTGTTGTTGCTGTGAGGCTGTTATCCGAACTGGAGCTGCCGCTATCCTTGTTTGCACCTTTCCTTGTGTAACAGGTGTTCCCATAGCTGAAGAAGCAAGAGTCACAATCTGAGAAGTAACAACCTGAGGACGCACAACTGTCATTTGAGGCTGAGTCCTAACTGTAATAACTCCTGGATTGGCTCCTGCTCCTTTCATGCCTGTGTTATGCACAATATGAACATTTGTTTTCTGTGTTACTGTTTGAGATGCCGATGCTACTCCAGAATGTACTGGTTTTCCAACACCTGATGCCTGAACAAATTGCACATTTGAGGTTTCAATCTTCAGCTGAGAATTAGGTGCTTCCTGTTTAATTATATATGACTGCTGATGTACAGGTGAGGCTACTTCCCTTTTCACTATACCTCCAACCTCATGTTTGATCATCATCTTTTGGCCAGAACTATCTGTGGTGGTAGTCAATGATTGTGATGGATTTGAATTCACAAAATTATGTTGTAAAGCACTATGCACATATGAAGGTTGTTGAGATGATGATGATGAACTAGAAACAGTAGCCAAGTAATTACTATTGAATGGCGATGTTGTGATTTGATTGTTACTATTGGTAGAGTGAGTTACTATTCTGATTGCATGAGTTGCATTTGGGACTTTACCATCAGTTCTAGAGTTTACATTTGTATGTAATAATGCATTAGTACTAGCAGATGAATGTGAGTTTATAAAAGAATTGTTGGAAAGTACTTGATTTCCTCCAACACTTGTTTTTGCATTTGATAATGTCAGATTGTTTATCGTAGGACTATTTGTAAACTGTCCACTTTTGATATTGGCAGTCTCTGTGCATGCCGCTTGGGAATGGGTCGTATTTATGTGATTACTATTTAAAGATAACTCAGACAGTGATTGAGGAGGATCCTTATTTGTTGGCGATGCTAAACGTGTCTCAAGTGATCCTACTAATGCACTAACAGCGCTCTCATCAATCGGTGTAGAGAGAAGATCCTCGAGAGGATTTGCGGCCGCCATTTCCCCGCACAGCCAATTTGTTAACTGAAATACGCATGCGTAGCGATCTGAACTATGGGAAATATATTGGAATTTAGCGCCATCTGACGATTACAAATGAAAATACCGCCATATTGCACCAAGAGAGCTATCTGCAAACAAGAAGGACACTGAGGAATCAGTTGTCATCCTTCCAACTTTTGGTTTTTGCTTAAACATAAGCCATGAGTGGAGGAATTCCATATCTTGGTAGTAAGATAAGCCTAATTTCAAAGGCTGGAATCCGGTATGAGGGCATATTATACACCATAGATCCAAACGAATCTACGGTCGCTTTGGCAAAAGGTTAGTGCCACAATTGTTTACTTTGGGAAAATTAATTTTGGTCCATAAAATCAAGGAGCATACTCACGAATAAGTATTATACAGAGAGTATATTTCATTTTAGTAAGTCTTGCAACTGGCAGAATGAAGCTAGCACATTGAAAATCTGCTGTCACTGCAATTTTGCAAGCACAGGTTGAAAGGCTATTATAACTCGACCCAGAAGAGAAAGTTTGACATTTGAGTCTCTAGTTTAAGTAATTTCAGCTTAAAAATAGGATAATTATCGGTTTCAGTTCAGTTCAATGTTGAGGCAAATTGTTTCCCCGAGTTTGCACTTTTTTATGTATCTATGATAGAGAACTCTATAATTAAAATTGGTTTTTAAAAAAATGGACTTTCCTGCGGTAGACTCCAGCTACTTGATACAATTTGTGTTCATTTTTGATAAACGCGCACGCATTCACAATTAAAACCAGAGACGTAACACGTAACAATCTGGCCATAACACCTTTCTAATATGCCCCAGTTAACTACAGCATTCGTTTGTCTTGCTGCCTAAATCCAAATGCACAATTCCCCATAGCTCAGTTTCAACGTTTTTTGTTTTGTTTTGTTTTTTTGGGATTTGGGGGGGGGGGGGGGTCCATTGGAGGCGAAGTTTCAGAATGTCTGGTATACTTGGCAGTTCATATTGACACCATGGCATGGTTTAGAAACTATTAATACCCTTATCTCCTTCATCAACAGGATACTAATTGGATCCTATATCTATGGAGCATTTGGGTGTGATTCTCACCCATGTGTTTTCTTCCACACTTTCACTCGTGTTTGTAACAATGCATATATGCTATTATAGACTGACGGCTCCTTATTTTAATCCAGCAAATGCAAGTCTTACCAGGAACAACTCCCAAGTGTCCTCTAAACAATCTGGTCTTAGATGAAAATGGTGCCAATCTGACATCCAGTATGGCCACTAAAACAGCCTTCTTGGAAATCCTGTTATTGCTACTTCTGAATGGAAAGTAATATCATGAAAGTTTTGTTACCACTACTCCTCTCCAAATGGATGGCAATATCAACATAGGCTCTTCGCTATTAGATTACTTGTGATACCTAGTTGGCCCTAAATGAAAATGGTGCCAGTCGTGCATCCAATATGTCTGCCACGACAACTGTCTTGAAAATCTTGTAACTACTTTCCCTGAATGGATAATCATTATGACGTAGAGTTTCACCGAAAGACTTTTAACGATGTATATCTTTTCCTAAATGAAAATGGTGCCAAGATGACATCCAGTATGTGTACCACAGCAGCTAATTTGAAAATCTTGTTATTGCTGAAGAATATCAGATGGTTTTAGCTAAGGGTGAAATGATTAATCTATATATCAATGTAACAATACTTTTCCAAATTGATACCCATATCAATACAAGAGGTGAAGAATCAATACAAAACAATACTTGTCCTTTACGAGTTACTTTAATCTTCAGTAGTTGTGAATATTTATAAGTCGTTTGCCTTTTCATTATTTGAATTGAGAATTAGTCTGAGAAAAACTATTGACAACACCCACTCACCTTCTACAAATTAACATACACAAGGTGACTAACTTGTGTGATTTGAACACACGCACACACACACTGCCAGTTCCATGCCGATTATTTTATCCTATTGGCATGCTCAGCCACTGACAACATATATTGACGTAACAAAGTCATTCTAGATTTGTTCCCTGTGGATAATTTAAGTCCTTTACTGATCATTTAATAACCATGCGAAGTTTCTCCATCGCTTCTCATCTTTTCCACTTGGATCGAATTTGAAGGCTACACTTCCAGTGTCACACAGTGAAATGTGTTACATTCAATTCTGATTAGTGGTTATTGTTTGATCAAGTATAGAGTAGAACAATAACCACGAATCAGAACTAACTGTAGCATATTCATTGTGTGATACACCAGAAGTATTGGCATCCAAACTCTATCCAAATAGATGCAAAGAAACAGAAACTTTGTGCATAAGTGGCTATTAAATGATCTGTAAAGTACTTAAAACGTACATGTTTCTTATTGTAGGTTTTATATCATGAATTTTATCGATCCATGGCAGAGGTGTATCATTTCACCCCTAGTTTCAATACTCGACAGTTAAAAGGAAGAAATGGTCTTGCCTTGAATTCCTTGAAATTCTTTTCACCCAGTAGAACATTACTCCCTTCAAGGGATTCATTTCAAATTTCTGGAGGACAACAGGCAAAGGAAAGTATGGATTGACCAGTTAAAATGTGGTCAGCTGAGAGTGCTTGTAAGACCTTTTCACCTTGACTGAAATGGATTCTGTTCACATCTGTGCCGGTATGTAATTAACTTTTATCAACCATGAAGTCACCAATATTTAGTTATCCATAATTCCATTGTGATCATAATTGTGTGAGATTTTAAGCAATTGCATTTCAGTATGATTTCTGATATTCATTTCTATTTTGTCGTCTAAATCGACATATTAGTTTTATTTAAAGATACAGATACATTATAATAAGTAAAAACTCTGGGTCCCTTCACTGGACTGATCTGCAATATTTTGCCTCATATGCTCCTACAAACATGGCTGTATAGCTGTGAGAGTGACTTCCAGCATCTGGTGTTCCTCGAGACAGCTGTTTTATAATCCATTGTGGCTTTCAAACCGTTTTGCATGTGTCTCAATCATAGCAAGTTGGCTTCTTGCTCGGCTATTACAACACCTGCTTATTTGTTATGGGGAGGTAATGCATGGTCCAACATAACAATATGACAACATTTTCACATGCAATAACTTGCTTGTTGGGCAAGGTATTGTTGTAAGAACAACTGATTCTAACATTTTAGGCATTGGATTATTGAAAACAACGTTCACAGAAACCTCCATAATTGGTCTTGAAGGATTTTCTTGCAGCAGTTTCATTTGCGAAAAAAGTGTAAATCACAGAATCAAATTGTTATGCATGTATTTTTTAACACACCAATGAGACTTATGTCAGTGATAAATTTCAAAAAGTCTAATATATCCTGATTCTTAAGGCTATAAACTTCACTGAATTGGCATCATAATAATATGCTAATATCTGTAATTGCTAGTCAGTATGCATGTAATGTCCAGTAAATGTGGAAGGGATGCATCTTGAGATCACGCTAACTTGTCTAATTACAGGTCTCGCATTGTCCAATTACATTAGACATCACATTCCAAATTTTAAGTGATGTTTTTATGTCAACATTTTTGTTTCAGGCAGATTGCGAAATCTAATAATTCGTCACCATTTTCTTTGTACACGTTCTGCATACTCCTGCTTGCAGAAGTGTAAACAAGCCTAAATGATGTATTTATCATGAAATAAACATACTCTTTCTGTGTTGTGAATGGATATCATCGTAAAGCACTTACTTGCATTTATTTACAGTTAAACTTAATGACCAATTGTGTGCATTCTGTACAAGTGTTTTGTTTTCCAATTTGTTAAAGTTAGATGGATCAGTACCATATTCAAGATGTTCTGTCATTATGCCAATGTGGTCTAGAGCCTTGTTATTTAACCGCTTATTGATAGCATGCTCCACTTCTGATACTTCCATTATAGGGAGGGGTTCAGACAGGGTACAGCTTGCCTTTTCAAGCAGGAGATGATTGCTGGATATCAATTCATGATGCGACTTCTTGTAGTTACCTTTATTGTGTGGGGTTGCCAGGCACTCAGAATGGTGTCTCCATCCCTTAGTATTTCCTCTGGCTGTACTAACGTATTTTCATCCATGCAGAGGAGCTCTGTACATAATAGGATTTCCTCTGCTTGTTGACCAATCTGTAGACGAGTTGTTGATCAAATTTAGCTGCTACCATGATCTTGTAGAGCTGGTCTCTATTCCATGCAGACGACTTTAGTTCTCGCTTTGCCCTTTAGCAGCTACAATTCAGAGGGTCGTCCCTGTTTACAGGTGCAACTTTATTGACCATTCCTTGTGTGCTTTTGTTATGATCTACGGCTGGCAGCCAATATCTTTTCATTACAAGGGCTTCAGCCTTTTGGTTTCTTATTGTGTCCCTGTCCTGGGATGGTAGCTGTTGGTTCCTCCAGGATGCTTTCCAGATTGATTACATCTAACGTGCTTTGGAATAGTTTCTTGCTGCCTTGGCACTGTTGTTTTAGGTCCAGATGTTTAATGATGGTGTCTCAGTATATGTCTAGGTTGCACTTGTTCCATCTTCATGTGTTTGGCATACTTCCTTGACCTTTGCTTGCTTCTCGATTTTGATGTTACACCTGATCAATGCTGTTACCATTGTATGATTGGATGTGTTGAATAGTTCATGTGGTGCTACACTTACAGTGCAACGGTTGTCGTTGCGGTTACTTGGGGTGTAGTCAGTCTGGGACAGTGATCCAGGATGCTCCATCATGATGGTAAAAGGTATGTTTGGCAGGGTAGCTGGCTGTGGGTATGAGATTGTTGGCTTCTACAAACTGCTGGAGCAGCTTGTCAAATTTGTTTGGTAGCTTCCTGTGCATATAACTATTTAGATCACCTGCATTGTTGATTGTGTGGATTCCACTGTACTTGTCAAAGATCTCTCATGAAAATCTTCTTATTGATAAAGAATATCCGAGATGGTTTCAACACTCTGCAGTTAAAAGGAAGAAATGGTCATGAATTCCTGGAAATTATTTTTTCCCATTACATCATCAGACCCTTTGAGGGACTTTTCATCATTATTCAGTGTAGAGACATAAGGCCAAAATAAAATATGAGTGTTTGCGGTCAGCCAACCGTCTCAGTTCCTCGTTGCCAACCCTAGTACTTTTTCCCCACCCCCAAAAAAGTTTTGTTTGATTTTTTTTTTTTTTTTTTTA